>JAOYMR010000023.1:5149132-5177570 GCA_025802075.1 Tenebrosternarchus preto
GCTATGTATAAGTATATGACATAATAATCTGGTTCTTTAAACCCATTAGTAGCAGATGAGAGTGGAGAAAGACAGGGAGAGAGAGGACAGCACAAAATCCCAGCGGTGAGGAGAGAGAGAGAGAGAGATCAAAAAGAAGAAAGACAGGATGAGAGAGACAGGCTGAGAGAGAATGACAGACAGACTGAGAGAGAATGAGAGAGATGGAGGATCGATGTTCTATGATTTTCAACATTTGCAAAAACAGATATGTTTGTTGTTTGCAGGAACGTGCTCCCACTGGCACCTACAGACTCCACGGTGTGGTGTCTCATTTGGGTGTCAGTATGAACAGTGGTGAGTAGTCTGACATTATTCACACACATGCAGTAGAAGCTTTTAATGACTAATGACCTTCCGCTACCCCGACAGGCCACTATGTCAGTGACGTAGCAGAGGGGCAAGGAGACAGCTGGCTGTCATTCAGTGACTCAAAGGTATCAAGAACGAATGAGTCGACCATCCTGAATTGCAGGGCAGGAACAGCCTACCTGCTTTTCTACGTGCACAGGTAGGAGCTCAGCTTCTAACTCAAGTACCTTTACTGAAACTCAATACACATAGGGAACATGCTGAACACAGACTGCTCGTATTTTTCCGTTCTATCCAGTGGGGCTGGAGAGAAGAACGTGGCCCCATGGGAGATGGACGAGGGGGGGGCGGTAGCGGTATTCCCTTAAACCGCTAAGAGGTGATGCGCAAATGGGGACCTACAGCGGCCAGACAGGGTACACATACTCAGATCAGTGCAGACCTTGTCTCTGCAGTGACAGGAGCAGCACGGTTTGGTAAGGTTTTAGATACTTCCTCAGTAACAACTGGGGCAGCAGAACTGTTGTCCAGGATAGCAACTGGTCTAGGCCTGATCCCAGCACCAGATGGCAGGTACTAACTCTCTTTCTCAATATCTTAACCGTCCTCTCTCTGTAACAAGTGCATGGAATATAAAATTGCATAACCCTTCAAAATTTCTTTGTTTTTCCACACACCCATCCATTGTCAGTAACTGGAGCAGCATTTCAGATAATCTCCCCAAAATATTAAAAGCCCCTCATGAAGTACCTTTACGTTGAAAACACGTATTCAAAACAGTTAATGTTATACTAGAAAGTCCACATATTTCTATGAGATGTACTGTTCTAAAAGACTCAAGGCTAAGCAGTACATGGCACTGATTAAATCCCCTATTTACATGGACATATCTACACACCATCACCGCATATGAGAACACCCCCAGGGTGTTTCACTCACAGAGGAAGAGCTTCAGTCCATTTTGACTCTTATGCTGTGACATGATGTTGCTCAGTTGGACCAGACGTATCAGATGGCTGATGTGGGCGTACATAGTTGGTTCCTGTCTTTCAATCAGCTTTGACAACAAGGACAACTCTACCTTTCACCTGTTACTTCTTCCCAGCTCCAGTTGGAAGGTACTAACTCTCTCAGTCTTTTCACCAGCCTCTCTCTGTAACAACAGCATGGAACAGAAGATACTGTAACCCATTCAAATTAAATTATATTCATATGAGAACACTTTATCCACTCACAGAGGAAAAGCTTTAGTTCATTTTGATAAATAAACAACATGTATTCTTATTTGCAGGTATCAGGCGTGAACCAGAAGCCAAAACAGACCTTTACCATCACCAAACAGACTGGACAATAAAGACAATCTCTAACTTTCACCTGCTTCCTCTGGATTTTATAAAACAGGTTCTTCATAAATACAATCTGTCCCACTCAGACAAAATCAAACAACAGGGAAACTACTAACAGTTCTCTCAACTGAGCAGTGTGTGAAATTGTGTTTTAATTGTACCTGGCAGCAGACATTGCTAGTGCTGCACGAAATCCAGCTGTAAGGTGAGCATGAGGTAAGAGGTAAATGTGTCCTCTAGTAGGTAAAGGTAACAGGTACAGGTAACTGGTAAATATAACACATAAAGGTGCCCTCTAGCAGGTAAACATTACCAACAAAGGTGTCAACCCATAAATATATAATAATAAATTAAAAAAATCATGCTCAGTACAGTTTTTGCAACTGGCAGAGACTGAACTGGGAGGAAAAACAGACTGAAAGTTGGATTATTATTGGATTAATGAAAAAATGCTGATGTACCTACAAAATGTGTCCGTGTTTATTCCAACCAAAATCCATGACACCGTAACCCAATCACTGCACACTGCCCTTTCACGTTTGGACAAGTATTACTTCTGACTTGCATTGGAATCTCCTGTCCACCAGAGGGAAGCAACAAGCTGGGAACTAATCAGGTGTTATTAGCGTCATCGCCCTCAGCTGGTCTTCTCCTATACAACGGCTTCACAGCTGAGCTAGTAATCTGTAACGTAGTGAATGGTTTGCCTTCCTGTTCTCTGAGGGCCAGTCTTCCCTTATGTCTGTAATCAGTTGTTTTTTGTTCTTGTCTAGCAGTTATTTCTTTTTGTTTAGTTGTTTTGGCACTGCTTACTCTCCCTCAGGCTCACCATAGTAAAGTAGCGAGAGCTGTGTGTTCTACCAGGTGGAAAGGATAGGTATTATCACCTCTCCCTCACTGACCCACACAAGGCTGTCACTCAGTCCTTTCCTGTATTCCTAGTACACCTATGACTACACAGCCCCAGCGCAATCATTGTATCAGCGGATGACACAAAGAAAGGCATGATTTCAGACCAGGATGTGACCGCTTATATGTAGGCTGCACGGCACTAATACACTAATTTACACTACAGCTTATGCAGCTAACTGTGGGCTAGGCAGCAGTAAATGGAGCACGTGTCCCATTATCATCAATGGGACCGTGATAATCACGATCAGAAGCTTCAACTTTGCTCAGTGTAAACATGAGCGGCCCTCACATGAATCACTCGTATGGGTCAGGTGGTGAAGAAGGCGCTACAGCGTCCCCTCTACATGACAGGATCTCCCGCATCCTCAAGGCGTTTTACACATGCGGTGAGGGGAGTATCCTGTCGACCTGTATGGGAACTGTACGGCTGGAAAGATCTACTCAGGGTGGTGAGGACAGCACCGACACATCAGTGGGGCCGAACTCTTACCACTCCTGGAGTAGCACACCAAGTGATGTTTGAGGAAATCCAAGAGGATTTCATAAGAGACCTCACCCATCCAAGCTAAGTAGGCTCTGACTGCTGCCATTCAGGAGCCTGCAGTCCAGAACCAGCAGAACCTGTAGTATTCCAGCATGGCCTGTACTTTGTACATTGCCTGTAAATTTGACTTTTAAAAAACTCACCTGATACAGCCTATCACCTGATACAGGCAGTCATTAGCATTTAATCTGCACTTCCGTGATTTTTTCCGTGATTTCATTTTCCGATAAGCGTTATTCTTTCGTTTCACCTACATGAAATGAAGAATCGAAATTCTTTCATCGAAAGGAAACTCTTGATCACTCTGTACTTTGGTCATTCCACCTCTGAACGTCTGGAGTGAGGTGCCGCCCTGTAACGTCGTTTTTACGTAACCGAAGTTGCAGGAACCGGTTATATCTCCTCATAAACCGACTCTGCTGCCTCTGTCACGCACCCAGATGGGGCAATAACAACATCAGTTTGTTAGGTTAAAGCTTCGACGACAGCAAACGTTTATTACGTTTTAAAATTGAAGCAATATTTGAAGATGCGACAGGTAAATGCTTTTTACACTACATATTTATCCGAATGTAGTATTCAGATAAAGTATGATTAAAGTATGATTAAAGTATGATTATTTTCCCATATCTTAAATATAGTTAGCTAGCTCGGTGTTATTATTATACTCAATTTTAGTCTAGCTGTAGTTTGGAGTCGTCAGTGGTTTTAGATTGCTTGATATGTGGTGTGTGTGTGTGTGTGTGTGTGTGTGTGTGTGTGTGTGTATATATATATATATATATATATCACACACACAAACACACTTTATATATATATATATATATATATATATATATATATGTTGGGATCAATAAAGTATCTATCTATCTATCTATCTATATATATATATATATATATATATACACACACTATATATATATATATAAAGTAGTGTGTGTATATGTATATATATGTATATATACCACTTCCCGAAAATAAACTAATTTGCCATACTTTTAATGGTTTTTTTCCCCTGCTGTTAAGAATTTCAAGATTAAGCAGATCGTACGTTGAAGAATACAATCAAATACAATAAAATTGCAAATAGGTGTCTCATTTTCTTCACAAAATGTATTAAATTAATACGCACTACTTTTTCATGCTTAGAACTGAGGCAGCAGCGTACTGCTTGTTACGTCCACGATGGCTGACGCAGTGCCAGAGGTATGTTGTACAGGCAAGTAGATGCCTGTCAACTCGGTCAGAATGCTTCATGTATAATACATTTTTATTTTTATTATGCCTTATTATATATAGGGTGCTTGTCTCCAACAGATGTTTGTGTAGGTAGAAGAAGCCTTTTGTTACTAAATGAAAAAATTATCTAAATTCTGGAGTGTCAGGAGTTGTTCAAAATGGGTTGTTTTTTCAGAATGTTTCACTATGGCCAAGTAGAGGTTAAGTGTAAGCAGCTTTTCTTGAGTTAAGTAGGGTGAGAAAAACTGGTCATTTTGGAAGGGCCTTGGAGACACCAGAGCTCGTCATAAGAAATATCTTTGTTCATATGTTGAAACGTTAATAAAGTATAAATTTTTGGTTGTTATCTTTCAGAATGGTGGAGGTGAACTTGCTCATACATCTGAACTTCCTGCAGAGATTGAAGACTGGAATAAGACCCACGTGAGAAACTGGATTGTCAGTTTGAAAGATGTGGACGATGAATGTGCACAGATTCTCTATGATCAGAACATTACTGGGCCTAGTCTTCTGTTATTGGGGAAGTCTGATCTCATGGACATAAACGTTAAGCTAGGTCCAGCAAAACTGATCATTCGTGAGAGGGATGAACTTATTAAACTGAAAACTTGTCAGCTAAATACTCAAGGGAATTGCTTTGGTAGTTCATGCAAACCATACCCTTTCAATCAGTTTCATGCTGCCTACAGATACAAAGAAAACAGCATACTTGATATAACAGAAACTGGAACTCTAAACTTCATAGAGCCATGCCATGAGTACAAAGCATTCATAAATTTTCATAAAGGAGCGAGAACTGAGAAAAAGCTGAATAAGTATATCAATGAAGTTATCCGATTTTCTGCTGCCTGTATGAACAGCCGTACTAATGGCACGATCCATTTTGGAGTTGGAGACGCCCCATGTTATACACATGGGCAAATATTGGGCACGACTGTCGAAGACAAAGAAGTATTTGTTATGAAACAGTCTAATGCTGTTGAGGTTCATTTTGACCATAAACACATTGATGTGGCAAAAAAATGTATTAAACCTCCCAGGTTTATTGAGGTGCTTAAAGCTGATATGACATTTTCTGGAAAATATGTCATAGAGGTAGACATTGAGCCTTCGTTCTTGCTTTGTAAAGACAAATCCTTTCACATTTACAATGCAAGCAAAGGGAATTCTAAAAACACTAAATGCAAAAAACAGGCCGATAAAAGTGGAAAGTCCTTTTACATCCGAGACAGTAGCAGTAGCAGAAATCTCTATGTCCAAAATTTGAAGGATTACAACAAATATATTAATAATATAACACAGCTGGACCAGAAAAGGAAGGAAGCTGAGGAAGATCACCTCTTTACAGTCAAAATCAGTGTGCAAGGCTCTAAGCTCTGTGAGATGTTAACAGGAGGTTCTCAGTCTTTGGACAAGTCTTATTTTAAGCGATATATATTGGTCACAAACAAATTGCATCCAGTTCAAAGAGAATCTTTGGCTTTCCTTCTTGACATGAATTTCACGGCTGTTTTGGATTTTGATCCAGAATCTGCTGAGACTGGCTTGAATAAGATGTTTGAGGAAAGAAACACTAATATTCATCTGCCAATGCAGTATAAAATCACAGAGCCAGTTGAGGAAATTGCCAGTAAGCTAAAGCTGACAAGAACCACAAGCTGGGTTTTCTGTAATGGAGGAGTTAAGGAGGAGAAGCCTTCAGGTATGGACAACTGGCTAACAGAGAAAGGAGCCTCCATTCGTGATGTAGTGTCCTTTCTTTGCCGAAAAGATGTGCTACCAAACAAGAAATTCCTTGTCATATTCATGCTGTTAAGTGATGTTACTGACAAACATGATCCCCTGCTGGAGACTTTCAGTATGTTTTTGCAGGAACTGAATGGTACAGAGCAAATCCTGTGCATCTGTGAAAATGAAAAATCATACTCTTACTGGAAGGAATTAATTGAGGCACGATATTCCACAGTCAATATTTCAAAAAGAAGTGTATATGAGCTCAGTTTTGCTGAGATTAATGGTACTGTTCTCAGTCTATGGTCAGAAAATCGCAAGTCAAGCAGATTTCTGCCTAGTGTTGGTGGTAAGGTTCTTTTATCAAAGAAAATGGAGGGCACCCTCGATACATTGAGTATTCTGTGTGTAAATCAGTGTGAGGGAGGCAATGAAGACAAGAAGCAACTTGAGGAAAGTTTTTACAAGGGAGGAAAAGTGTCATGGTGGAACTTCTACTTCTCAGAGCAGCCAGGGTCAGTGCCATTTATCAAGCGAGACAAATTTGACTATATTATTAATACCATTATACCAGAGTTGTGCTCCCTCAAACAAGGATGCGTGCACTTTAACATACACCATCTCCCTGGCTGTGGGGGAACTACCCTCGCCATGCATGTGTTGTGGACATTGAAAGATAAATTTCGTTGTGCAGTACTGAAGGACAAACTTGTCAATATTGCTGATGTTGCCAAACAGGTAATTGACTTGCTGGTATATGAGACATCTGATCAGCAAGCACCACTTCAGGTATTGCTTATGATAGATGATGTTGAAAATCCTGAAGCAGTAAATGATCTTCAGCAGCAAATACAAATATGTCTGAATGGAATGAATTTCTCTAAATGTTATCAAGTCATCCTTATGAATTGTATGAGGGATGAGTCAGGACTGCAGACTGAAGCAACTGATGATGCAGTTTTTATTGGGAACAAGCTTTCAGATGGGGAGCGAAAACATTTTGAGAAAAAGCTAGAAGAAATTGAACAGATCTACAAGGATGCTGAAACTTTCTATGGTTTCATGATCCTTAAGAAAGACTTTTCATCAGAATACATAGAGGGTGTTGTGAAAAATACACTGAAGGGATTCAACATTCAGAAAAGACACGCTCAACTCTTTGCGGTCCTAGTTCTTTTGGGCAACTATTCTAAGAGGGCAATGGTGTCAGTTTCTGCATGTGAAGAGTTTCTGAAAATAGAGCCAGATTCTGGATCACGCAAAGTTGAAGATGAATTTGGGAAGCTTTCTACACTTTTGACACGTTGTGAAGCAATGTATGATATGGAGTATGATGCTATAAGAGTGATCCATCCAAGAATGGCAGAACATTGTTTGGTAGAGCTGTCAGAATCTTTTAGTGTGTCCAAAGCACAAATCATAGACTTCCTGCTTACGACTGATGTGTTTTACACTTGCGTTCAGGGGAAGGATGAACTTCTTCTGAATGTTCGCAATATGTTATTGAAAAGGCGTCACTCAGTGGAGAACTTCCCTGCAGATTCCCGATTTTCACCGCTGGTCCAAGCAATTATAAACGAAACCCCAACATTTGCAGAAAATGTCTTGTTCAATGCAGCAAAGCGATTTAGTAAAGATGCAGTAATGTTTCAGCTTCTTTCAAGGTACTATTACCTCAAGAAGAAAGACTTTAGAGAAGCAAAAGTCTGGGCAAAGAAGGCAAAGGAACTCCAGGAGAACAGCTCCTACATTTGTGATACAACTGCACAGGTGATTAAACATGACCTAAAAGAAGTCCTCCACAATGATATAGACAATCCAATAAAAGCAGACAAATTGATAGAATATCTCCAAATGGCAGTGTCTGCAACAGTGGCTTTCAGGGAAATTCAAGAAATTGCCAGAAAAGAAACTGAAGTTCAGTATCAAGGGAAGAAAGAGTCTAGAAGTTACAATACTGCAGGTTGTTTTGGTGAACTTCAAGTTGCAGTAATGGTGATTGAGATCCTAAAGAGGATCCCAGTTTTTTCTGACTTTTCTTGCAATATTCTTAGTTTGCTCCTCTCAGGAAAGATGAAAATACAGGAGCTGGTAGCAGATGATGTCCAAAAACATAAGAACGCCTCCTATTACCATGTTCTGCAGACATCTCAAGGGGTTACAGATCTTCTTTACAACCTTAAAGACAACATGAAGAAGCACTTTGATTTTTTTGACAATTATTTTGTCAACTTGGTCTCATTTTATTACACACCAGATCACCGGGAGTTGAAGACAAGGCAGGAGATCTCACGTTGCTTTCAACAATATGTTCAACTCTTTTGCAAGCCAGATTCAAGAAAACATAAATCCAAGGCCAAAACTGAGAGTGCACTCTTTCTGGAGGGCAGGAAAGCTGATTCCTACAGTGGACTGCTGGAATATCTTTACAGAGATAATTCTGGTCCAGATTGTGCTTTAATCATCGAAGAAGTCATCTTTGTTTATGATTCAATTTTAAAGAGTAGCCCACAGAATGAGAGCTGGCGCAAGGACGCTGTCAATTTCATCTATGCAAATATCGTCCTGAGTAAAATTAAACCTCAATCTGATATCCTGTCTTCCTACAAGAACCTTCTTCAATATCTTTGTAAGATTCTGAAATGTACCATCTCTCTCAGTGAAAGCATGCCATTGTATTTCCTTTCGGTACTGATGCTTTGGCCAGAGACTATCCCTACTCATTCAACTGAGCAAATGAGAGAGAGTTTGGGCAGTAATGTGTCCCAGCTGAGAAATGCTTTCTCAAATAAGATGAAACCAGTATGGAATGGCAAGAGGGCACGAATTCATTTTTACTTGGGGAAGAAATCAGGTTATGATCGCCTGATTTCTCAGAAGGAAATTGATGAATGCTCAAAACAAACGATGACTCAATGCCAGAATGAGCGTATATGGAGAAAGGAGAAGGTCAAAAACATCCTGTGCAGAGTAACTGGGGTTATTTCTACAAATGGCATTATAGCAGACACACCAAATAAGAATGAGAAGGTTAAAGTATTTCCATTATTTCAATCGTATGGCAATTTGGATGACAAAGTGTCATTTTTCATTGGGTTTACCATGAATGGCCCAGTTGCACTGGATGTACAGCCTGGGTTATAGAGTTTTCAGCTGACAGAAGAATTCAGGCTCTTGAGATTGGTTTGACATGGTTTGACGTGGCCCTTTGCTGGCTAACTAACATAATAAATACATTCGTACTAAATCAAGGATTTAAATATGCTTTCACATTTGTGTAACGGAATAGAAATTATTTAGTTTATATGCAAAGAGGCCAGTTGTTCATTTTTACTTGGAGAAGAAACCATCTTCTGAAATGATGTAAAGGTTATGTAAAACTAAATTAGAAATAATTTTGAGGAGCATCAAAGTTTTTTATTTGTGATCATTTTCTTGATACGGTATTTTAATGTATTTAATACTAGTTATCCAATGTTGTTTTAACTGTCTAATATAACTTCCATTTTTGACTGTAGTTTATTCCTGAAGCATTAAAGGGTGTAATTATCTTTAGAGACTGTCCTGTCTGATCAGTCTCTATTGGGATTGTCTTGTCAGAAATAATGGCACAAATGAACATACAAGTGTAATGCTGGTCAGTGCTTTGTTTTCTGTTGTCTCAGCTTCTTCCTGGCATTAGTAAAAAATAATCTGTGAATATATTCTGTTGTCAGATAAAATAAAATCCACTCTTTTTATTCATCCACTCTTTTTATCTTTTTTTTTTAACCTAAATGATGTCTGATTTTATCTCTTAGGTAATAATGCTGCATATCTGATTGTAATAAAACTCTCTTTCAATTATCCTATTTTGACAGTAAACATGAACATCCTGAAACACTGGGTGTTCAGTATTGAAATGTCTAAAATTATAATTAAGAGTGTCTTTTGAATCCGAAGGTTGTCTGATCTTCTTTGTTACATGATAATGGGTGACAAATAGTCCTGGCTATAGATTAGTTTTGGCCCTAACTTTCACATTGTTATTCCAATTTTCAAAAGGAACATTTTGTTAAGAGTTTTACCTCTATTCCACCACTAGAGTGCAGTCAAGATCTTTTTTGTAGGAGTATTTCATCATCATACTATGGTTATACAGAACCGTTTTACTCTTCAATCTCTGTTTTAAACTTGCTGGGTTTGTTTTTGCCATAACGGCTGGTGCTGGCTGGACGTCTGCTCCTTAGTTAATAGAAAGACCTGTTTTTTGTGTGATTTAGCGAAGACGTAAAGATTAGCCATTTTTTTTCCTCAGAGATTGCTTTTAACCGTAAACTCAGAATAAGGATTTCGTGCTGCTGCCAAGCTATTTGTTTTTAAAGCAGGGGAAAAGAAGACTGACTGTACTGGCCTAATTTACTCAGTGTGTTAGACAGTGCGAAAATAAAACAATGCCCTGTTGAGTTTGCTCCTCTTCCTGCCTCACACTCTCTGTTTGAATTCTACACTTAGTGCGTGGCACACAATGTGCAGATTGTAATTGTGTTTTAATTGAAACAGGAAAATAAAAGATGGTTTACTCTCAGAATGAGGTAGATTTATGGAGCCTGTCCCTCCCACTGGCCCCCTGATTCCTCTGATCTGCTTTCCTTCCTCACCCCTATGACCTTTAGGGTCATTAGAGACCCTAAATGGTCACATTGGCCTGCATCCGATCCCAAGCAGCTTGGTTTTCAGTGAAATTACTATATTTAATGCAAGCCAAAGCTGCCAAGTCCAAGACACATCTGTTTGAAATTGTTATTTATTATTATTTTATGTTCACCTCCTGTCCCTCCCCCATCCAACCGTGTCGAGCATGGTTTTTTGTTATCGGCTTGTCCTTATGTGAAATAATAACGAAGCATTTTGAGGATAATCCAGGATTATGAAATTAAGACAAAAATTGCAACAGGCAGAGGGTCTTTATCGCTGCTTCGAGGTTATTTGCCTTGACATGCACTGGAAGTTTGATTTCAGTGTGATATCCAGTGTTGCAGACACATGACATGTTTGTGATCCGGCAGCCACATACGACCTGATAATACGAGACTTCCTAAAGCAGACAGGTCTGAACTAGCAAGGGATCAGCTCTGATTCACAGTCATTTTAGTTTTTAACCTTTAATACTGACATTATTAAATATGTCTATTCAATATCTGAAGTATCTGAAATATTTAATTATAAACAATCCTCCCAAGAAGTTAATTTCTTTGGGTATTTCCACCCATCTTTAGTTACTGCTGTCTTTAGTTACTGCTGTCTGATATACACAGTGCACACAATTATGTTAAATAACCCCACGAACATGTGAATAAGGAGAAATATGTTTCTTTTCAATGTAGGTATTTTGTGCATCCTTGCACTCCTCTGCTGGATCACATTTAACAGGAGCTTCCTGTTACATTTAACTCTCTTTTTTTGTAAAGTTACTCCCCTCTATGTGCCCTCCAGAGACCTTGTTCAAACACTGTTCTTCTGGAAGGAAACCCCAGTAAACTGTTTTCAAGATCCTAGATCTTAGTGAAAACTTCCCCTTTGTCAGCTTGGGGTCCAGAACTCTTCCTATATACAGAGCCCATGAGCTGCTGAGGAAGGTGATGGAACTAGATGGACTGCATTATCAGGAGGGAGGGGGGAGGGCTGGGATATAATGGTCAGAACATTTGAGAAAGCCTTTCATTGCTCCAGTTGATATCTCAGATACTTTCTACTGCAGTTGATACGTTCTCAGATACGTTCCCACACTTGTAATGTGTATGTAATGCAATGCTGAGCAGTGTTGGGAATTCAGAGTATAACAACTACCTCAAACCTAGACAGAGAGATAGAACCATCATTTATTTTTGCTTTTATTTACGCTTAAATATCCTAAGTACAGGTATCAGGATCACATTTCCCTAGATATATCCAATCCAGAGAAGAAGTGGGTTATATGGATCCATCAGAATGCAGACTGTTAAGGCCTTTCATCTCTCTGCCCTGGCTTTATCCAGAGTTGCTTGACATTAGGAAGGCAAGCACAACAGGGCTTTCCCACTAGAGGTCAAAGGTGGGGTCAGGTTGGGGGCTATACCTTAGATCACACTAAAATCACACATGTGGCTGCTACAGGGCCTGTGTGAACAGATATAAGTCTGGTGAGTCTAGTGTCAAGATGAATTATCATACTATACTAGAGTGTTTGAAACAGTGTAGGCAGAAACCTCAGCCTGAAAAAAGCTTTAAAAAAAAAAAGGCTAATTTATTTTGTTCTCTATTTTTGTACTTAGCATAAAGCTAAGTTTCAGGAAAGCAGTGTTGTGCAGAATGGAACAGTAAGTAAAAGCACTGATTCACTGAAATTTTCTTAGTTTCTACTTGAAATGAGTTACTTTTACTTTACAGTGTGTTTGTACTGCAAGTATTTACAGCGCATTGTAACACGAATACAATGATGTAGTGACTAATAAGGACAGATATGGGTCAGACATTTTTCAGTCCTGGACACGTGCCAGTGCAGTACTGCACGATTTACTGGAATCAACGTACTTTTATTGCACCCGTCACCCTGAAAACATTTGCTGACCCCACCTGTAGATCTGCTTGTTTAAATTGGGCATAGCTTGAGATTTTCCACACGTGATTTTTTTAGGTCACGTTTATTTGTGAACACTGAGCACTGTGCTGTGCGCCTGCAGAAACCAGTGGAGAAAGTCTCTTAAGCAGATGGTGGGCAGTTGGAAGCAGATGCTGCTTTGCATAGGTTCAGATCATGAATATGTACTAGTTGATTATTTGATGATACTAATAGTTTTAGACTCACAGGACAGAAGAAACCCAATTGTAGAAATGTGTTTTGCTATAAACAGCCCATGGTTTACATTATTTATACTTATACTGTATATAATGATCTCAATTTTCAGCCAGTTCATTGAACTTGTATCGAAGTTCCTTTATGTTTAATGCTGTAATTACTTTTAACCTCTATTCTGGTGGAAAAAAAATATCTTTGGCTGATTTTTAAATATTACCTAAAGGGGACCAAAATATAATCCAGAATCTATGCACTGAGAATGATCACACTGATATTCAGTAGCTGAGTTACACAGCTGCCAGTATACATGGTGTCGTGTGTAGAGACATGCTGATGACTTAAACTAGGAACAAGGTATAAAACCAGAGAAAGGTTAGATTTTTCATTCTCTGTAGGTTAAGTCAGCCTCAACTTTCCACCCTGACTAAAAACTACACTAGAAAGGCACTCTGCAGGTAGAACAGAGGCCAGGGTTTCATATAAAAAGGTTTTATCTTTTTCTACCACTGCTTAGTGTCTGCACATTTAGGTTACTGAGTTAGACACTAACACATGCAGCTTCAAGACACCTCAGGCTATGAGAATCAAAACTGCCTTAAGAATGCAACCTCAGGGAGATGACTGCATTTAAAACAAGCTGACTGGATTTCAGAGGTTAGTTAATTTTTAATGGTATTATGGATTCTCTCTCTGAGCTCATGTCTTTTGGGAAGTTTTGGATTTTAGATTAGCTTTCATACGGGCAGATGTGATGCAACAAGGTCTAATACTATGAGCGAAGGGAGTTTTTGTTGGCTGCATTTCTGTATGTAGAAAAAAAAATGATCAGTTTTACCTTGACAAAACAAAAACTGATGTTCTTACTCTTGAGAACTCTACAGCTGGGCTGGCCATCACTGTACAAATGCACAACGTACAAATAATAAGGGCTAATATTTGTTAGCAACCTTGCTTAGAATAAAAATTAAAAAAAAATCTGATTAAGCTTTTCTCCTCCTCTTCTCTGCTTAGTGTATTTTAGGAACAGGGTGAGAAAAGAAGCCCAATGTTTCTCTGTTTTCAAGCCTTTGACATGAGCTTCTCCTGAGGGATCCACTGATGTTCCTAGGACAGTCAGATCCCACCAGTGGGTCCTGGGTCTACCCTGAGGTGTTCTCACACTAGGCCATGTCCAGAGCTCAACACTATGATTCAGCACAGTTAGCAAATTACTGTAACTGCCGCACTCAACCTATAGTTGATCTCACAGTCCTGCTCCCCATCACTTATTAACAAACTCCCTTACTAAAACTCCTCCACATGAGGAAGGCCCCTACTCGGCTGAAGCGTCCTTCTACAGGTGGTTGCCACGGCTTCGGAAGCGGAGGTGCTGAACCACCATACAACAACGTTACCCTCAGCTTCAGACCTGCTTAAATGAACATGGAATGGTGAAACCATTAGTAAAACGTTCATTCTCAAATGGTAGTGATGGCAATCTCCCACCGAGCCCTCCGGAAGCCTTCCTGTCCTCGCCCACGTCTTGCTGTCCTGTCCTTGAACATCACAAACAGGGAGTTGGGACACGGTGCACCTTTGGTGGACTGTAATGCATTACCAGGCCTGTATCTTTGTTATGGTATGATCACAATAACCTTAGCTGTGCCTTGGCCAAGCTGTGAATGACTGTAAACACAACATTTGAAAAGGACATTTCCCACCTTTCTGTTCCTTGTCATCAGGGGATTCTATCATTCCTGTACATTTTGCTGGTAGTATTTCTTCAGTGCTTTGAATGAATTACATCAAACGAACTTTTACCGTCAATTAAATCTAACTTTAAATATACCTTTAAATATGCTTTTAAATATACCATTAAATATGCCTTAAAATATACCTTTAGTTATGCCAACACCACAGAATGACAGCTTAAGGTTGATTTACAGGATGTTGTATCATAAAGTGTTAGAAACGTCGTGTTAAAACAGAATAATCTCCATCAACTCTGCGAATGCTGCTTTATAAAATAATAATTCAATCTCCTCTAATAACAAAACCTAAGATTTTTTTTTATCTTCGGGCAACAAAGTTTTGTCTGCTGTTTATTATGTCATTAAATTGGACAAAATGTTGAAAATGTTGAACTCAGTGTGTTTTACAATATGTAATACCCTGTAATGTGAAATACCTACAATATGTAAAGTGTAATTCAGCAAGGCAAATGTTATTCATTTAAAAAAATCATAGGAAAATATTCTGAATTAGGAGGTCAGCCAAACCAAGAGCAGTTAAATGATAACATTCCAAAACTAGTACTTTTTTCTAGCATTGAAGTCTCATTGAAAAAAACCCCAACAAAAAACCAAAACAAACTGGATGATTGCAACGTGTTAGTTGTATCTGATATCAGATCTCTTACCAAGTCTGTCTCTCAAGCACAAAAGAACAGCTTTTCAGTTGTATCCTCTACAATACTCTCTTTATTTACCTCACTCTTATATTTTGAAATGTTCAGGCACTCCAACCCGTATGACTCCTTGTGGGTAGTTTAACTGCAGAGGGGTAGTTATTTCCTTCTATGGCAATGTGTGTTATAGATGACTGATCAAAGTCTCACCATTACAGTGTCACCCTTCACCCTTCATGCTGGGATGTCCTGTGAGCTGAAGAACCACGTCTCACCCGGAGGTTAGTAGGAGGAGTGGATGGGTGCCCCAGATCCTGACCCAGGTCAAATCCCTCTGAGTGCAAACCCTATAGGCAAAAGTCCCCTTTGATGGAGAGTCTTTACTGGACCAAGCAAGAAAGAAGTCAAGTGAATCATTTTATTATGTTGACCTGCCTTCACGGATCATAGGTCATAGTGAGACACACTGTTTAATGTCTAGAAATAGCACTTGACACACTTGAGTACTTGTTGTCAGACACTTGTTTCCTGTATTTCTCATATTTATTAACACATGACAAAAAATGGCAATTCATCTCTGGCAGTTCAATATTCCTTTAAAATTGGATTGATTGGATAAACCATTTTAGGCGATTAAATAATGATCAATTGCATCACAAATAGTGATACAAATTTTACCCTCTCGTCACTGACAGCCTATTTTCAAGACTTAAAATGTACAGCTTCCCTAATATTACTTAACTGAGAATTTAAAAAAAAATTTCCACAGTAGTTTTCTCTTCGATCTTTAAAACATCACTCCACATAATTTGTAATGGGCCTAGTTTACCCTCGGTTCTGTCTTCTGGTATCATTCAAAATCTCACAAAGCCTTCTTTGAAATGCTTTGGGTCTTGTGTGGTACTTTAGAAGTTTAGATGATTCCTTTTAAAAAGAATGACCCATTGTTCACTTCCAGCTGCCCTTCTCAGACTTATTTAGGGATCACATTCTCAAAACATCGTTATCGAAGATCCTGGACATCAGAAGCTCAGAATTTACACGCCGCCTACTGTTAGTGTCTGGGTTTTTCAAGTTAATCTGTTTTTTAACCTGGCAGGTATATATGTTTTATTGGTCAAGGTTTCCAGAACTTTCCCTTGCCCTTTTTGAATTGACCATCTTTAAGAGATTTTGAGCATGGATACCAAATATTTACACATTGAACAGTCAACACATTCCTGTTTTCTTACAACCCCAGAGCTCCTTGATTAGATCTCTGGGTGTCCAGCCCTGCGGCCAGGCTGGTGCGTCTCTCAGCTGTCTCCTGTCCTCTAGAGAGGGGACAGCTGCATGTGTCCTGCCCTGGGGGGACTTCCTGATCCGTTAACTGCACGTGTAAATGCCTGTGTTGCAACTTCACATGATTTGGACCCTCCATGGCACTTGTTGATCTAGTCGTCTCTGTGCGAACTCTGTTAAGATCAGGTCCCCGTAGCATCTGTGTAACTTCTTCATCATTTGCTTTGATTCAGTCCAGTTCTTGTTCTTGGTGCTTGCAACCCCGAGGTGGTTTTTCTCTCAAAGAATTTGGAATTCTTTTGGCATCAGTAATCAACTTCCAATGAATCCAGTGACTCTTCAGAAAACAGGGCTGTCAGGATTAAACTGTGACCCCCCCCCCCCCAATCAGAGCCACTCTTTCTCTCACCCCCTTTGCGCTGTGTGTTATGTAGCTCCTGTAGTCACGCCCTCAGGCCAACACTGCCACTATCCATTTTACACAGTTAACTTTAGAAAATGCTTGGTATGCATTCTGCTGCCTCTCTGATTTTCAGAGAGTTTATGGCATCAACAACACACTTCTAATTGTTCTTCTTATGGCATCAACAACACACTTCTAATTGTTCTTCTTATGGCATCAACAACACACTTCTAATTGTTCTTCTTATTATTGTGTTTGTAATAAGGACCTTATCCTTCCAGTAACACTAGACAACACTAATGCATGAAGACCATGATTTAACCTTTATCCTAAGATAGCTTACAGGAAACACATTTAACTTGGGTGTTTGTAAATGAATTACTGAGTCATTTTAAGTCCTAGCCACTACTAATGGTAAAACACATATAAAACGATTCTGGGCTCAACTGTAAAGCAAAGATTTGATACAAATCCTTCAGGTTTTCACACAATTGTTACCTATCTTATACACTGTTATACTAATCAAATGTATTATTATCTAAACTTAAATATAATATTTTTAGATCAAAACTTGTAAACTCACGCTTGTTTGAAAAATGAAGATTTTTTTCCTTTAATTTGAATACTTTCATTTTTTTTTTCAATTCGTCAGGACATGCTAACAAGATAAAAGAATCATGCCTGCTTTCATTTTGCCAACTAGAAGTGGACCATATGATTTCAAAAGAGATAAAACACTGAAACTTTGCTAGAACAGATACTTCCAAGTATATCAAGATACTGTATTAAAAATGTACAAAAACTATACAAGCATGTTAAATGGGACACTGTAATACAAAAAAACTCCTTTAATTCAAACATTCAAAAATCAGTTTGTGTTATCATCTTGTCCTTGATGGGATTTCTTTTCCCACAACACCATAGGATCAAAGACATTCCTTTTCATAAGCTGCTGTAGTCCATCCTAAGCTCACGAGGGTGGAGAACCTGTTAATTAGGACGTGATCTCTGCTGAGAGCAGTAGAGTACTTGCATATTCCTTTAAAGACATTTTAGAGGGAAACAAGGGCCAGCCATTCCTTTTTCAGATATTCCCTGCTGTCCCTTTCAATCAAGCTGCCTGACAGGCTGTGTCCAAAGATCTACACTTCCTGGAGGGCACTTGGAGGATATCTGCTGAAATTAACGAAACTCATCATCTCCTTGGGGTCTAATAAAGATTATTTTCCAACAGATCCTCTTTTAATCTCTGAGAATTAACAAAAGGGCACCACACAGAACTGGGCACCACACAGAACTGGGCACCACACAGAACTGTACATCAAACTAATTATTGTGCAGCTAATGAGTAATTAACACACTTTAATGCATATCACATATAGTAACTATCAACTAATGAAACTGAAATAAAAATACAACACATCTATATCTCTAGTATGGTAACTACATATCAGATAACATACAACTGGACTGGAGTTTAATGCTTGTTTGTGTTTTTTTTTTTATTGATTTTTAATGAATAATTATTACTATTATTTTGCAAGGCACTTAGTGAACCATGTTTAGTGCACTGCTGAGGAAAGGAAAATCTGCTTATTTTAAGATGGCCTGACACCATTACCCTGATCTCTTCTGAAATGCTTCATTATAATCAAAACATATGGCTTCTTGACATTGATATATACCATCTTGAGGCCTTTGCTGTTCTCAGTCTGATTGTATATAATATATTCTGGAAATTTAAGCAAATTTAATGCAAACCTTAGGTAACGTCCACCTGAAATGCCTTAAATACCACTGTCATATTTATATATATATATGTATCAGTGCTTTTTTCTCATTTTTCAAAAATATATGTACATATTTTGCTACCCTTAGCACTAAGTGGCTGTTGTCACATGTATCTATACTAGCATTTATTCCAATATTATTCATTTGTTGTACAAAGAAAGATCACCAAGCACAACATGTTAAATTTGTTCCTAGGCTTCCTCCCACCATCTATAATTCATCGATCTTTAAGTCATCATGTTTAAGAATTTGCTTTCCTCAGCAAGGGCGGTCAACATAGAGCTCATATCGCCAATAGCCATGTTGCTGATCCCTGCTGGCACCGAGGGCAGCGTGACAGAGTTACGTGGGGTGGTGAGTCGTGAGGAATTCTGGGAAAGGCTCTGGAAGAGACCGGGGCTCAGTGTGCCGGACATCAAGCTGGAATGGTCTCCGTCGTCCAACATGGCCTCAAAATCGATTTGAGCATGCTCAACAGTCTGGGAAGTGTCCACCGTGCTGGTGACCTGGTTGACTCCAGGAGATGCCATCGTATGCACTGTGTTACAAGGAGCTTGACTGGCGCAGGGAGACATGGGTGAGCTATAGTTTACATTGCTTTCCAACATCTGACTCTGACCTGAATAGCACGCAGTGGTGTTTCGATTAGCGAAATGGACAGTGCCTGGTGGCCTCTTGGGGCTTGCCTCAGAGCTGTTAAAGTCAGAGTCAGCACTGGGCAGGTTGTAAACACTTTGCTGGGACACGCCTGAACCTGAGTGGTACCTGCTCTGCGGTTTGGGTTCAGTTGGAGGCCTGGGCTGGAACAGCACTCTGTCTCCATTCTGATGGGCGACTTGGGGTTGTGGTGTGTAATTCTGCTGGTTGAAGTTATCTAGGTATGCATATGCTGTCCTGCAGTTGGGCCTGTCTTGATTTTGCAGAGCTATTCCGTTACACACTGGGCCCTGGTACGTGCTCCCTGATGAGAGATTGGGGTTCACCTCCTGCCTGTAACCCTGCTGTGTCTTCAGATGATCATTGAGGTTCTGACACGGGTTGCCGTAGGACGGCCTGCACTGCTGGGTGGAGCTCATCCTCTGAGCACTCCTCTGGGAGTAACTCTGTTGAGGGTTCACATTGTGGTTCATCAGTGAGGTCTGCTGGTTCGAGTCAAAGCTTTGAAAAGGGCCGATGAGTTGTTTCCCCTGGATTAGTGCCAGGTTGTTTCTCAGCACCTGCTGCTGCTTTGGGAGTCTTGCTGTGTTGTCCACTGTACCTGAGCTGACTTCGTTCCACTGGACAGGCATGTGGCTCTTGTTTATGCTGGTAGAGGCTGGGAACGGCTGCTGGCCACCTGGCCTGACGTGACAGGGTGGCATCGCTTGTTCTGGGTGACTGACGTCAGCATCCACCAAAGCCATGCGCCTCTGCCCGTAAAAGTGCCGCTGCTGCTCGGACGTGCCGCCACTCTGGAAGTCCTGTGCCAGAGCGGCACCGTATACCGTCCCTGCGTCCGGCCCGGAGTGCTGGGACCTGAGGTACTGGACCACGTCGTCCGGAAGCACCATGTCATCCTCCGCCTGGTCGGCACCATCGATGGCCACGTTCTCCATGGTGACGTTCTCCGAGATGCTCGGCGGCCTCTGGCCGAACGGATGGCGGTGCAAGCCACCGTCGGACCAGGTGTTCCTCTGCAGGTTCGCTCCGCGGCGGTCAGCGCCGGGTGGTCGGAAGGCGTTCACGCAGCTCACGCTGTTGAAGCGCTGCACTCGAGGGGCGGAGAGCGAATCGAAGGCGGTGTGGCGGACGGGGTCGCTGGCTCTCCTCGGCAGGTTGCCCGGGACTTCGTGCGGCATCACCCCGGGCAGCCCGTAGCCCGTGTCGCTACAGCGCCGCGATGTACCCGCCGCCCGGACCTGGAACAGATGCGTGGAGCTCTCCTGAGAGTCGTTGTACAGGGCCATTCTGGTCCTCAGGCTCATGCGGTCCATGTTGGGCAGCGGCGTGGGAGGGGCGCCCCCGGTGGCAGCGGCGTACTTCGCCTTCAGGCGATAGTGCTGAGCCGGAGTGAGGCTGAGCAGGCCGGGCAGCGCGCTCCCGCCGCCACACTGGCTGGCCTCGCTGGACCGGCGAGACAGGTCTGTGGAGATCGGGTCGTACGAGTCCGCCGAGCTCACGTTGTTGTGGCGACCGCCGAAGGCCGAGGCCTCGCTGGAGCGCCGGCTGGAGTAGCAGGGCGAGATGCCCGAGGACCTGCGGCTGAGGGTGTAGGCAGAGCTCAGCGTGCTGCTGGTGCTCTCCCTGCGCTCGCCCAGCTGGGTCAGCACCATCACCTCGCACAGGGGCAAGTCCACCAAACGCTGGCCGGGCAGGCCGCCGCTCAGAGAGCCTGCGGTCGAGCTCTCCTGCAGAGACCCTGAGTGAGGAGCACAAGGGGCGGAGTTAGCAGCGTAGCTACAAATCACCTCGGCAACAGTCGCTCCTCTGCTTCCACACTCACCGACAGCCGGGATCGGAGGCAGCTTGGCGTTTCGGACTTGAGGAGACGCGTTGGCCCACGAGCAGGAGTCTCTCACAGTCTTTAGTTTCTCTTTTTTGATGTGCTCGAACTGCAGGAGGCTCCCCCTGTTCTTACGCAGCTGAAGGCCGACTCCCGCCGAGGTCCCCGGAGAACCAGTGGAATCCACCACGGGCAGCTCGTCCAGTGGACTCAGGTCCCCCAAACTGCCTCCGCTGTGCACGGTCATCTCTACTCCACTGTCATTGTTGGTGGCGCTACCAAGTGGTGACGGCTCGCTACTACATGATGATTGGCCACAAGGGCTGGACTGATACATCTAGGAAAAACAATAAATAATTGGATCTTTTTTTAAAAATTTGAACTCGGATTCAAATGAATTATGTTGCAATAGACTGCAGAACAGTCCGTATGTGGTAGCTCTAAATTTTAAACCGCAGTAACACTCTAATATTTGATCCACAATAAATAAGTCTATTAGAGAAAAATATATAAGCCACATTCGCTGTCTGGCTGTAAAGTATCCAGTGATTTTGAAAAAGTCCAAACTAAAAAGCTCTTCTTGATCACAGTGTGATTGTTAATGCTTTTTGTTTGGTCGATACACTGCGGTCCCAGCCTCTGAAGATTCATTTTATAATGGCTTTTATCACTGTACTGCAGAGGAAACGGGCTGATCCCTTGGCAACAGAGGAACAGAACAGAATATGGTGTTATAAGACGGACGGCTCTGTTTGAAACAGCGAATAAAAAGCACTACACACACACACACACACACACACACAGACACACATTCTGGTTCAGGCCTGGCGATTCATTCTTTTACTGCATGTTAAATTCAAAACTAAAACACATGCACAAAAGAAACAAAAAGACAACAAAATGATCTTTTTTTTGTAAATATATCAACGACTATGACCATGATTTTAACCATTTTGAAGTGTAATTTGGCCTTAATGTAGATTTTTTTTTTTTGAGTATTGAATGATCATGACTAACAAACTAACAAACCATGACACATAAATTGTGCTACTGTGATCCACTGAAATCCAGCATGCAGGGAATATCAGGATAGAGAGTGTGCTCACCTGAGTAAGGGTTGTCCATTAGACTTAGAGCATAAGAGACATTTAAAAGTCATTCAATAACTTTTAAAGTATCAAAACACCACTGAGGAAATTGAAAGGTATTAGTATATTAGATCAGTCAGTAAAAATCAGACTTAAGTCAGCATGCTGCTAAATGTCGCTGTGTTGTTGTTTAAATCGTTCTGCTCTTACCGCTGTGTTCTCAGTCTTAATAGTCTTGACTTGCAGGCGGTCCTCCACTCCTCGGGTGGCACTGTTGCCCTGGGCAGAGCTGTCGGTTCCTCTCCCAGCATGCCTGGTGCCAGCCTCGTTCTCCCCGCTCCCTTTGGGAGGCTGAGGTTTGGCATCTGCACGTTGCTTCTTTGTGACGTGTGCTTCTGGCCCGTGGACCGTCTTCACGTGCTTCCTGAGAGAGCTGGGGTCCGTGTAACGCTTCGTACAGCCTGGGATCTTACACACGTAGGGTTTCTGCAACAAGGCGAAACGAAGAATTAAGGAACAGTTTTTTGTTCAAGTATGTGTAGCTGATATGCAGGTTTGCTTATTCTGTAAATACATTGTGAAATAACAGACATGTTTAGCCTTTACGTACTACAACTTCTCATCCGTGTGAGCAGTACCTCGTTCGAGTGTGTTCGGTTCTGGTGCTTGGCCCGGTCTGAGGCGTTGGAGAATGCCTTGTTGCAACCTTCATGTTCACACACGTACGGCTTTTCTCCTGTGTGGGATCTCAGGTGGGTCTTCAGATTCTCGAGGCGAGAGTACGCCTTGGAGCAGCTTTCAAACTGGGAGAAAACGGGCACAGGAGGACGGGCTGTTGAAGAAGATGCCAGGACACAGAAAACTGTTGCTCTCACAACTTGTCTGAGGTATTTTCCAGGAGAGCATGTTATGACCTCTTCCCTTCAACAGACTTTATGCCTCTGTGTTGTCAGTCAGCACTAGCAACTCCTTTCTAGAGGCCAGTTTCTAGAAGGATCTCTGGCTACTCACATCCAGGTGGAAAACTCTGGAAGAATTTTTTTTGCATGTTTACACAAAAACCAATGCCACATTACCTCAATGTTAGGAAAAAAACAAACAAACAAAATAATCTGCCGTGCTTAAACTCAGAACTGTGGCTGGAAATGAGCTGAAACCAGTGGGTGGGGACTAAAATTACACTGAACAGAGGGAAGCTTCTGGGCTTTCACCTGTGCTACAACATACTGCTCCACTTGGGAGACTATAAATAGAAATGTGTATTAGCTTACAGTGGGAACATGAGTGTGTGTGTTTGTGAGTGTGTGTGTGTGTGTATTGGGGTGCCCAGGTGAAGGGGTGGGCAGGCTGAGACCCCCTGAGCAGTGGTACACCCCTCACCCTGAGCAGTGGTACACCCCTCACCCTGAGCAGTGGTACACCCCTCATCGTGAGCAGTGGTACACCCCTCACCCTGAGCAGTGGTACACCCCTCACCCTGAGCAGTGGTACACCCCTCACCCTGAGCAGTGGTACACCCCTCACCGTGCACTTGTGGGGTTTCTCCCCTGTGTGCCGTCTCATGTGCACCACCAGCATGTACTGGGCCTTGAAGGGCTTCTGCTCGCGCGAACACTCCTCCCAACGACACACGAACTCTTTCTTCTCTCCGTGGATGTGGTCGTTGTTGATGTGCTGTAAGGAGAGCAGAGCCCCTGGTCAGGACAACAACCCCATATCACCTGTTCATCATGGACCCTTTCATCCATTAAACACGCAATCTTTGGCTGATGGCATGAAACGAGAGCCCCATCCATCAAAGCAACACGTAACTATCAATTCATCACATTTAAACAATAAGGAACGAAGGGCAACGTGCTACTTTGTGCTTGCATCAGAGAAGTGGAATCTCTTTTGACAGCGCACAGGCTCATGAAGGGCATTCTGCAAGCATGAGGGCATAGAAATCCCAGATCCATAACAAAATCTGTCAGTATCAAATCCCAGCTCCCCTTGGACATGATTCAAGCAAATGCAGACCTTTGAAAACATATTGAAGTTTCAAATGATCTGATCCACGATGACGTTTCATGTCAGTTGGATGTCTTGGACGAGAGGACGGTACACTACTGCCCCATCCTGCTGGGTATTCTCTTTGAAGTTTTTCCTTTCTCCTGGTCTTAAAAGTTAAAGAGCTGAATTAAACGGATCCTGAACTCTCTCGGTTCTCCCTGCTGTGAATGGTGTGCGGGATAAAAATGAAAAGCAAGTTCCAAGGATAATGAAGCTATGTCATCCCCTAGAGTTGGGAAGTGATTCTCTTCTCTCTGGGCGTGTGTGCGGCTAGGAATGTACTTCCAGTTTCAGCCCTGTACTCCTCTTACCAGAATAAAACCATAATTCAGAGCTATGGGGAAAAGACAGCTCACAGCAAATAAAACCGAAATCGCATGCCGTTATTTAACTTTCTCAAGGTGTGTAATTTAGCTTGCATGGAAAAAGCACAGACTGAGGCCTTAGGACCTTAGAGGCGTGGAGAGAGGCGGCGTAGGCCCGGGTTTCTCTGGATTCTAAACGCAACGTTTCCACCCCCCCCCCCCCCCCACACCAATAATTATACCCTCTCCACTCTGCCTTCTCCATAACCATCTGATCTGCTTTCTCAGAAACCCAATTATTGCAGGACAACATGGCCTGTGCCATTACACACAACAGCTCATCTGCAGGCACTTGAGATACAATGTGCTCGCACTTCTTCTGTTGAGAAAATCCTATCGCTTACACTACTGATAAAACAAGCCTTTCTGAATCCGTCTGCTCCTCCGTGGCCTGGACTTCCCTGGAGCTGCATGCCTTGCTCGGTGAGCCCAGCTCTGGATGGTGTCCTGGATGGTGTCCGTTTGGCTCTGGGTGCTTTTGTCGTGCGGCACGTAGGGCGAGATGTTAATCACAGAGGGGGCTGCTCTCAAGTATCCTGGCACGGGGGGAGCCGAGCCAGAACTGCAGACATGACGACAGATTTACTGCCAGGCCTTGAGCGAGGTCAGAGGTCAGAGTCCGTACGGAGACAGAGGCCACGAGTGTGTGTGAGAGAGCGCGTGTGTGTGTGTGTGTGAGCTGAGAAGGCTCCAGCACGGCTGCCTGCGCCTCTGTGGGTATTGATGTGCTCGTTAGCTCCACACGTGTCAGCGTCAGGAAGGGATCAGTTACAGCGCTGGCTGTATCAGACTCTCACGTGGCTCCGTCTAATGAGAAGACGCTTCCCAGCATCAGATGTATGGAGTGTTATGTTCCCCATCAGATGTATGGAGTGTTATGTTCCCCATTACTTATTATTGTTTGTTCTTGTATTTTTTTGTGATATAACGTACTAATCCTGCGTCTAGGAAATAATAGTTCTGCTGATATTAAACCAAGTCGGATTGGTACGACCGAGCCAGAGATGGACACCCATGTGTGTTATTCACGTGCACTAGCTCACGCGCAGTAGCGTCACTCACGTGCACTAGCTCAGGCGCAGTAGTGTCACTCACGTGCACTAGCTCATGAGCAGTAGCGTCACTCACGTGCACTAGCTCACGTGCACTAGCTCACGTGCAGTAGTGTCACTTACGTGCACTAGCTCACATGCACTAGCTCACGTGCACTAGCTCATGTGCAGTAGCGTCACTCACGTGCACCAGTTCACGTGCACCAGCTCACATGCAGTAGCGTCACTCGCGTGCACTAGCTCACGTGCAGTAGCGTCACTCATGTGCACTAGCTCAAGTACAGTAGTGTCACTCACGTGCACTAGCTCACGTGCACCAGCTCACGTGCAGAAGCGTCACTCACGTGCACTAGCTGTTCCTGCGTGTCGAACTCCTCGGAGCAGCCCTCCCAGTGGCAGTTGGTCTCGTACACGGCCTCCGGCTCCTGCTTGCACTCGTCCTTGTCCAGCTCCTCTCTCAACTCCACGTGGTCCTGCAGAAAAGAGCAGAATCACCACACAGGCTCTGGGAGAACAAGCCTATTTCTGCATGGACTTTTATCTCTCAGTAACCACTGATCCAGGAACTGTTGTGTAGTCCATAATCTGACTGCTGAAAGGTCAGGGTTAACCCTAATGCCAAGCTCACTATTTTAGACTGTGGGTGCTAACCTCCACCGCTGCACCATTAACCTCCACCAGTGCACCACTAACCTCCACCACAGGTGCTCTAGTCTATTCCAGCACTGTTTCTCTCGGAGGGTCTGAGAATGTTCAGAATGCTTTTGCGTTCTAACGGTTCCTGCATTAAACCCAAATGGTCCAAACCTTCTCTAATGTGGTGAGCAAACGGAATATCCAATATCTCCCTCCACACGCTCATTTAGTTTGATAGCAGTTCAAGAAAGGCACGGGTTTATTTCCCAAGCAGAGGGAAGCTGCATAGACCCCCCCCCCCACCACCCAGCCCCGGCCGCACGGCACCTCAGCTTCACCCGCGTGACGGTGGAGCCCCATAGTGATCAAAAGTAAACAAAGGAGGGATAGGAGGAGTCCAAGAAGTGAGAGCAAGTGGGAGAGTTTAAAGAGGTGAGTTATCTACAAACAGGAAGCAATAGAGAGAGTGTGTAGGAGAGAGTGTGTGGGAGAGACACTGTGGGAGAGAGACTGTGGGAGAGACACTGTGGGAGAGAGACTTGTCAGAGAACAGAAATGTTTAATGAATTTGTCACAAGGACCAGCACTCCATGGCATAGTTTACAAGGCAGCGTCGAGGGAGGAAATAGGTGCTCTGTGACTGATCACAGAGGGACGTTTTTCTCCCTCTGCGTACTGTGAAAAGACAGAGTGGTATCTTGGGACTCCTGTCTCAGGTGAGATTCACTGAAGTCCTAATCCTTGTCATAGAAAGCAGTTTTTTGTGATTTTTATTGAAGTACGACTGAAACAATGTCGATTAAGCGACTTTAAATCTGCACGGTAACTTGAAACCCTTCGACAAACGTTCAGTACCTGAGAGCAAGGAGAAATGGGGCGTGGCCCGTCCACTTCGGTCTTCACCTTTGACCTCTTGGTGATGGGGTTGACGGTGCTGCTGACGGCCGAGTCTCCTCCGGAATTCTGAGAGAGAGCGGAGAGGGCGGAGGGGTGAAGGGAAGACGACACAGAGGAGGTTTGAGGGTGTGGGACTGGCACAGCGGCCGCTGGCAGCGGTGCCGCGTCGGGCTCCAGATCCCATGGCGCAGGAGGTGATCCGCTGCACAGACTAAACAGTTTAGACTGGCCCCATGCATCTTTGTCACCTCCATCACATGGGACAAAAGAAAAGAAAAAAGTTCGAACCCAGAGAGTCTGGCTGGGGGCTTTGATCAGCAGATTAATCCCTAACGCCATGCGCCGAGCTCCCCGAACCCAGAGCCGCAACGCAGAGACACGGGAGAAAATCAAAGTTAGTGTGGAGGCACTTTCCAAATCCCACCCAGGCGATGGAGAACCGCGGAGAGCAGTGCTTTCAATAACTCAATAACTCTGACGTGGCCCTGCTGAAAAGCGAGGAAATGTGTTTCTCATCACTGCTGAAGTATGTGTGTGTGTGTGTGTGTGTGTGTGTGTGTGTGTTTCTCATCACTGCTGAAGTGTGTGTGTGTGTTTTGGGGTTGAGAAATAGAAATGGAATGAAAATGGATTTAGTGGGTGTCTGGATATGAAGAGAGTGGTTCAGAGAACTGGAGGAAGTTTACATTCTGGGCAGCCATAATGTTTACATGGATGTGATAGAGGAGATGGAGGCAACACTTAGGATCTTGGATGATGAACAGTACACGGCGCTGGGAGTGGACAAACAGTACACGGCGCTGGGAATGGATGAACAGTACACGGTGCTGGGAATGGATGAACAGTACACGCCGCTAAGAGTGGATGAACAGTAAGCGACGCTGGGAGTGGACGAACAGTACACGGCGCTGGGAGTGGACAAACAGTACGCGCCGCTAAGAGTGGATGAACAGTACGCGCCGCTAAGAGTGGACGAACAGTACGCGACGCTGGGAGTGGACGAACAGTACGCGGCGCTGGGAGTGGACGAACAGTACACGGCGCTGGGAGTGGACGAACAGTACG
>JAOYMR010000023.1:5179850-5196077 GCA_025802075.1 Tenebrosternarchus preto
ACCCCACTGTGGAGAACTGTGTGGAGTATTTATGAAAACTACCCCACTGTGGAGAACTGTGTGGAGTATTTATGAAAACTACCCCACTGTGGAGAACTGTGTGGAGTATTTATGAAAGATCTGGCAAAAACAGCAAATCGCCCGCTGTGTTGCTCCTCTGCATGGTTTCTAAATAAACACGGCACGTATCATTAGCACTGTGTAGCGCTGGGATTGCCTTGAAAGAAACACTAATGGTTTGGGAGCCTGAAAATTGCGTCCACTTCACAGGCACCACAGGGCTTTGCCTTCCAGCCACTGAAGGCTCAACATTTGAGCATCCTGGGTCGCACCCTCACCCATCCCTGTTCACCTTTCTGCTGTCACGTCGGTGAGTTCCTGCCTGCAGTGCACCACCCAAGCAACGGGGGTCACGGAGAGCCCGTGAGCTCAGAAATGGCCTGCTCTTTAAATGCAACATGCCTCTAATTTAGGGCTCAGCGGGTTCCTGCAAAGAGTGAAGAAGCAGATGTGCGGTCCCGCATGCCTTTTGGGCAGACTGGCGTGGCCCGAGGGTGCCCGCCGGGCCTTGATGGTGCTGGGGGTGGTGGAGGAGGAGGCGGAGGGACGAGTGGAGGCCGACTGTAATTGGGCAGCCAGCCTGATGTATGGCTTTAAAATTACAGGAGCTCTCTGCGTGTTTACAAAAGAAGAGGCAATTACTGCAGGCATCTGCTGAGCGCCTTTTACCAGGACGCCTTTGTGGAGGTTTGGTACAGTGTAATCGGTGGGTGTTAATCGCCCACCGGGTCCCTCGGCTTCCAGCAGATGCCCTGCGTGTTGGCACAGGCAGCGAGTCACCCACCTCCACTGGCCTTCACCTCCGTCCATTACAGCAGGCGTTCGGATGTCTGGTCTTCTGTCTGTTGGCAGGCTGTAACACAGTGCTGCAGGCTGGACGCAGCCGGGGGGGTGGACAGAAGCAGATGGAACAGCCTGTCGCCACAGTGGATGACACTAATGCTGGTATTTCAGGAGGCCGGAGCTCCGTTGGATAGAGTGGGCCGTGCTGATATGCTCTTTACACAGGGGCATCCATAACCAGCAGCAGTAAAACCAGAGTCAGGCTACAGATAGCAGGGCTGTTTATTCCTGGGAAGTCTGACTAATGGCAGGTCTGTATGTCTGTGGAGTTCATTAGAGAAGCACTGATCTTCATCCCTCTGTATCTCACTCCAGTCAAGTTTACGCACAGCATGTCTGTGTGTGTGTGTTTGCGCACGCACATGTATGTGTGTGTGTGAGAGAGTGTGTATATGTGTGTATTTGCCAGCCTGTGTGTGTGTGTGAGAGTGTGTATATGTGTGTATTTACCAGCCTGTGTGTGTGTGTGTGTGTGTGTGTGTGTGTGTGTGTGTGTGTGTGAGTGTGTATATGTGTGTATTTGCCAGCCTGTGTGTGTGTGTGTGTGTGTGTGTGTGTGAGTGTGTATATGTGTGTATTTGCCAGCCTGTGTGTGCCACTGCGCTGATGAGACCCCCCCTCCTTTATGCTTCCAGAACCTCCGGCACAAAATTCCCGCCTGCAGCCGGACACCAGACGTTTGCTTTGGCAGCTGCTGTTGTGGCCTGCTTTGCTTCCCCGCTGGCTGGCTTCGCGCAAGTGAGTCCTGCATGAGCCTGTTTCGCTCGTCTCCATCTCCCCGAGCGGAGACGACAGGCAAGCACAGACCCCTCCGCGCCCGGCCAGGGCAGGAACGGCGGTTATGGGCGGCCCTGATTTATTTATTTATGCGCGTGTCCACCCATGCGTGAGGATCTTGGGGCCTGGGCTTCCAGAGCCAGGTATTCAAAGGCACGGAGCGAGACCACCCATAACACCACGCGCAGGAGAGATCTACTGGAAGTACACACCAAGGGGCCCCTGGAGAAACGGCCCCGTCCGGGGAGCGGCGGAGCTGGAGACGGGGGCGGTTCACCGTAACCGCGGCCCGTGCTATCGCTGTGATGAACACGTTAAGCTGTTGTCACGGATACGCGGTTGGCGCGGACGGGAGCTCCTCACGGCCGACGCCGCCTCCTAGCATTTGTTTACAGACGTTCTGATTTTGTTTTATTTTTGTAATCCCCCTCCTCGAGGCATGTCAGGGCAAATACACACAACAGTAGAAAGAGTGTGTGGATCTGAGCGTGCAGTAGCTAGGACGAGTCTTAATAAGAGCGTCTGCTAAATGCCTAAAATGTAACTGAACTAATAAAAGATTTGGCTAGTAATTTATATACATTTTGAACATCCTGTGAAATTCACAAAAACAGTGACAGTAAAATAGAAGATCCAGCCTGCCACCCAGTCTGAAATGTAACGCTTAAAGTGTTATCTTGGCCTCAGCTGGTCCGTTTGACACCCTAAATCTAGTCTTGGTTTGGGTTTTTGCTCACGAGGGTGGGGCTCCTGACAACTGTAGTCTTTACGACGAGCGAGTCTGTCTTTACGACGTGAAACAAAGAACGGTGCTTAAATAGCAAAGCTGACTTAATGAAAACATAGACTTGAAAGGAAAATTTGAGCCGTTTTGTGTAGTTTACACCGAGACCTACTCCTACTCCATTCGTTGAACCCGCCTGTGCGTGTAAAGTGGCACTGCTCTCTGAGAAATTTACACGGCTGAACATGTTGGCTCTAACGAGTTCCTAACACAAGTTTCCGTGTGCGCGTTTCTCATTTTAACGCTCGCTATTTCCAGGAAGGCTCAAGCATAAAGCCTCTCCTATCCTGGCCGAAACTCAAACGAGGACCGTCAAAAGTAAGCGAAGTGCTGTGGGTTCAGTGGGTACTTGCTCTTGTGGTGGGTCCCCTGAATTTATTAGTACATAAATTGATTTTTAAATATGCATGTGAATTTTATCAAGCAACCGTTCCAAGACAAACGGTGGGTTACGCTGTGCATATTTATCAGCCCTGCTGAAGGGGCTTCATTATTCGCTGGTCTGCTCTCCGGTTCGTAATCCGCTGTGCCTGTTCAATGAGGGCACTGTGTCCGGAGCGGAGATCCCTGGCCCTGGGGTGAGGCCACATCAATCCGACCGGCCTCGGAGGCCAAAGCCATGGGAGTGGATGGAGAAAGCCCTGTGCTGTGTTGGTGTTTGTGGGTGTTTGAGCAAACTGGTCCCACTCCGCAGATTGCGGCCGTGTGGCCAGGTGGAGGCCCACCTGAAGCTCCGTCACACCGCTGCGACTGAATACAGCTCTGTTCTGCGCCTCCGGGCGTCGTCTTGACAACGCCGACCCGTCTAGCGCCATGCCAACAAGCAGTCGGCGTCTTTAAAGCGCAGACATTCTCACAGCTACAGAACATGACTAATTGGATCAGGTTACAAAGCACCTGTTGGGTTCTTTTTACCGGCAAAAACCCGTTTTCTTTAAAAAATCCCCTTTTTTAACCTGGCCCGTGCGGGCTTACCCCCCCAGGCAAAAAAAAAAAAAAAAAAAAAAAAAAACTCTCCTTTTCACGCACTCCATATAAGGTTATGGTGGATGTGTAAAGATGATACACACCTGTTGCTCAGTCTCAATTAGAGGCCCCAAACAGAACACCTCATACATTGCTGAGTATCTTCATGTTTATAGAAAACTTTCACCACAAGTCATGTTTTATACACATGTTAAAAAACATGCCCCTCCTTCTGAAGGGGCCAACCTCATACAGCATCCTGTAACTCAAATCCGCCATCCTGTAACTCAAATCACAGAACTCGAGTTCTTTTGTATCAACATCCCTTCCTCTCGATCCAGCACAGAGTACGAGCTGCTCGGGCGACGGCTTCAAAACGAGCATCCAGCCTTGTTTCCTCATCTGTGATATCATCAGAATTTTTAAATTCTTCTGAATTTCAAACAATGCCATACAAAAACCACAAACTAACCACGAAAAGTTAATATAAAATTATTGGTCCTAACACCTTTCTAATTCAGGCACAAATTCCTTTGGTCCTGGGCTCTCGTACGATGGTGGACGCGTGGTGTGCTCTGCTCTAGATGATAGATGTAAACTCTACTCACTGTCCACGGGACTCATGTAGTCAGGCAGATGTGTGGCGGCACTGGTCTGCATCAGCAGCTCCCCGTAGGGGCTCCGGTGGCTCGCCATCAGGTGGTAGTAGTCGGCCGGGCTGGTCCCGGGCGGAGGTGCGGGGAGGGTGAAAAGCCCTCGCTCCTTCAGGTGCTCGTGGGTCACTGCGCACAGAGAAGCAACACAGGACAGTGTGTTAATGTACAAGCCCCTCCTCGAGAAGCTTAGATAAACCAGACTCCCAGGACAAAGAATGATTAACCCACTTAGTCCCACACGAAGGACAAATGTCCCTGTAACCATACGATGCTCCTCATCGCACACACCTGAGGGACACCTTTTAAGCACCCCTGTAACACTGATGCAAGATGTGTTAACACCTGCACGTAGTAAACCACAATCTAAAGGTGTCAGGGCCAATCAGAGCAAGAGGTGAATTTGTTTTTCTTCCTGGCTGGGCGGGATAACCGTTAGTGCCTCCCTGTCTCCTCTGGGCTGTCCACCGAGCTGAAGGAGCGGGCCGTTCGGGACAGAACCGTTCGACGAGAGGCTACCCTCAGTCTTTAGCCTTCACCCGCTGGGCTGTTTATGCCACATCTGATCCATCAAAGCACGATTAGGCTGCAGCATGGTGAATGAGAACACAGGCGTGCGTTTGTGCTGGATACACTGTGGAACAAGGCCGTTTGTTTTCTCCACGTTTGTCGGGGTCGCGGGGTCACCGCCTCTCTGACGGAGTGGGGGGGGGGGGGGGTCTGCCCCTTGGAAGCCCTCGGGGACGGAAGTCTGGTGCAGCAGCGGCCAGTGGGCCTCAACCAAGCCGGCATCAACCCAGCACGCGCCCAGCGACGGCCGAGATATCCGAGATTATCCCGGGCCTTGCGGTCCCGCGAAGAGGCTGGCGAGACTTGTGGTTTTCAGGGCCTCAGGCTTGGGAACGCACTGAATACAGCTCCGGATAAAAGAAAAAATATAACGACATTTCACATTTCGACTTGTCAGAAATGATATTTATTGCGACTGAGTCTTTCAAAGGGAGCGTATTCTGAGCTTTTGTCTTCTTTATGGCAGAATGGAAGGTGAGAGAGAACGGTTTTTTCTGCTCACTCAAGCTTAATTCCTTCCATTTTCGTTGCTCTCTCGCCGTTTAATCAGTGACGTGATCTTTTCTGCTTTGCTTATTTAAGTGTAAAAGCGCAGAGCTATTACTGCCAACAGACTGTAGAAGGTGATTTATCTTTGATTCGGCTCTGCTTGTCCAAACCTGTTATTCTATCATGGCTGGGAGAACGGCGCTGTCAGCAAGGGAGTTAAATTTGGGGAAATTCTCCTTTCGCTGTGTTTTCTTTACCCATTTCCATGGTTTCCTCCTCTTTCTTACATGCCATATAACAGTAGGTCTTGAGAATGTTTAAAGTTTCAAAGCGTATTTGACATGGGATTATTAGCCACATAAGAAGAGATAAGCCTTAATGTAAACCTCTGCACAACAGAGTGGTGTTACACTCTTTTTAGTGACTGTGTGTGTGTGAAGGGAGGAAGCACTGTGACCCCACACGCCCTTAGACTTAGGCTGTGATGAACTGAGGTTATAGTGTTGGCTGTTTTCAAACCATCGGCGCAGATTTACTGTTCCTTACTAGTTAGGAGTCTTTAGGAGTCAAGCGAGTGTGTCCGAGGTGTGTCAGTGTGTGTGAGTTTGGTGGGGGGGGGCTCACCGTCCGGGGGGCTCAGGCCCCGTGCGGCGGAAAGGACGGAGAGCGTAGGGCTGGTGTGGACCGAGCGAAGGTAGTGCTCCATGTGTGAGCTGATGAAGGCGTGCGATGGGCTGAACTGGGACTCTCCTGCTGCTGCAGTGTGCGGGGACAGCCGGTACAGAGAGATATCGGAGATGACTGGACTTCCAGCTAACCCAGCAGGCCTGGAACAGGGGGTGGGGTTAAGAGAGAGACAGAGAGACAGACAGGACAGAGAACCTTTATTTTCTTGACAGTTACAAGACAGGTTCATGTTGCCTGCTCAATATGTGGAGAGCCCATGGTTTAGGAAATGCTTGGTAAACCTGAGTTTTTCTCCTTTAATCACTTCATGTAAAACCATGTACTGACAGTAAAACCACTGCTAGACACCTTATCTTACTCTTAGTCGACTACCATTATACATTTTAAGTATAATGACAAAGGACTAAGTCCACATACACTGAGATCTGAGCACTTCTTTAGGATGAGTCACAAATGAACAGAACAGGAACAGGACATGTTTTATATATTTTTTTTCTACACCCACGTTCTCCACTCTTGATAGGTTCCTCCTTTTCCATCCCTTCGGCAGTGCGCATGTTGAGACTGAGATAAGTGTAATATATTGGTGTAAGTGGTGATGTCTGGGTGCTACATATCTCTTACACAGATACACACGTCTACGGAGGTGAGATGAGGCTGTTCATTAAATCTACACCTTCTCATTGCCACCTTTCGCCAATGCTGGATTGTAGACCGGGGCGGAAGTTCACTGATAGCCCCGAGAACCGAGGCAGAGGTATATACACGTGTCATCTCCTGCCAGGTGTGTGGGCTGTCTGCCCACCCCTGGAAGGCCATCCAGGAAACAGAGTGTAACAGTAATTCCTGAAGGTAGATCTATGCCACAGTCAGATCTTTTCCCACACATGGCATTTTGAAGAGCTGTATCTATACATGTGATAGAGGATTTGACTTTGGTAGTCTGTTTGTGTGTAGGGGAACACCTGGAGGACTGACTAAGCAAGCGCTCTCCCTGGGGGGAGGGGTGGGTGGTAAATAGCGCCCATGAACACGGCTGTATCTGTTTATTTCCTATTCGTGCAGCTGATCATGCCTGGACACACAAGCTGTCGTCGTATGCGCTCTGACGACAGGCCTGGGCCCACATCACCGTCTGATCTGAAGCTCCACATGTTAAAGTGGTCTTGCATGCCTTGCTATCAGATCTTGTGTGGGCATAAATCTGGACAGTGTGGACTTTGCGAGCAACAGCGTTCACTTACCCCCTTCCCTGCAGGACATGTTTCCCATGAGTTTCCTAATCCTAGTGCTAAATAACACAGCCTGTACGTAATACTGCGGGTGTATCTCCTCACCAGCACCTGTCTGTTACAAACTCTGAACAAAGGAAGAGTTGAAAAAACAAAAATAAAACCTTCTCTTACAACTTCTTGATCTGAGCTGAGATGCATCAGCTATACGAAAGTCCCAGTGTGAAGACAACTTTTTGTGGTCTGACAAGTAACACAAGTTGGATATTCCTCAAATAACCGAACCTACAGGACCCCAGTCAGCAATCAATATAACTAGTAGGCCAGGCTTTACAATGGCAATAACAGACACTTTTTCTAACAACAATACACCCAGTAAACATAAAACAGGTGTTTACTGGGCCCTTTTCAGTAAACTCAGCACTTTAGAGAAAACTCAGCACCAGCTCACAAGCAGCCTGTGTTTCGGCGGGCGTTTTTTACACAGCAGAGATGAGGACGACGTTACATAAAGTGGCCTAGACGTGCACACTCACAACTCATTTGTATCCTGTCACTTTCCAAGCAGAAAGGAAATGGCCATGTTAATGAGCGCAGGTGTGAGCTCTTAAAGCCTGTGCCTGGTGGTCGGGCGCAAAGCTGATCTAACAGTGACTTATGACTCTTATGACATTGAAGACTTCATGGGGACAGAAAAGGAGAGTTTTATTCACGATCGGAGAAACAGTTTCTCATAAACCCACTGAGATGTTTCATTGTGATTTAGTTTGTCTCATTTTCAATGGAGTTTTGGGGGGGTGGGATTACACTGTATTAAAGGCAATATCATCTGCTTGAATACATTCTGCTGTGTTTAGTTCTCACCCCATAATTCTCCTCTGACAGCAGATTTTGGACTCCCCAAGAGCTTTTTCTAAGGTTTCCCAGAGACTCGGGCCAAATCTTGCAGCGCTACTACCTGAAAGGTGTGCGTCAGGCGCGTTATGCTTGGCTCAGGTGGGAAGCATCTCCGTCGCTCGCCTGTGCGTCCAGTGTGTGCGGAGGCCAGCCGCGTTTAGGCACAGCCGCGCTCTGTTTCCAGTAAACGCCTGCAGACTACCAGGCTTTGCGCGCGGGCCAAATTTCTGCCATCAGCCCCCTTGAAAGGGCGGCCATAAAGACGGCTCTGTTCTGGGGGAGCTGAGAGAAAACAGACGATCCATACACAAAACGCCCGCCCTCCTCCTCTGCCCGGCGGCCGGGGGAGGGGAGGGGAGTGGGGGGGAGGGGTCATTTGCAGCATTGACGTTCAGCTCCAATAACGCTGCAATTTTTACAAACCGACCCTGTTGCACACGCAAGCTAGCAGCGGTGCATTTCCCCCCCGTTTTTTCGATCTTAATCACTGAACCACAGTCTCCCTGACCGCCTGTCAAAAGAAACCGAAGTGGTGCAGGTGGACTGGAATGACCTGGCTGGGATTCTGGGGTTCTGGATGAGCAGCTGGGTATCTCCCGTGGTTTAGATACCCTAAAACCAGCCACAAAAATCATTCTCGAAGTTGTTGACGTTTTAAATAAAGTGACGCACTGAAAACAAAATGATCAGCTGCTCTCCAAATGCGGTAATGGTAATCTATACCTATTTTCACATACACACCTGCGGGCGAAACATAATCAGTAGCTGATGAAGGATGATTGATGTTCTGCAAAAATGTCAGGGATGTTTTCCTATGACCTCGGATAACACAATATGCTAATAGGCTAATATTTTACTAGCTTCGGTTGTTAAACTTATTTCAACATCCAAAGCCGAAACAGTTGTGCAAAATGACAAACAGTTCCAGACTCAAACGAGTCGAGACGAGACAGGTGTGACCCAGCAACTACGTGCTTTTGAACTCTGGCTTCCCAAACTGTCACAAGCTGTCAAAAAACATCACCGTAACCTGTTAGCACACAAAATAAATCAGGAAAGCTACACAGTGTCTGCTTGAGTCCTGCGTAATAAGCCATCGTTTAAGGGCTGACCCTGAAGAATGAGGAGTTGAGGAATGGAAGGCACTTCTGACAAACGCAATTACTGAAATCTTGTTCCACCCTTTTTCTGACAAGATGTTACTTGATCGGTTTAAAGGGGCTCTGGGCACAGATGAGGGCTTGGGAGGAGGTTGGAGAAGCTTTGACACCTAGAGATCCGACGAAAGTTGCATCACCACGCCATGGGTGGCTCAAATCAATGTAACCTGAATGAAAGGCAGTTTTGTTTTACAATCCCATAATCAACAATTTGGGAACTGCAGATTATGTGAGGGATGGAGAGTTTCTGTATTCACACCACTGCTTTGAGTTCTTCTTGCTTTGCTGTATGGCCACTGTTCTGGCAGACAGCATGCTGTATTTACTGGCTTAAGGCCTTAGCAATTTCCCCTTATAGTGTACCCATGTAAGCAAAGCTTTATCTACTAGAGCTTATAATAAACATTATGCAAAAATAGTCATTCACTTAAAACTGAGAAATACTTTGGCTTCATTCTGTCAGACAAAGTCCTACAGAACGGCAGACTGGTGAATCCCTTAAACTGCTCTGTAATCCTGACCTCCATCTCAACTCCCCACCCACTCTTCCTCCCCCTTACAGGTATGGTTTTACTGTGGGAGGTGCTTCCTAGAAATCCCCCTGCTGGCTGAGGAGATGAACTACAGCCCGACACCGCAGTGTCGCCAGCCTTCTGGTCTGGTGTTCAGATATAAATCAGTCCCCTACCACAGCGATCGAGGTGTGTTGTGGCGCTTGACCTCAGCAGACTGCTCACTTTGGTCTAAGCACACTGCAGCTCTACGCCAAACCCTCAGGGCGATCCCAAAACAAACAGGATTTGTGGCAGATTTAAGGCATTATTTACCCTTTTAATGGCAAGTGCAGTATATGGTTACACTTCTGTGGTTTGTTGTGGACACACACCAGGACCATTAGAAAAACTTTGGGCTTATATAAGGTTTATTTACAAGAGAACATTCTGGATGGATGCTTCTGCTCATGAACAATACTGGCACATGCCCCCCCCCCTTTCATTCTTTTGCTATGCTTGCCGAAAAACGTAAACAATGATACAAACAAAACCAAATACGTATAATCAAAAACGGCCGTATTTACCCCCTACAAAAACAAGAGAGACTGGAGAGCTTAGCAGAGAGACCCTGCTCTTCTGTGACCAGCAACTTCACCACAGAAAACCTTGAACGAGCCTCCATGCTAAAATCCCAATACACACATAAAAGAAGTGAATAAAAAAATACATTAAAAATAAATTAAAAAATAAAATGAATGAATGAATGAATAAGCAAATAAATGCAGGCAATGAGAGTGAGAGAAGGACTCTGTGTTTCTCTCATTCACTGTTGTTGAGGTTCTGGTAAATGAAAGTTATTATTTTATTTGACAGTGACACTAATTACCATGTTTACATTCTGTCATACACAGCTGGTAAATGATTTGTCCTGCTTTTGCAGAAGTTCATAACCTGTCGAGCGGCTCCTTCATTTTACATTATGCTTCCATTCTTCTGGGTACTTAAATGTCCTTTATAATATTACATGTACATGCTTTATAAAACGTTCATTCACCATCGCCAGCAGTACAGTTGCTGTTCAAAATGTTGCCAATCCATCCTGTGCCGACAGGAACAGGCAGCTTGTCCAGAGTCCGTGTGCTGAGCTGAGGAACTGAGGAACTGAGGAACTACTAGAGCAGCTCTAGCGAGGTGTCCTACAAACTCACAAGCCATCGTCACCCTAAAGGCGCAGTGTGAGAATATTCTAGCACAGCTCATTCCTCATACGGGGCCAAACCCCAGCACGCCAAAAAAAAAAAACCCAGCCCGGCCTCTCATTATGTTACATGCAAACGTTGATGGAGAGGAAGCACGCTGAGCAGACATGCACAGCAGTCAAGGCCAGGAACCCCTGACACACGGGTTCGAGCGGATAACAAAACACCGGTCCCACCGACCAATGACAGTGCACTTAATTTGCTGTGCAACATACGTTGTAATTAGGTGAATTTGGCGCAGGCGAAAAAAGAAGACGGCTACATCAAGGTCTTGATGAATTAGGGGGCCTCTGTCAAGAGCAAGTCACATTAATCAAAGCCGGCAGAGTACAGCGAGAAATGAGACGACACTCCTCCCTTTGCTCTTCTGTGATAAATGGCACTGTGACTGTTAGAGACACAGCACATATCACCGTCAAATCTGTGGATGTAAACGGGCACGTAAAATTCTATTGATTGCCTCTGCACCTCTCTTTGTGAACGCTGCGAGAGATAAAGTAGAACGGTTTAATTACAACGGCTGAATATTTGAATCAGCCGTCCGGAGTGTTAAGTTCGACTTACCAAGTGTTCACTTCGTAGCTCCAAGCTGCCTTTGAACTGACGTAAGATGAGGGTAACAGATCCAGTGCTCCAAAAAAAGGGGGAGGGATTCCTACCAGGGTCAATCTTGTGCCCTCGCCAGTACATCAATGCTTTACGTGCACTTCGTATCAGGTGGAGTTTGGTGCTGCGTGTGTGTGTGTGTGTGTGTGATTGCTCACACTTAAAGACCCACAAATGGAAAGAGAACAGCAATTGGCAGAGGCTCCCTTGATTCAGTGCAAGCCAGGATCACAAAGCTGGCTGACACAATGAAATGATATGTGAGGGAGAGATAGTAGATGGGTGGAAATGTTAACATTCTGTCAGCGCTGCACTAAACAGGCTGTCCTCAATCGCCTTTCACTCCATGCTTCAGCTGCTGTTTTGCATGTGTGCTCGGCGCGAAAGCTCTCTCCCTTCAGCTGGACTCGGCGAAGTAGAGGAGATCCCCTGACCCGAGAGATCGTGAAGTTTGGCTCTAGCCATTAACGGAGCGGCTTTAATCTGGTACCCATGGCATTAGCGATAGTTCGAAATTCCCTGCAGATAGCGGGACCTTGGAGTTCAAAGACATAGCAGACTTACCCATGCGTGACATGAAGCGGGTGTGGCTCGTAATGGTATCTGCCCTCATAGTGGCGCATGTCGATCGGCGTGTGAAAGGTCGGGAACAGAGGAGGTGCTGTGGAGTCAAAGAGAGGAGAGAAAGAGAGACAGACATAGACAGGGAGAGAGACGGAGAGAGAGAGAGAGAGTGGGAGAGTGAGAGGAGACTTCAAATAAGTGTCAGACTTTCAGATAAAAAATTTTCAAAGGGAGAAAAAGAGGCTACAATGCTGCTCACATGAATTTCCAGAGGCAGAGGCGCTTGTGCAAGATATCGGCAGTGTATCACACAGGAGACGTGATATAAATAAATAATCAAAGTGTGAGATCCTACAACATCTTCAACATGAGACAGACTGAACTGGGCTCCTGACAAAGACCTGCAGCTGGTTCTCTTTGAACTGTGGTGTGAGTACAGAGTGAACCAAGGCAGAAGAACTGTCAAAACACAAACCAACACGACGGCAAGGGCAGAAAAGAACTGGGGGAAAAAAAAAAAAAAAAAAAATCCCAGCTCCCAGTTAACTCATCTATTTCCAGGCCACATGGAAGCATACTGGTGCCTGGATACTGAGGCAGCAAAGTCCAAGAAGGTAAACAGTGACGCACTGATTCTTCAGGACACATGAGAGCATGTAGACCACGTCTCAGCTTAGCTGCTGAATGCCACTATGGTCTAATGAAAAACAAACACTCACAATAAACACAGATATAGGAAACAGACAGGGTGCTCTGTCATGGTTCCTCATAACGGAAGAACCAGCATCTAAAGAAAGTTATAGTCCTCAGTGGTTGCTTGATAGTTTTTAATAAAGTCTCCCCAATGCACCAAACTTTTGTACAGCCAGCAGAGGATCACAAATAAAAACTCACGAAAAAGCTTCATTGCATTCATGATAGACGGCTCACGGTTAGTTAAGAGGTAGAAGGTGCTGCTGACTGTCAGTAAGGATTCAATTATTGAAGAAACGAGAAGCCCGGACTCCATTCGCATTCCTGTCTGAATTAAGGGAGATCAATATTCAGACCTGTTTTCAGAACAGCTTAACTCACTTCCATGATAATCAGAACAGTCCTGCTGTCTGGCTCACGGTTCAGCCTCTGTGACAAACGACTCTATCCCCTCTCCCGCTTCCCGCGGTGTTGGCCCTCCATCAGCCCTCTCCTGACTCATATTCGAATTCCTTTGGTGTCACATGCATCAGGCATGACCTGAGAACCTTCCATCATTATCTCTACCTGGAAGGACCTCAGGGGTAGCAGGGAGGTACTGCAGGGTCCTCCCTGGGGCCACTCTGGGAAGAGGCCTCTGTGTGAGTCAGCATTCCAGGCCGATCACTCGAGAGTGACTCTGAAGCACGCATGACTTTACTCCTGAACTGCTAAAAGCCAAGGGGGTCATCCTTAAAAGGTTTCAAACCCTCTGTATAATGGGCTCTGGTTCTTGAAATCATGGAGGCATTCGGGTGCACTGACTATGACAGCCAGTCCTTTAATGGAATGTTAAGCCTTTCAAAGTTCTTAGAGATGCTCCTATCACCAAACAAGAACAATTCATTAATTACAAAGTTAATTGCCTGAGTGGCAGTAAAAACGAATTTGTGGATAAAAAAGTGATGGCTGTGGAAACTGGGTACAGTATAACAGTGTATGGATTATAGATGGATGTTGTAATTCTGCTCGGCACATCTGTAGTCCCTGTGAAACTGGTCCTGGCAAAACAATCAATGTCACTGTTGTTGTCCAGCAGAAATGGAAAATACAACATCCAGGCAAGAAGGGTATCGTGGTTATTCTGTTGCTTCTGCTGAATATATATGAGGACAGCTTCTTAAAAACTCGCTCACAAAGTCTGGAGACCTTCAGGAAAATGTGACCACATGTTCTCAGGTTCTGGTCGTCTGTTTTTTTTTCCTTCTTTCTGCCATTAAGTTAGCTTCCCTGTCCTTGATGAGTTGGAAGAGAGACAGAGAGAGAGAGAGAGAGAGAGAGAGAGGGAGGGAGAGAGAGAGAGAGAAAGAGAGAGAGAGAGAGAGAGAGGTTTCTTCTGGTCGGTGCAGGATAATGAGCCTCTCTATAAGTGTGTGTCAGACAGGGAGTGTGTGCAAGCATAACTCCTTCATTTGCATCATGGGCAAGTCCGTCTGTGGCATGTGAGAGCTGGATGTGTTTGGCAAGGGGGAGGCGGCCTTCTGGGATGTCTGTGTCATTAAGAGTGATGGAGGCTGGTACAGGGTATGAGGGATCATACTGCTGCCTGACACCTCAGTCATTTATTCCTAAGAGTCATTTCAATTCATTCTGAACGTCTGTTAAGTAATCTGCTAAAGGAATTCATTAAACCACTTCAGAGCACAGGATTGGCCGCATAGTTTCCAATGGGAGCGTCATTTAGCTCGAGGGGTTGGTTCCCTGCTACAAATACCATAAACTCACGGCAACCACAGCGACAACCATTTTGTTAGCTTGCAACACAATACAACAAACACATTCCGCGTGGACGGTGATACACACTAACACCCGTAGTGCCCACAGGGGAGGAGGCATATTTGGAAGTGTCTGTTGGTGGAGCTGCAGTGCAGGGATTGGCTGTGTAAGCTTACTCCATCACCCAGACAGCTCTATTGTTCTTAGCCAAAGGGGGGAACCAAAGGCGAAAGCCCCAGAGAGCTCCCAGGTGCAGCCTCAGTCCCCACGATGTGGATCCTCTCAGCTACTAGAGCAGACAGACAGACTGTAATAGCGTTTGTGGTAACCACTAGACCACACTTGGCTTGCTGATGAGAAATTTTCCCACAAATTTGTCCGCAGAAGGTTTTGTGTTATTTCACATAAGTTGTGGGCTGATTTAACAAGTGTAGATTATTTGTGTGAAAAGGAAAAAGTCAAGGTTTTGAGAGTATTTTATGTTGATGTCTATACTGGATATGTACTAGTACTATATACGTTCTGTAAGATTTTATTTTTGTTTAAGATATGAAAAAGCCTGTATCAGATCCTTCTTGTTATCATCTCCAGCATGTGAAACATCCTGGAAGAACCTGGTGAGAACCAGCTACTGTTTTTGTAGCAGGATTAAGCCAGGATTGGATCTCCTTTTAAAGACGCTGCCAGGTGTCAGACGTTAACGACGGGCCGCTCCGAATCTCAAAGCAAAGGAAAAACGTTCACTTTTCATGTCCGAGCGAAGCCGAGAGCACAGCAGCTCTGCAGTCGCTCATTCTCAGAGGAAGCACTCAGGAACAATAACAATATCCTGAGAGGCCCGACTGCAACTCTGTAATTACAGCAGCTTTCCAGTTTTGTTCGGGGAACGGTGAGCGACTGAGCGGGAGAGGGGAGTCGACTCCGACAGGAAATTCCACCAGAATAAGCTGGCAAGGGGCCTAATTCCACATGCCAACTGCTCCAGGTCCCCCGAGCTGCCTTGAACCCTGGGAAGCCGCAGGCCGAGCGGTGGCTTGCAAAGCCCTCGACCGCTTGCAGTAGCGTGCAGGTCTGTTTCTCCTTTCTTTTCGGGAGCATAAGCCTTTCTCCCCACTAGCTAACTGATACACATCAGCTTACAACAGTCTGCAATGTGCAAGAGGCCAAAGGGGTTTTGGTCTTTCTGAGGATCCTGTACCTGGGAGATGCACACACTATATTACATCTCTGTTTAGTCTGCACTGATGTTTCCCTCCACCCCCAAGGTGTTAGTTGTGGCGGCAGAAGGATTAGGGGTTTAGAAGACTGCATGAAAACAGCCTCCAGGTATGAAAGGAAGTGAATGGCTTTTTTATGTAACACTCACTGTACTATATATACCTTATGCTGATATTGAGTTTTTTTTTTTTCTTCTGTAAAACTAAGAGCATTAAGTAGGTGCTGCACCGACTCCGAACAGGTAACACCCTTCTTACGTACTTGATTTCTCCCGAATTCTATTCAAATCTGCTGGAAATTTAAAGTTAAACTTTATACTTGCAGATGAACATGTAGCCAGATCAGAACCAGTGTTGGACCTACTTACCCTAACCGCTGAAAATACTCCCACATACATCAAAGAAATAAAAGCTCACACAGACTGTCTGATTTATATTACAGATGTGCATGGAATTCCTGTTTTACCTAATAAAGCAGTACAGTAATGATGTAAAGTCAAACTGCTGAATTGTAAAACTCT
>JAOYMR010000023.1:5196177-5210972 GCA_025802075.1 Tenebrosternarchus preto
CACGTGATTTACCTGTTGCTAATGAACACCGAACACTGTAGCTCCAGCTCACGTGATTTACCTGTTGCTAATGAACACCGAACACTGTAGCTCCAGCTCACGTGATTTACCTGTTGCTAATGAACATCGAACACTGTAGCTCCAGCTCACGTGATTTACCTGTTGCTAATGAACATCGAACACTGTAGCTACAGCTCACGTGATTTACCTGTTGTTAATGAACACCGAACACTGTAGCTCAAGCTCACGTGATTTACCTGTTGCTAATGAACACCGAACACTGTAGCTCCAGCTCACGTGATTTACCTGTTGTTAATGAACACCGAACACTGTAGCTCCAGCTCCACAGTTTGTTTACAGGACCATGTCATAAATACAGTAGCCCCGCATGTGGTGAATCCTCAGCAGACCCTATGAGCCTTTCCTGTTAATGTTTACAGAGCTGGGCTCTGCTGGTTTCTCTCTGGCAATCTGAAGCCATGTCAAACAACTGGCCTGATTCATCCATAATTTCCAGCAAGCTGTTGGCTCTCATAAGGCAGCGCAGACTTGAGTGAGATTTATTAGCCCCCTCAGTGTCCAGAGACACACCACACAACTTCAGCAAGGGAACAAAAGCTATCAGTGATGGGCAGTTGTGGCCTAAGGTCACTTGCTAATGAGACCAATGCTTCAACGCAAGTGGAGACGAAGTCAGTGGCAGCAGTAGTAACCAAAGACATGGAGTTGTTCTTGTGCATTTTACTGTGTTAGCATGCTATTGCCGTAATTGTGGTGCTAACAAGATGATAAGGGCTCTCTGTAAGACTAATTGCACATAAGGCTAATCACACACCTGCCTCTGCCATCATTTATCACCAGAATGCTTAAAAGCACTTTTATGCTCAAGGGTCTTGTAAGATTAAGTAATTACTTCTGCACAAAAAAAGGTCCATTATCATCAGAGTTAGAGAAACGATAACAAGCTTGGCATTCAATTATGAGCGAAAGTTTTACGAAAGGAAGCTAGTCATTAAGACAGTGTGAATTAAAACAGGGTTACCAAAGACCCTCACATACACCATTCTTTAGCGTCTCACTGGAACTAATTTCCTGGTTGAAAATTAAATGTATGGTGTTAAAAATAGCCCAAACAGGTCCTCTGGTAACCAGATGCCCTTTGTGAATTTATTTTATTTTTTTATCTTTCACCATTCCATACATCTCTATTCTCCACAGCAAGGAAATCCAACAAAAACTCATTTGCTGATACATGACGAATGACTCTCAACTTTTGGGAAAAGCTCGAAGCTGGGGTTCCTTTTTCCGAAAAACTCACAAAGTTAAAATTAGAACACAAGTATGCTGTCACATCTTCACAGAAGCATCCTGTTCTACTCTTGGCTGGCACAATGGGATGTCCAAACATCCTGGCATTCCTGTGACGAGCTGGACTGTCTCAGCAAAACTGGAAAGGTCTTTTACAGCGGGCTATGGAGGAAGTGCTCTCTCAGATAGACAAAGAACGTGAGTGGGAGATCATCCGTCTGAGGGAATCCCAGCTGGAGTGCAACGTGTTCTCCAGCCACCCAGCTTTACTTCAGGGGAAAAAAACCCACAGAGCGAGAGAGCAAGAGAAGTCGGCTGCATTCCGAGATAAGATACGGTCAGATCAATGGTTCATTTACATAAAACAGGCATCTAACCATCTCGCCTGATCCTAGCTGTGGATCCAACATCCATGGAGTTTGAGAATAAAAACTCCAGCTTTTACAGTCCCAAACAAAAACTGGCTCGGAGTAATTTGTTTTGTGTCTAAAGAATTTAGACAACAACCTGCAACGTTAGGGTACTCATCCTTTGTCCAGTTTCTCTCTCTCTCTCCTTCTCTCTTGCTCTCTCTCTCTCTCTGTCACTCTCCATGTTGCAGTTATACTTTCAAAAGCTTCCAGACACATACTCTCTGTTTATCTGCCCGATTCATAAAACCAACACTCGTCTATTTTCATTGTGCACCTTTTCAGACGTCATCTTTCGTGACTTCCTGGGTTCAGGAACATAATCAAGGCAAAACACTTAGTCCTGGTTCTCCATGTGTAACATCCATTATGTGAGGCTTTGGGTCAGTAAGGCCTTGTTTCAATGCCACTGACAACAAGACCCCCTCATTAAAATGCTTCCCCATTGTGAGTGCACCAGTCCCCATGGGTGCGACTTCCCTTACCACCATATTCTCTTGGCTCTTGCACTTGGATCGGCTCTCAGCACTTGCTGGCTTCACCACTCGCACCCTTCATATTTCAAAGAAGTTCGAATCCCAACTACCATAACAACAGCAACAGAAATGCTTTTCTTTGAGCAGCAGCATGTTGGCTTGGACAAGCCGCCTCACACAGACTCTCTGCAAAAGTATGATGATTTATTGAGGGGTTTTTTATTTGAAAGCATTTACAATCCAGTGAAGCGCTGCCAAACCCAGCACCACTGGACACATAGATAATGGAGCATTTCTTAGGAAACGCTGCCCCTCAGCTCTTGTTTTCCAAAGGAAGAGAAGATTAGGCTTTTAATTAGTACTTCCAAATGGAAGGCTCAATTTACGGGATAGCAACAGAGAGGAGGGGGGTGGAGAGAGAGAATGCCCAACAGGCAGGTCTGGGGGCCCCCTGTTACTGAGGGGAAAGGGGGAGGGGAGGTTGATCTTTCTCTCCAACAATAGGCGTGCATTCCGCTTTTACGGTGATTCACAAGACACTGGAGGAGGGCCCATAACGGGCTCTGGCTCTCAAACCTCGCATGACCCATGAGTAAGAGGTCATAGAGGTAATGACTACATCAAATGGGTCCCGTCCCCGAGCAGCAGTGTTGGCCCTATTGAAGAAGCAAAGAGGATAATCAGCCTCAGTCAGGACCAGGGAGAGGGGCAGCAGTTTGAGCTGAAGGCTGGAGAGCGAAGGGGGAATGGGGCACCTCTCGACAATGGCATGAATTAAACTGCAAGCTCCAGGAGCTGGCAGGGAAACAAGCACGGAGGCTGTGGTTTTCTTCTCTGGAGTGGAATGGCACCGTTGCCGTGCCAGCGCTCCAGCAGACGGCCTCGGAGACAAACGTCGGTGTTCTTCCACGTGCCACTCAAACGAGTCGCTAAAGATTCATGAGCAAAGCGTGAGACAGATCATCGCCCACTTACTTGGACCACTTCCTGATGCCTTTGTTTCTAAGTGGACAAAAAATTTTTTTTGTTTGTTTGCTGGTTGTCAAAGAAACCAGTCGACAAAAGTTTTTTGGGGGAAAAAAATCTGCACTGACCCAGTGAAAAGTCCCTCTCAGCTGGTGTCACATGGTGTTTTAGGACACAACACTGTTTACTGAAGGTAGAGTAAGCCTTTAGGAGCTCTTGTCAGAACACTGTGGGTTACTATAAATCACCATCGATGCTGTGTTCCCCTCTCCTGTTCCCCTGGAACTGTGGGAAAACTGGTCCTATTTCAGGAACCCACCTGTTTACTCTTCTAGGCTCTCTTGTTTTAGTGTAAGAGCACATCCTGCTAAGATTCCATTCAGTTAGGTTTCACAACTGACCTCCAGAAACTTCCGCAGATCTTTTATTGTCCAAGGACTGCACTACTTGTACTTAATGAGAATGTGCTCTCAGTGGCTGGCCATACACTTTGAAACTTGATATGCAATTTACAGTTTACAGGATAGAGGAACTTTCTGATAACTTTCCTTTGACATCAGATGATTTAGCTACGTTTCCCCACGTCTCAGTGGTCTGGCAAAACAAGCCTAACGATGCCAGAAAAATCTATGAGTGTCACTTTATTCCAATGTATCTAATAAACGAGAAGGTGTTATGACAGCTACTGAGACTGAGGTCACCCCAGGTGACAGGACATTTACTAGGCCCTGCAGAGTGTGTGTGTGTATGTGTATGTATGTGTGTGTGTGTGTGTGTGTGTCTGGGAGGGGGAAACCGCACTCTGTTTGGGGACCTTCGAGCAGTTTGCAACAACACAGCTTACCTTACTTACCTGATGTCAATAAGAGTAAACAAACAACGTGAGGAACACATGCAGCTTTCTTCAGCTGCACCAGTGGACAGATCAGAATCTTGCAAACCTGAGTCTGTTAGTCTGTATGCTCTTCCTGAGTAAAATCCTCCCGTGTGAGCACCAGCAAATCTCCAAAACAACATATGCGCTGCTTCACAGTGAGTGACTTAGGTTCCTCCAAGCTCTTAGGTTCGTCCAAGCTCTTAGGTTCCTCCAAGGTCTTAGGGTCCTCCAAGCTCTTAGGTTCCTCCAAGCTCAGACATGCCAAGAATCAGTACCCTATGATTTTAGGTCACACAGCACTGCCTGTTTTTCTAAATGCTTTGGTGACTAAAGGACATTTGGAAGGATTTTTAGAGATAGTCGTTTAAACTAATTTGAGAAATGCTTACACAACACACTAATTGCAATGTATAGGTTTCTCATATCACGTGTGTATTCAGCTCTGTGTTTAAAGGGCCAGCACTAAAGAGCTCTCCAAAGCTTCTTGTATTTGGCATCAAACTAAGGGTGTAAAAGTCAATTCTAAGTCCACTACGTTTTTGTTCGCACACTTGTTTAAGTCCTCTTTGGTGCTCTTGTAAATATTGTCTGACGAGCAGAAGCTTGCTTCTGTCTGGCTGTCGGAGTGCACTCTGCACCGGCCAATATTTATCTTAGCCCAGGCTGCCAGAGGAGGCTGCAAAGGAGGGCCGGGGGGCTAGGTAAACACTTCAGAGGGGACCGAGATGGCCCTCCGACACTTCACTGAAAAGCTCCAGTCACTGACCCCCGATTCAACAGCTCTCACTGGAGATGTGTCAAAGGCAGGCCAGCTCAGCGCTGTTTGGTGGCCAGACACAGAAGCAATGACCGGAGGTGCAGAGGTCTACACTTTACTACACTTTACCACACTTTAATTGACAATGTGACATTTTTTTACGACAATTAATAGTATTAGTGAATTAATATTAATAGTAGTGAATATTAATGACAGTGAATATTGTAGAGGTTAACATTACAAAGACATATTAGCTACCACAATTTATAATTCACCAATGAAAGTGTTTATGAAGTGTTTTAGTAAATATTAGATTCACAAATGTACTTAGGCATATAGAATTATATACGACTATACTAGGTTTCTTTCCAACGTTTTACTTGTATTCATATTTCTTGTACAACTTGCTTCCTGTTCTTGTAATAAAACTAATAGAGAGAAACTCTGAAAACTGTCATGTTAATGTTCTCATGCTCAACCTCCCGTTAAGCTGTCCACCAACCCACTCAGGAGTGCCCATCTCACCCAACATCCATTCTCATCATATCTGCTCACTGCAATAACAATGAAACAGAATTAGTATAGAAAATTGTCAGCGATTAGTAGGGGCCAATGAGAGTGAAGGTGAGAAACATTAAGGCTGTGTAACAGAGAACATCTGAAGAGTGTGGAGTCCAAGAGCCCCACTGGCTGATCGACTACAGCCTGACAGTGAAGAAACGTTCCACAATGAGCTCCGGCTCTGCTAAGAATACGGGTCATTAACACAAATAACAGAGAACTGTCACTTTAGACACCTTAATTTGGTAATTATGCCGTTAATGACGCAAACTCGGTCTAAAGAGAAAGGACTGTACAAGAGAGAGAGGAAACTTGCGTGTGTCCTCAGCTTGCAGAATGGGTGGTATATCTTGGCCTAGCTGTGTGGACCGAAGCATTTGAATTAGATAACCGAAGTCTGTGGGCCATTTCGTAAGCCCAGACTAAGCTGTGGGAATGAGTGTAAGATCAAACTAAGTTTGAGAAAGGTAAATGCGGAAAGAATATACTGGAAACCATAGGTTTTGGACGAAGCAACGTCTCATTATGCAAACGATCATGGTGAGCAAATTCATTCAAACTCAACCGGAACTGACCGCTGTCTCAAACATGATCCCTGAGAAACAGACTTTCTTAAGAATACAAAACCGTTTTCTTAGCCATAGCGGTATTGTAATACACAGCCAGACATGTTGGTACTGTCAAGCTCCAATTGAAATCAGAAGTTTGTCATTAGGGCTACATGTAAATCACTACCAGGACTCTCCTAACGAGATGTTTGGATGCCTATCAAAGAGGGTTATAGGTTTTATGTTTGCTATAAAGACTGTGAGAGGCTGGTGTTACTGATGCTGAGAAACAAGACCTGAAAAAAGTTTATTTTTTTCTCATTGGTTGTAAGTCTACGTTGTATTATGAATGTAGAATTGAATAAAGCCAACCTAACATGGATTTAAGTGGTACCAGACAGACGGCCACGCTAACCCGCAGCACACAATGACAGACCTCAAATGTAAATTAGAGTTCATCTACAAGCAAAGTTCAACAAACATCTGGCCTCTTTACCTTTGTGATAGGAACAACGTGGAGGGGAGCAAGGGCAAAGCCTACCAGGAATCTGATTAAAAAGCATTTCTTCCTACCCTCAAAGTAATCTCAAAGCACACTAAAGTTTAACCGTCACCCCTGCCTTGATGAAGATACACATGCACCACAGATGTGTCCAGATCCAGTTTATTCTTCCCGTCAGTAATGTGTATCACATGGTTGCTCTATTTCATTCCCTTGCTTCTCTGAATAACTCTGAATAACAGCACGAAACACAATGTCAATGAGACCCCCATTTTATTTGGAATTACAGGCCTGACTGGTGGGCGTCTGTTATTATATGGTTATAACAGAAGGTCTTTGACTTGTATCACATGTCAACACTTTCAACAACCTGGTTATCCATGAATTTCACTGTGTGCCAGTATTGGACTGCATGCTGTTACAGGTCTGCATCCGTTCCAGATTCTTTAGTCACAACAGTTTTTTTTTTTTTTTTATAAATACAAAGTCTAGTAATCCTTCTCCATACGCAGCATTCCTCTCCAAGTGCCTGCTGGAGAATGCGGAAATAAACTCTTGTCTGCTTCGTTAAAATAATGTAGCATTTTTTTTTTTTTTTTGTACAGTCAATACTGATTCATCTGACAGCTTGGCGCTGGACAGCTAACACCACCCTGGGGGCGGTGCTTAAACTTCCTCAGATGATTGGACGGTCTTGTTTTGCTGTCATGTTTCTGTCATGTGTTGAAGCGGCAAAATAATCATGACCACTAAACTGAAATGTCAAGCAGGTAGGGAGCTTTAATTCAAACATGCAGTCCTTCGTCTAAGAGCCTTCATTTATGTAAAACATGAGACAAATTGAAAAGATTTTCCCCATCAGATGCTCTTATTGTTCCATAAAGACTTCAGTTGCCATGTGTGAGTCGTGTTTTGAAATCTTCAATAACTGGCTCACCCACAAGGCATACGGTAGCTTTAGCAAAAAGGGGTCAATGTTTCAAGTGTGCAATAGCATGTGCTTCTCTACATTTCACAGGATCTTTTCCACATGTAGAGCCCAGTGAAACTGAAGACTGACAGGGTGATGTGTTTTTTTCTCTCTCTCTTCTGTTTGGCTAAACATTTTCATTAGGACTTTACATGTCCTGTCCCTGTGCTCCTCACAAGCTGCTATGTCAAATTAGCTTGAGGTGTCAAACATGAGCTTTAAAATACAAAGAAAAACACTGTTTAAAGTCCTATTTCGTGCGAAACTGTGCGCACCCTGCAATAACATTTCAATGTCTTCCTCTGACACACAGATTTTCCTTAGGTATTGCGCATATGTTGTGACAACAGTAAATCTATTCCCATGTTTTGTATAGAAAATCTACACAAATGAGCCATACAGGTTTACTGGCAGTGATTTAAATCGTCTATGGCAGCTGGAATACACAAAACTAAAAACAACTCTATAATATCCCTAAAGTTGTTTATATAAGATCTTTTCATAATTTATTTTTATAATTACAAAAAAAAAAAAGAAAGAAAAATGAGGAATGGTAGCATTTCCTTGGGAATATTCTGCACCACTTTAAACCAATAAGAATTCCCACAGAAATCCATCTGTCAACATAAAGGATGACAAAATCATAACAGTGGAAGCAGATCTCTGTCTGGATGCCCCATGAAGGCTCACGGGACACTACATACAGCATCAGCGCTACCAAATCAGATAAGACAAAGCATATTTGCTCCCAGATCCAACTTTACAATTTGGGTTGACTGAGCTCAACTTCTCAGTCAGCACTGTTCCCCTTTTCCCTGTTTAACCGTGCGGCCTCTGGGCAAACGCGACAAGGAACTGACCGAGGGTTCGTCTGGTGACACCGGAACGTCTCGTGCTCCGAGGGGAGGGGAGCTGCTGTCTGCAGGCTTGCGATGAGGGTTTGTGGTGTGGTGATGGTGGTTTGTGTGTGTGTGGGGGGGGGGGGGGGGGGAGAGAGAGAGGCTGTGTTTTTTTCCCTTCTTCTCCCTGCTCTTGGCAGGCTCAAGACGGCTCCCCCAGGCCCAGACGCCTCCCTGTCTCTGGCAGCAGGGTGAGGTTCGCCTGACAGTTGAATATGTTACCTGGAGCAGAACCCTAATTGGCCGCTGCCCAGACACCTCCAGCTAATGAATACGCACAGAGCTCATTCTGAACGGCAGGAAAACAGAGGGAACAGCAGGGGAAATTTAGGTGAAAAGAGACTAATTTACTCGTTTAATTTAGAATTAGTTCTGTCAAGGGTAAAATCAGCTTAAATTGCTCACTAACTGTTAGCTGAGCTTGTCTTTTCCCATGTGAATAGTAAACTACTAGACTAGAACAAAGATCTTAACCACCCTCTGTGTGAGAAGAAGAACTGTATAAAAACAACGTTTCCTATTTACCCTTGACCATTTGACCATTGCGGTGGTAAATATCCTTTTCTTTGCCTCTCCTTACTCCCAGTTAATCTCGCACCTGAAACACCTAAAGCTTAAAGCATTCAGATGAATGACCTAATGCCTGGGCGGGTCCGAAGGACACGGCGTCTCTGTGCTTCTCCACATTGAACCGCTGAGTAACGGCCTGTTTCCTCAGCTGCTACACATTAGCGTTGCGATGAGTTAATGGCTGGCTTCGCTCTCACTCCCAGCTCCAGAGGTCTGGGTATACTTCATTTTGTCAAACTTCTTTTATTATTGAGTAGCTATGAAGTTGGATTAAAATTATAGGATATAACATATAAATTATTAAATACTTTGATCAAATAATTTGAACTACAGAATAAATATAAATACAAAAAAATAGAACTACAAACAATTAATAAACAATTAATTAATTAATAAACACTACAATCAAATAATTTGCATACAGTTATACTAAAATATACATTAATTAAAGTAAAAAATTAATGAAATTAATTAAAGTAAAATATAAATGAATTAATTACACTATTCACAAACCAAAGCAGGCCTGAATGGGAATTGTCTGGGGATATGAGAACAGTGAAAATGAAATTGTTTGTTACACACACACACACTAAACACTTAAGCTCACCGCATGAAGGAGTTAAATTGTTGTTTCTTTGAGCTGAAAGAAGTGTTTGCGTTTCTAAATATAAACACACTCCCCCTCCCTTCCTCTTAAGTGTTCTGCGTGTTTCGTGGGAATTCCAGCACAAGCATGGATCCTTTCATGCAACACAACTGTTGAATAAGAAGGATTTGGAAGGGATTTGATTCCAAAGGCTCGACTCATCTCTGTGCCAAAGCCAACACTCGGGAAAGCATAGCATGCACAAAAAAAAAAAAAAAAACCCAGCGAGTTTACATGCATGTGAACTTTTTGCAAGGCATACGAGTTCAACACAGCACTCGGCTCCAAACGAGCAGCTCGCAGTGTCCAGAGGCCTAAACACTGTGCCACTGATCTCCAGACTCAAGCGCAGCATTTAACGAGATGCCGGTATGAAACCTCGTCTTGAAGATTCTGCTGTGTGCAGATCCCCCGTGCGAGTGCCGATGTGTACGTGGCTCCCTGCCGCAGCTTGTCACAAGCATGTCTTGTTTATTCCGCCGTCGTTTGAGTCACAGATGAGATAAAGTCCCTCTCTGGATCTTTACTAAACGGGACAGGCTCCTAGAAGAAGCAGGAGCAAGATGAACGTGAGGAGCCCAGAACAAGTCCGAATCTGTTCTTACGCGCCACAACCGACTTCCCTTTGAAGCCCAAGCTAAGAATGCATAGTTTACATTGTGGGAAACTACCTGGGCCATGAAACAGGGCTAGAACTGATCCATAGAGTTTGAATTCACACCGGTTTGTACTATGACATTTGGACTGGCCTTGACTCTACAGTCCAAAGTCTTCTGAACGGTAAAGAAAAGGGTCTTTTCAGGGTTTTGATATGTAAATGTTACCTTTAGCCAGAAAAATTTGCTCAAATATGTGTTTTTTTTCCCATAATGCTATTTTGTTTTCCATTTTAAATCATCCATTCATGGAGAAAGTTGTTAAAAGACTTGTGGAGATTTCATCCTATCGCCAGGACTGTGAACCAGCATTGACAGGAAGGCGAATAAGGAAACTTTCCATTTCCCTTGTACAACTTTTCTGACTTTCCAAAGTTGTCCATCTCTGGCAGAGACACAATGCTGACCACAGGCCACACAGACAGAGACGAACAGCAGATACGACACTGTAGAGCCTGTGGCTTATTTTACCCACATTATTATACACACACACACACACACACACACACACACACACACGTACAGTGCAGTTGTATTCATTTATTTTATTAGTTTATATTAATTTTTACCAGGGTGTGATCAGCAAGCCCTGTAAAAGGACTGCCCTTGTATGCAAAGCAAACCACACCAGGCATGTCCATGATACTCACTTGAAAGGTTAAATCTGATTCCCTCAGTTTGTAAGAACATGCTAATGTTTTTCTTTCCTTCAACCATGGCAGCCATATTGCTTACTTCTGCTAGAGCTGAAATTAGAGGGTGTATCAGGGGAAGAGTTCTAAAATCAGCCATATTTCTCCACGGACGGAACGGCAAACTTCACCAGACTCTCCTCTGTACAAACAAATCTCACTTTCTCTTGGCCTGTGACCTCCATGAAAAACACCCCCTAATTTGCCACAACCACAATCCACTACTAAGCACAAAACACAACCCAGTCCACTTCACCTCGGCATGTCCCACGTTCTGTACGCGTTTAGCTCGTGTGAGCTTCCCACTAGCGCTCGTTATTTGGCTGAGCGAATAAGAAGAGAAGGACCCCCACCCACCTCCGTCACTCCAGGGTGGCTGTTAGTCCAACAGTGGTTGGAGGATTCCTCTGTTTGTTTTCCCTTGGTTCGCTACATTTACACAGTCAACCCCTGTAGCTTGTTTTGATGGTCACACAGTTTACTAGAGCCGGTCTAGGTCGAGCCCTTGGAGCACAGCCAGTAAGGACCGATGCTGTCAGGCCCCCCTTTGCAACACGAAGCTACTGGGACAGAATATGAGAACACGGACAAGTTCCTGGAAAGTCGCGTATTTTGGAAATTTGTTGCTGCTTCTTAGTGTCCAGTGTCCTCTGGGTCTTCCTCAGCCCTTCATCAGGACCTGTACCTTTGTCATATTAACTCCACACGATCACAGGTCATTTATAAACTCTCTGTTTCCCTATGTGCACAGTCACAGGACTTTGCTCTATCCCTTGTTCTTCATGTTGTCATAGTTCTGATCACATCTCTTGGAAAAGAGTCCAAGAAAGCATCTCGACACCTACATCTCCCAGCTCAGGGTTAGAGTCACAAAGAGCTCCGTCCACTCAACAGCTGTATTTCTGTGCAGATGAAAGTATATATATTTACGTTTTATTTTAAATGCAACACATGAAGAATAATTCAGTATATGACTAATTTATTATGTTAATGACACTGTTTAAAATTTGTATTACAGTAGAGGGAGGTCAGCAGAGTGAGATGTTCTGTCTGACAGTACAAAACGAGTGGAGTCCAGCCATGTTTCCAGCCTCTGTGTTTATATGGACCGAGATGTTCTCCATCCTTCAGGAAGTTCCTCAACACATCAACATTCTGAGGCAGAACGGCGCATGTGCAAGAAAACCCACAGCGAGACGACCCCTTCCTGGGGCGTTCTGTCGGAGCTTAAACGTTTCTGAAGCGATGTTTCCCCTACAGGTGTTGACATTCTTTCGGAAAGCTGCTGAGCCTAAGCTGGCTGATAGGTGTGCTACCTGCTAACAGCCTCAACAACAACGCCCACAATGTTTTGTTTTATTTAAAGCAACAGTCTTTTTGATCTTCATACAGATCATACAGCCTTGCCTGAGTGTGGCTGGCCTTTAATTAAAGTAAATAATCAATAAAATTTTTTTATTATTTTTTAATGTTTCTTAATGTTGTTGTTCACAAAGAGTAAAGTAAAAGCTTCATCTACTGCGTACGTATAGGTTAAAAAAAAAACGCTTTGCATCGTTGAGGCATCAGGAATCTTTTTATGGTCTAAAAATAGCAAAACTGAATGGTTTTACAAATAGGAAGTGAGGCTTCAAGGAGCAGTATGTTCTGAGCAAAACCCGCGAAGAACGACCTACGCAGTCTTTGTCTTCTAGATCCTACGGCAGGACCTATTGCTCTGGAGTGTATATTGTCTTTGTCTGGGCACTCAGGATGCCTAGATGGTTTCAGACATGTTCTTGCTGTCATGCTTAAACGCTTGGCTGCCGTGACTCTGTGCTCAGATGTGGGTGGAGCCTGGCTCTGTGTTTTCATTACGGTTAGTGCAGATGTTTCTGGAGACGTCGCATCTCACACTGTCCTTCCTGAACCTTGGCCTGAGGTAACAGCCGGTTGACACAAGCTCACGTTTACAGCTCTCCTGCATTCTTCTACTCTTTTTAGATCCTCCGGTTGTGTGTATTGTGCCGATCTCCCCACCTCAAGTACCTACAGACTGCAGAACTGGACTGGAACCAAAGAGCAGCTGGAATGGTAGGCAGGCGGTTGCACCAGGTCCTGCCGCTGGAGCGAGCGGGAAGAAGGGACGCCACGGGACACCCGAGCAAATGCCGGTGAATTCGCACCAGGAAACGAAAACAGGAAGGAACCACGTCTGCGACTGATGCCAGGATTAAGCAGTGCATGCTGGGAACGGCAAGCCCAAGGCAATAGAAGAGAGAGAAGCGGAGAGGGAATAAGAGGGAGAGCTGGATAATCCTTTAAAGAATCCATATATCGCTCCCAACTCCTCTCCCACCACTCGTAAAAGGCTTGGAATGTAACATGTTGTCTTTGGAACCCATGTGCATGGACTCCTCCAGACTGGAGAGATTTATGTGCACAGACTTTGCCTAGAGCTTTTCTCGTTTTGACTTTTAACTAGAGGCTTTGAAGCCAGAGCAGAGCCTTCTGGCATTAAAGTAATATCACAGAGATGTACTTTCATTTTATGTAATTTACGCATTGTACCTTCATGAGTGTCACGCTGTATCTCTGTCAGTCCTAAAATGCAATGATATGTCTGAATATTATTACAATGCAGCACCAATAGCATTAAAATGGGCCTTTCTTCTGTCCTGTAATCATACAGCTTCTTTCTTTCACCCTTTATAGCAGCATTTCTTAAAAGCTCTACAATATTCATCTGAAGTTACAAGTTAACAGTATAAATATATTATTAATTTCCCTCATTTTAATCTTCGAAATGTGCCCGATATTTTTAAGTGCCAACATCAAAATGATGAAGAAAACCCCTAAAACCAAACCCATGTGTCTCAATTCAAGTTCGCTCTGAGAGAATAGTGCTAGACTTTGTACCCAGTCTCATTCTCTATCTAGGCCAAGACTTCTCTGACTTCAACTGCCTTAAACTGCTAACGAAAGCACTGCAGCTTTTCTGGCCTCCTGTTCAAACTCTAAAGGCCTTCCTAGTAATTATCACCCCAAACAACCACTCATAGTAGAACACACACAAACACCCCCCCCCCCCCACACACACACACACAAAATGCAAAACAAAATCAAGACATTCCCCTGCTTTCCCTTACCATATCTAATCTTTAAATCCCCTTCAGGGCTGGCCAGTCCCCAAAGTGAAATTTAAGATGAACATAGGAGAAGTTGTCTTAGAAAGCCATCAAGTTAACTGTTTATAAAAGCCACATGAATTAATCTCCTCCCAAATCCAGTTATTCACTGGGTTGCCACCGGTGAAAGACATTGCTTCCACATGGATTCAGAAGTCTGATTGCACAGGGAGTCAACAGCACAATCAAATCTCAAGCACCAGGCCGTTTCAGACCCAGCACCACGTCAGTTCGCCACAACGTTTTTCCTGTAAGTGTGATTTAAAGCTAGTTCTTTAGAAAACATGTGGTAAATAAATTATACACATTCTTCAACAGACTGTTTAACAGATACACAGTTCTATGCAAAAAAGTGCATTTAAAAATAAGAATATTTCCCACTCTGTAAGTATATCTGTGTCTTGTCGAAGAAAGCAGTCAGTTCCAGATAACGGGCAGCTATATACTCCTGACAGGAAGAGAAAACTGTACTGAGTCAATAGGACTTCCTGTAATCTGCCTGAAAGCCTTCTCAGGTATCGGCCATTAGTAGTGGCTGTATTGATACATATAGACCACTGAATATGGTCTGTTATTTCTGACTCTTTCAGGCCAATATCAAGATGAAACTATTATATATTCTATGCCACGGCATTTCTGGTGAGGGTTCTGACAAGACAGGAGGATTCGAACACAAAATCAAGTCATCATAATAGTTTTATGTGGGAATCTAGAGCACTATGGGTACAGGACTCAGTGTTCTTTTATAATCTAGAGCACTATGGGTACAGGACTCAGTGTTCTTTTACAA
>JAOYMR010000023.1:5221274-5235963 GCA_025802075.1 Tenebrosternarchus preto
TACCTGAATATAGCAAATAAAATAAATAATAAATAAATAAAATTACCTGAATATAGCAAATAAAATAAATAATAAATAAATAAAATTACCTGAATATAGCAAATAAAATAAATAATAAATCAAATTCAGTACTTGTTATCATGATTTTGACTCAAGAAGACAGTGACGAGCATTAAGAAATCGTACTTGCAGATAATCAGTTAACTAATGTTGTAGTTTCAGTTAGCAAGTCAGTTCACTGATATAGTTGCATTTAGCTTCTGCTAAGAGGGAGATTTGCAGGAGCAAACCAAATAATAAAAAAAAGTTTTAATTGTTTACAAAACTCCAAAAATCATATATACTTTTAATCAAAGTACTTAAAACAAGTTCTTCAACATCACTCTGCAATTAACCACATCCAAAGCACCAGATTCCATTTTCTTTGTCAGAAGTCTCTCTGAAAATGTTTAAAAACTGTCGCTGCGGGTGAGCGTGTTTTATCACTCAGTGAGAGACATCCATCTGTGCACTGGTTTGTTGTCTGAGCTGTGAGTCAGCAGTGTGTCAGCTGTGGAGAGGGGCCTTGCTGTCTGATGCCGAGTGTGTGTGGGGCCAGGATGTCCCCAGCTGGTTCACACCCCAGCACCTATACATTCTCCCACCTGATTAAAGATGTGAGGCCTGTCCGCCACCCTGCAGCGGCAGCACTGCTGCTAACGTGTTTTAACTTCCCTCCCAGTACTCAGCATGCTGTGCTCCTCTCAGAGGACTAGCCTACAGCCCTACAGTGGACTGCGTTTCAGTTACACATACGACTGGGTGACGCTGATGTAGGTGATCCTAATCTCGATGCGTGTGCCTCGGTGAGCGGCCTCAGACTGGCTCAGGCCCAGTGCAGCGTTCAGCGAGAGGCCAGACGCGAGAGTGTGCACGCGTGTGTGTGTGTGTGTGTGTGTGTGCGCGCGCACGCGGCGGGGAGCAGGGTGGGTGGAGTGCTAAAGACTACCACATGGCCTCTTCTCACTTGACACGTCCCACCCGTCTTCTAGTCGGCTGGAGAGGAGTCTGTGGCCTGGCACGGGTTCAGGAACCCCCCCCCCCTCCCTCTCTCCACCCCCCACCCCCACAGGCAGGGCTTGCTCATCCTATAGAGCATAACAGGGAGAACCGTCCGCCTACTCCATTCCTGGCAAGCCCAGTCAGGAGCTATGGGAGGCAGGAGGCCGTCCGATAAATTACAACTCACTCACATGGGCCTCACTGCTTCCAATAATCCCATCTTGGAAGCATGAGCACAAGACTTCCCCGATGAAGGCTTCATGTGGCAGCCTGTGGGTTCTCCGTGGTTCAGTAATGGCTTCTGCATCCGATTAACACCGACAACAAACACTTGGAACAGTACGCCATTGTTTGAGTCGATGTCAATTACAGAGAAAACATCATGGAGTCTCTGAAGAGGACTCCCGTTATGATGGTGCCATCACTAATGATGACTGTCAAGGGGTTGGCCCAGTTTTTACAGCGAGTGATCCGACTGTACTCACCCTTCAGAACTGAACAGGACTTGTACATCAAAGCTTGTGCTCAGACAGGCAACACATGTGATACTGTACAATGTTTTGATTACTCAGAGCCTGGCAAAATCATATTTTTTGTATTTTTTTTTTCAGTGGTGCACAGCGTTCCCTGCGCCTCCAGCTATCCCATCAACCCCTCTTCCTGATGAGTCAGACACAGAGCGAGCGTCATACCCAATGCCCTTAGCTTATTCGAAAGGTGGGTCCACCAGTGATTAACTGCCAACATGACTGTTCTCCTGACCTAAAACAGCTCTGCCAAAACCACATGCTGTGGAATCACCAGCTGTCTCTACATGTTCTCCGTTGCTCAAAAAGGCATATAATTTTGGTAACATGTACTGTTTGCTCTTGGTCAAGTAATGAAATAAAGTGGAGACCATCCTCCACAAGTTCAGCTCTGAATCACAGGTGGAAGGGGAACTTGGGAGGGGCGGGCAGTACTCTGGGGATGCAGCCATTGCCCAGTTCACACAAATCATGTATATCTTTGTGTAAACTGCATTTGAGGATAATTTCATTTTTATGGTGGCGCCCAAAATACAGAAGAAAGAGAGAAAGAAAAAAACAGGTCCAAACACAGTGCATTAAAGAAGAAATATTTTTGTTACAATTATTTCTCAAACGGGAAGAAAGGCTCTTTCTGGTCCAGCATATAAAAACGTATAAATAAACATTTTCTTTTTTTTGTTCTTGTTAAGAATGTTAGGAATATTTGGGAAGTGTCATCTTATCATTGTCCGAGTTCAGTCAGATCTAAACTTCACACACATTAACAAAGAATTGCTTTCATTATTCCATGATGTCATTTCTTACATGTGTTGGGAAAGAACTACCATTTCAGTCTTAAAATAAATGCCCCTTTTTCGCCACTTCTGCTGATGCTCTGGTGCCTTGTAATGGGGCATATTTTCTTAGGCCTGGGATAGTTTCAGACTAATGAGGTCAATCAATCAAATGTTCGGCACCGTGTTCATTACTCCCATGCACTTTTTAGTGGTTTATTAAAGTCTCATTGAAGCCATTTCTTACACAGATGAGTGTGTGGTTTCATGGGTTTCTTTGATGATAGGCCCAGAGTGAACAATGTCGGTGCTTAACAATGCCCTAGTAGCTACACAAGAGGCATGAAGGATCCAATCCACACTCAAAAACCGGATGTGATGTGGTCTTAATTAACCCCAGCCACTCATGCGAGAACGTAGCAGATGTCTGGAGGGGTCTTCAACGCCAGTTGCTAAAAAGGCAGGGATTGTCCTAAGCTCTAAAGCCAGAACTGGTGAGCAAAAACTAAAAAAAAAAAAAAAAAAAAAAAAACCCACCCTTTGAGAGGGTCTGTGAATGTAAGCAGTTAGCACTCTTCCCATCTCTCTACTTCCTCAGTCTTCTGTGGCGTCAGCTCTTGCTGAGCTCATCAGTAGGAACACTGCATATTTGTTCCAAACATAGCTGTCTTTCAGATTGTTTCTTGTCCCTGTCAGTCCACTTGAAGACACAAGTGTACTTCAGCTTCCCCTTGTAGTTCTGGGCTAAGAGTTTCAAGGTCTTGTCTGGCACAAACATTGTCCAAGGCACAAGAACGATTCCAGTTTATGCTGAGCTCATTGGTTGTTCACATAGTTATGTTCTTTCATCACTATAACCAGACCTACCATCTCCAGTGTACATTAAGAACACCAAGGCCATTTCTTTTCAATAAATAACCCTGTAGTGTACTAACTGATACAAAGTGTCTCAAAATCCAGTGTGTCATCATGGTTTTCATTCAAGCCTAAAATATTAAATGCTAAAGTGTCACATAATACTGTCTGTCATTTCTCAAACTTAGATCATTTTTACTGAATGCTCAAAGAGCGATTTGTTCAAAACATTACTAATGAGAATTATTTCAAAAATGTTAAAGACATCTTGTTTTTTTTCCACACCAAGAATATTGTGTTGAAATACTGCTTGGCATATCTTTTCTCCTTTTTTTAATGGAATGCAGTCTGCCTCATTTCTGTTTCAAAGAACCACATGGTAGCGGTTTGGAAAGGCTAAGTGTGGGACATCGTCTGGGTGAATCACAACTCTTGTTTCTGACAACATACATGAAAAAATGAGCAATGTACAAAACCAACGACGTGAGAACATCACACCACCACCGAGGCAGTTCTTTGACTTTCACTGCTGTATAGTTTTCAGGTATTGTTGAACAGAGTAAGAGTTTCTACTATAACTCACTGAACAGAGTAAGAGTTTGTACTATAACTCACTGAACAGAGTAAGAGTTTCTACTCTAACTCACTGAACAGAGTTTGTTGAGCTGTCACCTGTGGTTTCTGCACTTCCTCTACCAAAGCACAGTTGATCATATTCATATTTGTTTTCTAAGATCTCACTTTTCCACTGTTTATTAAATTGTGCATACCACAGAGAGTGAGGGAGAGAGAAACACAAGAGAGAAGGGTGAGAGACTGATGCCCAGGAAAGCGGGCGTCCTAGATGAAAGTACTGCAAGCATCCCGTGTCTCAGAGGCTGACGATCAGAGCCCCAGCAGGCCTGAATAGCCCATCATTTCTTTACAGCCTTTCACTCACTCTGCCTCTGACTGTTGGAACTCCTCATTCCACACAATGGCAAATTCACTAAGACCTTTCTTCTTATGCTAATGAACTCAACTGGGCATCACATTAAATTTAACACATACACAGCACACACACACACGCGCACACACACACACACACACACACTGTGTTGCTTTTTTGAAGTTGAAGCGCATATTACAATTCAAAGACTCAATCCATGGAAACTACTAAATGACCACAAAAACTGCTGAGGAGTTTCATTAGTCAACTGCAAACCTAGATAAAGAGCAAACAAAAGCAGGTTTTCCTACAGAAGTTGATATATCATTATGTAGTTTGAACACTGTGGTGTGCTCTAACGTCTGAGCACATCACTTTTTACCCACCAGTGCTACAGAACATTAGGGAAAGTGCAATATGGATAATTCAGTGTAAATCATGAGTAAAGACAGAAAATTCTAATGAACTAAAAGTTCATAACTAACTGTAAGAACCACAAACTGAAAAAGCTACACTGAAACCACACTGAAAAAGTTATTTTGCAGATGAAACTATTTGAGCATATGATGATAATTAATATAAACTAATTAATACTTACAGAAGGGCCTCCGTTATATCTGCATAACATACTTACATAATAAAATATAATATTTCTGAATATTTTGGGTCAATTTGAGCTTTGTCTATTTGAACATATCAAAATCTCTGTAAAAATGTTACATAACTTTAAATGTATACTATAGCACTAAATGATCTGCCAACACTCACAAAATATAGCTAGAAAGATCCAGATAGATAGATGGAGAGGGAGAGTTATCTTCCTCTCTATATAACAAATTACTGTTATGAGAAAAGTAACTGTCCAAATCAACAATAGCGACATTAAATGTTACCAATCTTCCACGTGTATTACACAGTGTTGTTATTCAGAGTTTTTGTTTATGTATTAAAAACAAACTGCAAAAGTATTTAGCACGATGCGGAACTTATGGATGTTCCAAAACTCTCAAACATTAGACTCTTTGCATAGCCTGCTGGTGCCGCACTCAGGGTTACAAACTGGTCCAAAACGTCTTACTAAAACGAATAAATGACGTACGATACAATACAGAATGTATAAACGCATGCGAAAGTTTGGTTTACCTCTCCGATGTTCAAGAACTTCAGGCTTGTGGATTCGGTCACTCGATTCACGTCCAAAGTTTTCTTTATTCACACGCTTCCGAAAACTTAACGTTCATCAAAACGTTCTCGCTTGCGGCCAGCAGTGAAAATCCATGATTGGTTTTAAGCAGGATCACGAAGATTTTGCAGGTACAAACGTGGTCTTCAAATCGAGCTTCATGTCAACGCTATCATTCATTGTAACGGTATAGCGCCCAACTTGCATCTTGTAAACTTCTGCGGTCCATCACGCATTAATCGCACAACTTCAAAACAAAAGCCTACATAGGAAATGAACCTTATTTCTTTTTACAACGTAGTTAGTACATTATAAAGTTCGTCCAGACCATCTACCGCTGTGATGTGCAATAGGAGATCTTAGTTGATTTGTTTTCAATCTGTTCTCTCCTCCCCGTATCTCGAGATCTCGCCCTCCATCTCACACCCCTCTTCGTAGTTCAGCTCGGCCGCTTGCTTCACCAGATGGGCCGGGTTTTCTCAGGCAAGAGGACTCTAAAGAGAAAGTTTTACGGGAGGGTTTTTTAAAAATGTAATATTATAAATGACTGTCATTGTTTATTAATTTACTTAGTTGTTACAATTTGTTTATTTGTTTAGCTGTTATAATAAATACAGTAAATAACAGTAAAAGCAGTAAAACAAAAATAACATTATTTTCATCACATTTTCATCACATATTCTTTTCATTAAACGGTATTATCGAGTCTCATGAGGCTTTAGAGGTACATATCACAACTCTGTGAAATGTTTATTGCTAATATTATTCAGCCTTAAACTGATCTTAAACAGAGATTTCAGCAGATGTCTACACTAGATATACAGTGGGTATACAAGGTAGGAAAAGCAGTGTTTGTATTAACTCATTTTTCCAGCCTCAGTCTTTGATTGGACTGCTTGTAGTCTCCATACATTATATATACATTTGTCTATTATTAGCAGATGAAAAAAGTTTCACGGAGCACCGACTGAGGTTGTCACCTCATCCAACGAATTTCGAAAATCTAATTTGTGCGAATTTTGTACGTTACAATGACATCTAGAGGACAAAAGTATAATTTAAACGTCATACATATTGATGGCATTAATAACATTTTAGTTTTTTTTAACGATCCCTTTAATTCTTAAGGCACATGTTGATGAGGTCAAAATAATCACATCTGGAAAAAATCAAACCGATCCTTTAAAATTTTTACCATCTGCAAAAATGTTTAAAAACTTCATAAGATTATTATCTATATCTGTTTGGGTTTGCAGTTACGCTTACTGCAGACACATGTAACAAATATAAAAAAAATCCTGCTGAAAACGAGTTATATTTTAGGTTTTCGAGTTATATTTTAGGTTTTTCTAACCTTTTACACAAGTTACATCTCTGACCGTAACACAGACTGGTCTATTAAAAACGTTCTTTACAAAACCGCCCGTCAGGGGCTGCTCTGCGTTTCCCTTAGGCAATCCGCCCACGTCACCCCCAAATACTTCTTTAGAACAAACTCATGACCCCCCACGCCGTTGCCAAGGCAGCAGTTGCCCCTAATTTCCTTTAACTTTTTCGTCATTTGGATAGGATCGAAAAAGTGCTGCCCCCCATTCCCCCCACTACCACCACCGACGTTCTTCTGGCCAGTGCTACGCCAAACTCAGCGTCCCAGTGTCACTGTAATTAACGCCGGGCACGGCCTGGCCAATCTTTGGGACGGATAGCATGGCACCTGGTTGAAGCTTCACGCGTCACGCTTGAGCGCGCCTGTCCTAAAGTCAGACGCGTACATGCGTCCGTAGCTCGTGCTGTGAATGAACGTGTGCGCGCACAGGCCGCGCACCTTGTTCCTGTGCCAGTAGGACCTAAAGCAAGAAACGAGCGTGTGGTTCTTCTGCATGGACGGAAAGAAAGAAGGGAAAATTTCGCTCTCATTGCGGATGCTGGGTGAGCATGTAGATGTGGTTGGGAACAATGAAGAAAAAAGACTACTGTTATATATTTATATGTTCATAGTCCCAGTGTTAGAATATTGAACACACTAGATATGTTTCTTTTTCATTATGATATATTTAAAAATCGTTCCTGCGATCATGAGTTAAACAGGCCATTATTATTATTATTATTATTATTATTATTATTATTATTATTATGTCATTGATTTCTGCTTAAGCGCTGAATTTAAAACACTTTTACACCGTAAACGCCAAATGCACATTTTAATGTTCACACCTAATCTTGAAATCTGACAGAAACAGCTCTGAAATATTCTACATTTATTCTACAGTTATTAGATTTAGAATCTCAATCTTGCACACACACAAAAAAGCTTTAGATGTTTGGCTGGTGTTGTAAATGTAGAAGTGCTTTGTTGTTGTACACATGCACTCTCAGCAGTTTACTTTTGTCAAAGGACCCCCTATTCTTTCAATATGTCTAGTAACTTCAGCTTGATGACTCTGATACCCTCTTTAGAGACAATGCTTGCCTTGTATTCATGGTAAACTGGATCTTCAGTGAGATGATCTTTGTTGGATCATCTCTCCATTCTCTCTCATTAGGTCTTAGATCAAGGGAGCTCTGTTGTGTCAGTATTTTTCTTAAAGAGCTTTTTGGACACAAAACATTTTACCTATTTTATTTTTTTTTTAACTTTATTTTGCATTTCATTACATTTGAATCTTTCTGTAATCATTTGAATAAAAAACATTTGAAAAAAAGATAAATTTTGATTTGAATGCATGTATATGAGATTTGTTTATGTAATAAAAATACCTCAAAATCAAGAGTTCAAGAGGTTTTTATTATCATTACATCTGAGTACAGGTACACAGTGTTACGAAATTACGTTCTTCCGGAACCATGGAGCAACAATACAGTACTAACAAAGTGCAAACGTGCACGAAGGTGCGACACAGAACTATAACACTACAATGAATACAATAAATACGGCTATGACACTACAATAAATACAGTGGACAAGAGACAATTAACAGACAGGACAGTGCAGTACCGATGCGGTACAATAGATGAAATGTGTTTGGTGAGGATAAGGTGCAGAGATATGTAACATACTGGAACATACATGACCTTCAAGCAAGATAGTAATAGAAATACAAGATAAAAAAGACAAATTAATACACTTAATATATCACAACAGAAAATAAAGGAATTAAAATTACACATATTGTCTGATGCATGCAGCAGATACACATTGCCCAGAAGTTATTAATCTATCTGTAACAGATTACCTTACCTGTAGTAGCCTCTACTCTACATTATATGGAGTCAGACAACTGAAGCAAATGAAGGAGACATCTCCATCTAGTGGCACATTAGAGAACATCCATGGTTCCATTCTCCATAGTTGGAGCTGTATACATTTGAAATGTAAACTAATGGTTACATATACATACATGTATAATAGAATGCTACTTGCTGCTGCTAGGCAGAAAATTATCATGAGTAAGTTAACTACTGGTACTGTGTAACAATACCAACTACCAGTATAAATGAAACAAACAAGCTAGTATATACACTGCTGCGGTTGTCATGGATGAGACCCTAATATGCAAAATACAAGCCACAGGCCAATGTTGTTCCCCTTAGAAACAAAGGTTGGAACCCTAGATAAAGGCTTTGAGGCTCTAGGACCAAAGGAATTAGTGCCTTCTTCACTTATGAATCATTTAAGGTATACTCTCAATTACAAACCAACAGAACCCTAAATGAGCTGAAACAGTACTGGACGAACACGTGGGAGAACCCAAGAGGGGGTCACAGACATGAAGAACTGGGCTTCACCTGCCCCAGACACGATCCATGCCTACTGGCTAAAGAAACCTAATAGCTCCACATTACAAGCTATTACAATAAAATCAACCAGCTGCTAAATTCCAGCTCCCATCCAAGCTGGCTAACAGAAGGCAAGACAAAGATAAGGTTAAGGCCCCCAGCAATGAACCATCCAACCACCATCCAACTACAGTCTAATCACCTGCTTGTTCCCAGCATGGAAGCTCCTGTCAGGAACACTAGCCAACCATTCTGAATGAGCATGTGTGTGTGAGCCCTGCTCAGAAAGGGATTAACTACACCAGAAGCTCAAAACACCACCTACTGACAGACAGAGCTGTCCACCAGGATTCCAAGACCAGACAGACCAACCTAAGCATTGCCAAGACGGACTACAAGAAAGCATATGACTCAGTGCCACACACCCAATACTCACACACGTATCCCTGTATAAAGTCAATAAGACCACAAGTGCCTTTATCCTGAACTCAAAGGAACAATGGAAAACAATGTGAGAAGCCAACTCAAAGACAATTGGCCGGGTGACTATAAAACGTGGTATATATTAAGAATATTCGTTGTCCTTGCTGCTCTTCCGCATAGGCCTGAACCCTCTCATTCAGATCATTAATCATCAAGACTGGATAGAGAGGCAGATTGAAGAGAAGAACCACCATGAGCGACCATGGAGAACATCAGACTGTACACTGAGACACAAAGGGACATTCACTCAAGCTGGAGAAGTGTGGTTGGCTGATAGTAGAAAGAGAAGTGATCAGCGCAGAGGGAATTGAACTTCCCCAAGGCTCCGTCAAACATCTAGAGGACGGCTACAAATACCTAGGGATTCTCTAATCACACGGGAACCATTAGGACAGTAACATCCAAGTACCTCCATAGGGTAAGGCAGGTCCTCAAGAGTCTGTTGAGTGGGAACAAGCCATAGACACTCATGACCTGCCAGTCATTCATTACCTGCAGGCACAGTAAACTGGCCAAGAGAAGAACAGGAAGCTGCCGACGTCAAGACCAGAAAACTCTTCACAATACATGGGGCACTCCACCCAAGATCCAACAACCAAAGGACGTATGACAACCAGACAGAGGCTGAAAGGTGGCTTACAAAGTGTAAACTCGATGAAACATGATTTATGACATATGAATTGTCCAAGGAATGGCCCCTAAGGATAAGCTGAGGAGGGAGTTCCTGTGTGAGATGGAGACGTTGCCGCCATGTAAACAAAGGAGGTGCCATGACAAGGTTCTCCATGGAATTTATCCTCAGCAGGTCCAGGTAGGTGGTTAACCTCAGACAGTCCTACTAATGGCAGAAAAATGCAGGAACGAAGGACATCACAGAGGACCATGATAACGCAAGATCAAGATCACTAAGCACTAGGTTGAATTTCTGAACTGACACAGCTGGTGAAGTTTTTTTTGTTGTTGTTGTTTTAGGTTTTCTAAATTTCAGCACATTTTCTACTTAAAATGTTTAGCTCCACAGTCCAGCTTTACCAGATCAGTTTAATTGAATTTTAAGAGCAGCCTTTGTCATTGTAAAACAGAATGAGGAAGCCTAAATGAGAATACGATCAGCTTTCACAACAGACCACAGGTTTGTGAAGGTTAAATCATTTGTGCAAGCACTAACTAGCCATAATGAGGTTGTTTTATGACATTCCACAGGATACAGCAATAGTTCTAACAATCTAAGAAGGAAAATGGCAATGCATAACATGCCAAGAAATAGACCTTCAAGAAATGTACTATGGATCGGCCTAGTACTATTAACCTCAATAGTGCAGACACCAAAACACGGATATTTAAAGACTGAATGACATAATCCTCATGTATTCTTCAAGTATGTGCCTGTAATTGTCATTGTCATTGACTGTGGCCTGGAAATCAGTTTTAAACATTTAGCAATTTATATAGAAATTAACAATCTACGGTTTTTAAACACAGAGCTCATTGGGATTGTCTCAGAAAACAGAACCTTTATAATGTACCTATTATATCTAGTTTTATTAAAATACGAGCACAATCAAGCAAAAAATAAATGATTTTGTATGTAAAAGTAGTAGAATCTGGAAACAACATTTTTATGTCTGTGGAAGTGACTTGGTACTCAAGTGGTGGTGTTTTTTTTTTTTTTTTTTTGTGAATCAGGACTTTTTGATGGGAATCAGAACTTAGATGCATGTTGAGGTCAAGACAGGATGATACTTTATTCTACATGAGAGAGTTCCTTTGTGCTTAGACCTCCCCTTTGAAACATAAATGAACCCCCATCTTTACAGTACAGTTGATGGTATCACAAAGGCTGTCTTGATTCGTCATGCTAAAGTTTCCATGAAACCAGTGGAAGTGTTTATTTATGTTTTACCCGTGTAGGCGGAGGCTGATTTTCCCTGGTTTGTCAGGGGAAGGTTTATTGTTTCGGGCAGTGCCACCACTTTTAAACATGGGGTTACTAAGCACTGTGATTCCTGTCCTCTCTCTCAGTGACCCCAGTTTAGGAACAGGATATATTCTGGAGGTCCTGTGGATATGGGGAGATGTTTCTATGTTATCATTTTATATCATTTGAAACATTTGAAGAAGTGACTAATTTCTTTTCACTAATGGTTTTTATTGTTACTTTTGAGCCACTCAGTAAGGAAATGGGAAGATGGTTCACAGCCAGTTGAGGACTTCCGTCCAGAGTGCACACGGGACTTATGAGTGCCTGCTGTCTGAACCCAGATAGCATCGTGGAATTTATAGCAGACAGGCCACACTCATCTGTGACTCATAAAGCCCTTTTTATCCTTTTCCCTGCCGAGTCGTGCTAACGGTGGCTGTGGCAAAGCATGAGGTTGGACCATAAAGCCCTCCCTGCTAATGACAAACTTACGCTTACTGACAAACAGACCAGAGACGTCTGAAGCAGGGCGCTGACCTGGAAAAACCGCCTCCGGTTTTCCCGGAAAGTGTTCTGTTGTTCTCGGTCTGGGTTTTTTTTTAAGTGAATGACAGAAGTGGTTTCTTGCTGTTATTTTAGGCAGAATGAAAAGAGATGTCTGAGGGCACAGTGCTGGTGTTGCTACTGCGGTGGAGTGACACATGATGAAATATCAGCTGGAGAAGTTGAACACTAGATGGTAGCAATTAGCTGCTTTTGTTTGTCATTTTGAAAATTGCATAAGGACTTCTCAAGAACTTCTTTGGAGGACTCTTGTCTTTCAGAAAATTTTTGTATGTATAAATGTAATTATGAACACTTTTCCACGATATCTATGATCACTATTTTTATTTACAAAGGTATTTTAGATAGATAGATAGATAGATAGATACTTTATTGTAATAAATAAATAAATGAATTTATTTCAATATCAGAATAGATATAGCAGATTCTAAACATTAAAGTTACCTCAATAAATAGAGGACAAAAAACTAGATCACTGAGCTCCTTGTCAGGCAAAATAAAATAGTTAGTCATAAGTGTGTGAATACATGACTTACTTTTCCAGTATGTCATATTTCAGGACATGTGAATCTGTTCACTTTATTTTCATAATTTTTTTTGTTTTATCGTTTTTTTCCTGGGAATCTTTATCCTTACCCACATTTTAATATCTGTACTTGGGTTGATGTTCATGCTTGTCAATGCACGATAAAATTTGCATGGACTTGCAGCAAAAATATATGGTGTAATTATCTGTGAGAATATGGTATAGGTGTATGGAAGTTCTCCTTGTGTGATCTTGACTCTTTTCCCAGATGACGAGTCTCAGCCTCCCGTTACACACCCGGTCCCAGTTATTTATGGGTGTGACTGTGTGCTTAAACACATTCACACACTTGGCTCAGTATTAGAGTGTGACCTTGTTAAAGATCTTTTTAAACACCAAGAAAAACCAGCAGGAAACTTGACCATTTTTTAGATGGCTAAAAAAGGCCTGTTGCTTTTGCTGATGGCCCAGACTCCACGCTGTACAACTTCTAGCACTGTTTCCTCTGTGCTCTGAATTATATGGCTGCCCTCTTTTTTTTCCAGTTTAGCAGAAAGCTCCTTGGCCTGAAAGGCGTTGACCTCTGACCCTTGCTTCTGCATGCACCATGCACTTCCCCTTGGTCACATATGGTGTAACATCTCCACGCATGAGTGAAGCAGCTCAAGAATACGAGCACCGTTTAAGGACCGACGCAGCATTTTCCAATCTTTGTATCCATTCTTTTCTGCTCTTCACACTGGATGTAAATGTATATTTAAGCCTTCAAAAATTTATTTTCATTGAGAATGAAAAAATCACAGGAAATAAATGTTTTCCGTAAGGTTTTACTGGCTTTGTGTGGATGTTTAAAAATTACTGCAAGTTGTTCCAAAATCTAATGTGATGTTAGGTTCTCCTGTTCTTCAAAACAGGTTTAAAATAAAGATTAACACTGAATGTGAGTTTTTCATGGTTGAAAAGCAGATTTATTTAGGTTTTTGAAAGCTTAAGTAGCTTAAGTTTTGAGAGCAGAGTAGCAGTATACTCCTCAATACTAAAGTTATTACTCTGAATAGTTATTTATATATATAACATTTATGAATAGTTTGAAAGCTGGAAAGCAACAATTTTAATAAGCAGTGGCTTGGAAAACTGAAACCTTCCTTTGAAATGAGAACTAAACACACATCACATATTAACACAGTTTTATATAGAAGTGCACAGTGAAAGTACAATGAAGGATCACTGAACTCTGTGATCATTCATGCAACTGTAATTATTACAGGACTGTTATTATGACATAAAATTGGCTAGAGATGTCTGCAGTGAGCTGGTCATCGAGCACTGTGTGGCTTTCTGAGATCATACAGAGACTCAGTCCTAGTGTTAAATCAACAGAGCCACCAGTTCAGTGACAGCAGCTTGTGTTTCTCTCCTTATTGAATTTTCATCAATGTTCCTTTTGTTTGTGTTTGTCATCTCTGTTTTAAGTAGTTTTTTTTTTTTTTTTTTTTTTAAACGCTTGGTTGGCCTTTCGGGAAAAGGACAGCAACTTTGCGTATTTACCGAACGCAATGAACACAAACATCTCCTCTGGCATGACAATGGTGCTGTGGTTGGTTAACAGGTGGTTGGCCCAGCTGTTTGTGCTCAGATATACCACAAAAAGACCCTTTGGTCGGAGTTACTCTCTAGACGTACCCTGTTGTTTTCTGTCTAAAATCTGCTTGGAATTAACTTATTTTATCTGGACATTTATATCCTACTCCATAAAGATCTTTAAGGGACAAACTTCCTGAAAATCATGTGCACGTTTACCACACACTCTGTTGGTACCTGTAAAAATTGATACCTCCATTAATCTGGTTATCTGGACATTTTTGTAAACTGTGTTAAAAGCTTCTATAACTGTAATTCTTTAGTATAGTTAAATATCATTTGTATTTTTATATATTTGTCTTTGAACACACATATACACACAGATTATTATTATAATCTTGTATATTATATATATTATATATACTATTATATATATATAGTATCTCTGAAGAAAGTCCTTCCTGTGACACTGGGGCTCTGATGAAAGTCCTTCCTGTAACACTGGGGCTCTGATGAAAGTCCTTCCT
>JAOYMR010000023.1:5236063-5252195 GCA_025802075.1 Tenebrosternarchus preto
AAGTCCTTCCTGTGACACTGGGGCTCTGATGAAAGTCCTTCCTGTAACACTGGGGCTCTGATGAAAGTCCTTCCTGTAACACTGGGGCTCTGTTGAAAGTCCTTCCTGTAACACTGGGGTTCTGATGAAAGTCCTTCCTGTGACACTGGGGTTCTGATGAAAGTCCTTCCTGTGACACTGGCCAAGTCATGAATGCTATCAGTCCCTGTCCAAACAGGAGCCAAGCGGCAGTAACCACAGGTTACCCATCAGGGTGGAAAGGAATGAAACTCTCCTCACACTGGCCCACCAATGCCTGGTTGTTCTCTGTCAAACGTTTATGATTCTCCACATGAAGAATAATGAATGCATGGTGGGTTGTAGCATAGATACTCCCAGCTCATTTGTAGCCCACGTAACACAGTTCTCCGCAATGGAAAACCTGTAATTTTCCTATTCAAATTCTTTCTTTACTGGGTTTCTTTAAGTAGGACAAAAAATGTGTCCTACAAGGGTCATGTATTCTGGTCTGTACCCAAATGACTTTAGGTCTTTGTGGAAACCTGTGCAAATGACAGATTTTGTCTATCTGCCTTAAAAAGGTCCAGCGGCAGGCACCCTCTCAGAATGACATGGATATGATTCTGCTGTGATCACTAGCATTGGTCCCACAACCCTTCTGCATTCATTTTAAACTACAAAGCTTTGCACATGACTTTAGGGCTTCTTCTAAGCAGCACCAGAGACTTGGTTCGTCTCCGGATCAGAAATACAGGGTAAGAGGTCAACAGGTTCCCTTTCTCTCTTTTGTTAACCTCCATAGCCTTATGGCTAAAAGAATGAGCTAGTTGTCCATTGCTTGCGTCCAATCCTCTGTTTTCAGACCTGCTTTGAAGCTGTGCTGCTGGTTAATGGGGGATGGGAGATTTCTCCCTTAACAGGTGAGTTTGACGAGGGCTCAGAGTCCTTGAAATCGTGTTCAAAGACCTTTATGTTTAGGCCTATGCAAGAATACCAGGAAAATAGTCTGCAAACAAACACTCAAGCAAACAAACCAAAAACCTTGTGGTGATTATATCTCATTACCATTTCTATGTGATGTTATTTATATTGATGTATAACTGCTTTTGAAAACACACAGTTTGGGTTTTTTGTAATGGTTCTCGGAACAAATCACCATGCGCTAATGACTACCCTGTCAGAGGGTAGGTGTCTTCTCTTGTTACTAACCCTCATGCATGCATGCATGGTGTTGAGGCATTGTGGAGAACTGGGCAATTGACCAATAAGTCAAACAAAAGGCTCACTGTGCACCTGGGCAGAATGAACTAGAAAGAGGGTCATATAGTTTGCTTGATTGAGAAAGAGAAAGAGAGAGGAGAGAAAGAGAGAGAGAGAGAGAGAGAGAGAGAGAGAGAGAGAGAAAGAGAGAGAGAAGTGGTTCATGCCATTGATGTACAAAATGTGCTTTTATTGGCTTTTTCAGAGACCAGATTCATAGAAATGTGTCAAATCTCAGAGATCAACGTAATTCTAAACCCACTGGCTCCATATGTCCCCAAACTCCTTGTGTCACAATTTCATTTTGAATTCCTTAGTGTGTCAGGCCTGACTCTGAGCTGTGACTAGGTGACTGTGTAATTGTACATACACATTTATAATAACACTACGAATAACCTAAATGCAAATTAAACAAACCTACTGGATACCTTAATGGACAGTTTTCTGAATTTTAAATTTTTTAAAATCTGTAGGAGCCAAGCTTGTCAGGAACTTCAACTGCTATAAACACAAGATCTAAACTTGATTGAGAATATCCTAAAGCCTGAGCTGAAACCTCCTGCCATCTTCACTGCCTCTACCAGCCTCTCCCACTCACCCTGTCCCTGTGAGCCACCTTCACTCACTGCAAAAGCTCTTGTTCTTTACCAGGGTTCTAACTTTAAGTAGGTCGTCTTAAGATGTGTCCCAATTAAGTTAGATGCAAGATGTTGAACGGAACAACAAAACTGACATTAAACAAACTTGCATTTGTTTGAAAAATTAAGGAATACTAGAATAAACAAAGGCAGGAAATGAGCTTTACTGCTAGGGTTGGCAGAGCCAAAATTTTAATGCCTAGAACATGCAAAGAGTCCACACTGTCATCCAAGGCCGTCCAAACTCTACTGAAGAACAGACCCAGTGATCTCCAGGAACCATGTGGCCACAAGGCAACTCTGACTGAGGTGATGACAAAATCCAGCCTTCTCTCTTAAACAATAGATTAATGCTGTTAAAAGTAAAAGCCTCTAATAACCCATCATGATCTGCTTTGTTAAAATCAGTTAGCTTGGTTGGCTGTTGGTTCTTCACTTGTTGAGAAATAAATATTCAAGGAAATGTTTAAGGAAAATGTTAGACACGTTTTCATTACAGGGCAAGACAGGTCATATTAGGCCCTAGTTACGCACATATTTCATTGTTTCAGAAACATGCTTACTGTGGGTGACATCATATAGTTATAAAGACAAATAATTATATACAATCTCTCAAACCATGTTTTACCAAGAGTAAACAATGTTTTAGTAGAATGAAGTGATGTTCATCACAGTCCCAGCACTTTCCTGTCTTTGTTTTCTCTCTGGTTTTAGAACATAGTGCCGTTACTCCTTATTTTAAAGGGTCATGTTCATGTTCTCACTGGTTTCTCTGGTTTAGAACAGACATTACCTAAATATTTGCTTCTTCCAAAGGCAAACCTTGCTCAGTTTTTATAGCCTGCGATTTTCTGTCCCTGCTTTTGTCTAACTCATTTAATTGGCACGTCCAAGTCACATGGGAGCATTTCATTAGTTTTAAACTTCACACCTGCATTCCAGCGCGTGATGTGAATATGACAGCTTTATTTGTAAACTAGAAAGGTTTTTGGACAAATGCCAACGGCTGGCTCCAGTCGCTCTGCTCACATAGTCTTGGCTTGTCCTTTACCTGTTATCTATTAGCCGTGTTGTTGATAATGGGTTAACACTAAGGTATTTTTCCACAGAATTACAGCCGTTTTCATTGGCTGCGTGTTCCTCCTTTGGGCGAACGCAAATTAGCGCGTAGCTTTTCGACATTTCTATTTACACCTCAGCTGCTTTTGTGTACGGATAGGGCAAAAGGTCTGAGCACAACAAAGCGATGCTCCGCGTAAAACCCAATACAGCGTGGATTTACCCAACAACCCTTTTGTGACCCCCCCCCCCCCCTGCTCTGGCCATATCACTGACAGATACATTATGAGTCCTTTCTTCTGTAGCTGAGATATGATGAGACATTTTTCTGATTTCAAAGCGCTGTGATTTCCCTGGAGAGGGCAGCTATGCTGGGGTGCATTACCTCCCTTGAGGATGGACAGTATCGTTTTCACCGGCGAACTCTTGTGACGCCATTGACTGGAGACTCTGCCCGTCAGGAACTATGTGGTCCTGGCCACCGTGGCTTTGTTGTTGATTTATTTACACTGATTTGTCTTTCTGTTTGTTGATGCCTCAAGGAGTTCCATGAGGGCTGGACTCCATGTAGCTTATGAGACTTTCAGGAACAACAGTGAATCTGTGAATCCTTGTAGAGAACCTCTCCATGTCTTTATTCTACACCTCAGACATTTTGGTTCCTATAGTCGTATGCATCATTCATTTCTCAGAAGAGCAGCATTCGAATCTATTTTTCCCTCAAGCACAACTTTCTAAGCTTCTGTTAAGAGATTCATGGCCTCATTAAATCCATGTCCCATAATCAGCTCAAGTATAAATGGGGAAAAAAAAAACAAACAAACATCCAAACAACACCCAAAGCCTTCCATAGTCATCTCAAAGTGAGAGTATTGCTGGAGCGGTTTTGATGCCGACTGACCGGCCGGCCAGCTACCTCTCTTTCAGCTAAACTCAGGAATTTTTTTTTTTTTTTTTGCATATGGTCACAATAGTGGACCCGTCATATAATGCCTCCCTCTTTCACAATTCCTGTTTCCCACAGGTCTCTCTGGAGTGTCCATATGGTGTTCATTTACTAAGCCAAGTGAAGGATACTGGAAAAAGGCGGAGTGATAATGGAAGTTTGACACAGGAGTGCCTGGAGCAAGGGGAATGTAATTTCAGGAATTGCTTCTTTAACTGCTGAATTATAACCAAACTGCGGGGCCTCTGGGATGCCGCCCGTCGTATCCGCGAAACCCCTCGGACGATCGGAGAGCCGCAGAGCGAGGGCACCGGGTGCACGTCGCCTGTGTCCACGCTGGGCGGAAGACCTACTTCTTTAAGAGGTGTCTGTGAACTTCAGGTGAGCCTGGGCCTCATTCTTGTATGTTTTGGTTAGGCATGAGGGCCACACACTTGTGTGGGATTTGCCCAAACAACACACTGGGCTGCATTAAGTCGAGAGGCAGGATTATTTGTGAACAGTCATTAGGGGGAGGGCCGTCTGGAATGACCTCTGGCTGTATTAAGATAAGCATCAGTTTGAACTTAACACTTTGAACTGACTGTTCAGGAGTGTGTCCTAATTACTGTTTATATTCAGTATAAGAGAGGCTTTCCTCTACTGTATCATTTGCTTTCTTTCTATCCAGTTCCTCCTCCACATGCTCATAAACCTGAACAGACATCACTGTTCTGTGTCACAATTTGGACTGTATATAACATTTACAATGACAAAAATACTGCAGTGTTTGAATGCTTTGGTTTTGATCGTAAATGTATGAAAATGACATTTCTTAATTTAAACTCAGGTCCAATTCAAATATCTAGAAATGCAAACATAGAATAATAGTAATACTGCTTGCAAGGCCTTTTGTAACTGTAAAGCCATACCTGTAAGCTTGGTATCTATAACCTAAAGCAGAGCTGTAATAACTAGTTATAATGTAAAGCAGTGCTGTTATAACTAGTTAACTAGTCTCTATGTACGTTGCTCTGGATAAGAGCGCCTGCTTAATGTCATATATGAAATGATAGTTATAATGTAACTCAGTGATGTAATAACCAGTCATAACATAAAGCAGTGATATATTAACTATTAACTAGTTATAATGTAAAGCAGTGATGTAATAACTACTTTTAATGTAAAGCAGTGATGTAATAGCTAGTTATAATGTAACGCAGTGATGTAATAGCTAGTTATAATGTAAAGCAGTGCTGTAATAACTACTTATAACCTAAAGCAGTGATGTAATTTCTTTGTAAACGAGTAGATGTTGTGTCATCATTTTCAAGGCCAAGCAGCACATCAGGGGACTGTAAGGACGACTGAAGGGATTTGACTTGAGTGACAGACCTGAATGACTGCTGGTGGGGTGTACCAAATACCATCTGCCTGTCTCTGTAGCTCGCCCGAACCAGCCTGACATAGTCCGTTGCCATTGGTCCATTCCCACTAGTCAGCAGGAACCAGTGTCTAAGGGCCAATAGGGCACACTGAGCTGTGCTGCAGTCTCAATAAGTCAGTGAGAGAACTGCAAGACGGGATTCAAGTGCAAATTTAATTTTAAGGTGCAACCCCCTTGTCCTCATGGATCTCCTATTAAAGTGTAATAAGGAACTAAGGAACCAATACAAGGAAACCAAGAGCAGGTCTTGTTCTTAAGAAGCTGACAAGGTAAGATGCTGTTATACTTCATACGCTGTACTTCTTTTATTTTTAATAAAAGTCAGTCAGGTGTTCTGGTGGGGTTGAGCTTTTTCTGACTTTTTCCTTTTTTTCTAGCTCTCCAGTAGATTAGCGATCTGCTGTTTTTCCCTTCTTTTCCCCCTTCTGGGAAGCGAAGGAGTGTGTTTAGTCAGGGAGTGAATACAGTCTTAATGTTCTGCAATCAGCATGTCATGCCCCTGGAATAAAAGAAAACACTGTACAAACATGCTCAGTGTCAGGAGCTCATTACAGCCAAGGGGCTGTTTCTAATGCAGCTGAGAGGAGCTGTAAATCACAGGAGGTATCCTGAGGTGCAGTGATCAGCCCAACAGCCGTGATTGCCTACTCCACGCGTTGACGTGACACTCCTTTACTTCTCCACTCTCAGGCCTCCTGCTGTGCTTACATGGAGGGTGGGGGTGGGTGGAGGAGGAGGCCCACATGTGAAGGCCTGGCAAATACATACTCCTTTCTCCTCTAGCCCACGACGCAGTTTGCGAACGCTTGGATTAGAAAACATAAAGAAGGTTTTTTTTCCTCCATCGCTTTTCTGCCACACACAGGAGGACACCACAGCCTGAACGCTGCTCACCACCATCTTGGGGGGGGGGGTGTAAATGTCGTAAGATGGCACACGCACGTTCACAAGACACGCTTCTTATCTTATGGAAACAATGCAAGCCCTGGAGATAAGCATCACACGTTCACTTCAGGTGATGTAAACCACAAAGGGTTAACACAGAGAGGGAGAAGCGGAGCTTTGTACGGGGTACGAACGCCTGCTTTCTTGTTCACGTGAAACGCCATTACAGATGACACCCCATCCCACCCCCGGACCTCCTGTGCCTGTTTTTACATGAGGTAAATGCCTCTCATTCAGACTTGTTAGGCCGCTCGGTTAACATTTGTGGAGGTTGTTTAAACAACGTTAAACAGGGGATTAAGCTGGATTTGGCCCAGCAGACCTGAGTTCTGTTTTCCCTCCGAGTGGAGCTTGCACACACCGGACAGGCACTGCGTGCAGGTTGACGTGGCTTCGACAGCCGAGGGTCAGGAGGACTCCAGCAGGTCAACCCCACACATGCGCCAAACTAGCAATGTGTTCTGCCAAGTCACCCTGCGTGGAGCACTGGACAGGGAAATAGATGTCACACCATGCCCTGAATAACTCTATAAACCTACAGCCTCGTTTCTGAAGGACATCGTGTGAGGCTGTCTAGGAAATAAATCATCTAATCTCTTTATTATGTGTTTACTACTTTCTTTATACATAACAAATATCAGAATATTCTGTCAGTAGAATAATATTTATCCTTTACAGGAAATACTGACAGCATCTTAGATCTACACCAGTCTTAAACATTCATCTAATGAGCTCCCCAAATCTTACAAAAGTACTATATCCTGTTAAAAAGCTCACATTGTTAAACATGTACACTGTACTGTGCAATACTTTGCGCTTGTATTTCTGAGCTAGTGCAGATCTTCATTACCCATCGCTAGCAGTCAGCTGTGCTAAGACACTTAAAACCATCTAGTGCATAAAGAGAATTTTTGATTCTTCTGGCTGCTGTGAGTACATGAACACATTTCAAAGTCACTTAAGGAATTGGCCCTGAAATAGGAGCAAAACCTGTTTCTGGCTCAAACAAAATAACAAATAAGACTCCAGGGATGCAAACAAGGCTCAGATAAATGTGAAGTTCTTGAAAAAGACTCTTTGTCTTACTTCTCTTAGGCGTAAGTGGAATATCTGATGTCTCAGAATCCTTTCAGATGTACTTGATAAATCTCTCTGGCTTTGGGCTAAGAGGAGCACGTTTAAATGCACGTTTAAGTACACAATGCATATTTAAAGTCAGTCATTTTCTTATTATGAAGCCATTTACCACAGAGGAGTGGCTGCTGCCATTCAAGCCTTATCCTGGGCCCTTGCGATAAATCCTACCACATTAACTCCACTGTTTCACAGTCAAATTATATCATATCAAAACGTCACTCAGGAGCTTCACATGACAGGAATCCACCCTAGGTTTGGACTAATTTGACAAATTGTGATTGTATAATAGTGAAGTGCGCACCACACAGTGTGATTCAGAACACTACACGATTTTAAAAGCCCTTTTTTATCACACGATTTTCAGTGTATGACACAATTTATTTGCAGTTTGAATCTTACGGTAAACCCTCAGAGGTTTAGTGTTTTGCTAGTGTTTTGTTCTCTTTATGGTAGTCTTTGTGTATCTATGCATACATCCTCAGTAATGTTTGTGACGTGCTCAACACCTTTTGATGGGAAGCACCTCATAGACTTGGCCTGTAACTCATTCACTCACTCACACTTAACAGTCTAAGCATTCTCCACAATGAGGCGCTATTAGTACTCAATAACACCTCCTTGTGCTTCGAATCACTGACTGTGCGTGTTGTTATGACCAAGAGCATTTCTTTGGTCCTCTGTTACTGTGGGCTGTCAGATTGTTTGTTACTGTTTAACTTCTCAATGTATTCCTGTTTCGGAGACCTTCAGTGGAAATGCCACTTCAGGATTTAACTCCAGGTCTTTTGTTAGCGCTCATGTAGCCCTACTTGAACTAATAATGTAACAACACACATCTGGACAAGAAAAGACCAAGCAGAGAACCGTCCAAATACTTCTGCTCTCCCCAAATATTGCCAGGGCTGAAATTCTAATTCAAACATGGTTCAGTATGGATGTGCATGCCCTCAAAAGGTGGTGGTTAGCACTTTAACTTCACAGCAATCATTCTGTTTCACATGCAGACTGCTAGAGTACAACAGAAATTTCTAGAGCACCCCATGACAACAGAAACTGAATCCCCGTCCAAGCGCTTACAAACCGAACCGGGTGATTGTAGCAATAATCAAATGAAACTGGCTACAGCTGTAAACACATGTCTGCCATTATGGATACAAACTATTTTCAGGAATGGCAGCCATCAAATGTACTGTAACCCCAACTCACCATGCCATGAACATAGGCCTTCAACAAACATTTAAAGCATTTGCCTGACACTGGATACATCTTGAGCAATTGAGGGTTAAGGTTCTTGCTCTGGGATCCCAACAGTGGCATCTTGGCAGAGGTGAGGCTTGAACTGACAATCTTCTGGTTATTGGTTACCAGATGCAACCACAGAGTTGTTGAGCACGACTCGCTGCCAGAGCTTCGTGTAATCATAACAGTTGGGATCTCAAATATTTCAGCCTTCTGTTCTCAAGAGCGCAATTATGGAAGCAACATCCTGTGTTTTGTACCTCATTCTGCAAGATTTTAAAACACATATTAAGTGGCCTGATTCTCCCATCAGGATGAAGGCTGCAGCATTTCAGAGCGTTGTAACTGAGAGGGAGATGGTACAAGGTAAAATCTCTCCTGCAGAATGAAAGTGATTCACATGAGACAAGTTAAAGATCTGTCTGGTACAGCGCTTTACTAGGCGGGTTGAAACCAAGCTTCCCTAAGATGAGGCTGTCCTCACTGCTCTCAAACCTCTCTACTCTCATCAACTATTTCTAGCTCCATGTCATTGTCAGACATTGATCCCATTGTTAGTCATCGATACTGTGTGGTCATCACACACACTACAGTCCAGGCAGACAACATGTGAACTAAAGGATTCCTGCCTGGCTATTTTATTATTAAAATATGTTAAAAGTACAAACATCTGCGATATTTAAAGCCTTATGTGCTTTTCTAGCTTTCTTTTTTTTAAGGTTTTTTTTGACACATGAGTGACACCCTATTTATGCGCTGTGGAAATTAATACATGTAAAAATTAATAAATGTGCTGACATACTTTCCCTCCCCTGCTGCCAAACTATCCCCTGTTACTCAAGCTTATTACCATAACTCAAAGATGATGATTTATTGATCAAAATAATAAACATAAATGGAATATATGACATGCTATGTTACAACAAGCCTAATTATCTGGATGTTGATCTGCACCCGAGGGGCTAGAACAGCGGGATGTGTGTGTGTGTGAGTAAGTGTGTGTGTGTGTGTGTGTGTGATTTCTGATTCGGTTATACTGTGTGTTGTGAGGGGAGGAACTGCTTGTGCCGTGGTGCTGAATGAAACATGGTGCACATGAACAGGGACAGAGCTGGTGTGGACAGCTGGGCTGTCTGAGCCTCTTTAGTCTGTTCCTAAATTGGTTTTAGAGGCACTAATAAAGCTGATTATCTCCCAGCTTCCAAGTCTCACTAACCCTGACACCCGGACAGCTGGGGCCCTTGGAAGCCACCCTAACTTCAGCCCACCCCTTAAAACTGCCTTCTCTCTTTCTCTCTCTCTCTCTCCTTCTTTTTCTCTCTTGTTCTCTCTCTCCCCTTTGCTTTTTCCCCTCCTCTCCTTGATGTGTGCAGCTGGCGTTAAGCTTTCACAGAGGCCTCACACGCTCCTCAGTGTGCTAAACCACGCTGTCACTGTGCTGTGTTTATATGTGGGTGTATGTGTGTGTCTGAGAGAGAGAGAGAGGGCAAGAGAAAGAGAGTTTGTGTGTTTCTTGGGTCTTTTAATACATTTGTTCTTATAGCTTAACTATAATATGACAATGATGATATATGTTAAAACATCTGAAAAAAACAGAAAGGGTTTGATGATTTTGAGTTATTTTCAAGAAAATATTCACAGTATACTTTTTGGTATGTAGCAACAAAGTAGAGAAGAAAATATTGTTTACGAAACAGTTGATTCATTTTGATATGTTATACTTTAGTGGAGTGTGAATGTTCTGAACTATTGTTAATAAGCGTTAGATATTCTGAGTGCCAGTCGGTCCATTTGTGACTGTTCTGAACATGAGTGTCGCCTCTCTGTGCTGTTTGCTCGCCGTATGGCTGCAAGCTGCGCTGCACTTTGGTTCTGCTTTTCGCTGTTCCCTTCTCACAAACAACATTCGAGTGTTTGGAACCAGAACAGCTTAAGTGAAAAAAAAAAGACAAAAACAAAAACAAAACAGATATTCATATCAAATGAAAGTTGGATGGATTTGTGAGATCCATCTCCTACCTAAAAGATCGGTGTGGCTGTTACACTAATATTCAGTTAATTCTAATAACTTTAAAAGATCTAACAGTGGACATCGGCGTTGGAACTAGAAGGTTGTAATTGTCCGTTGGCAGCCCAGATGACTAATATAGCCTACTCTCGTTAGATATCTCGTTAGATATCTCGTTAGAATACTAATATAGCCTACTCTCGTTAGAGTGACATGAACAAACAAGCCGTATGAGGTAACTAGGGCACAAGTCATTCTCTCCGAACGTTGTTAGAAACTGGACAATTGGCAGAACCTTAAATGGCTTCAAGAACAATTCAGTTTAACTTTCTGACCCATTATTTAAAAGGCCTTTATTGCACCAGGGATACCCAGGATCAGCTTAGACAAAAGGAAAGCTGTGTCTAGTCATTAAACAGATGGAAGCTTCTATCATTTATTTATTTGGAGTTCGGCAAGACTTTGCAAGTTAAAGAATTTAAGGGTTATTCGTTGCCAATCAGGTTCTAGCCAGACTAAATTGCGTTTTAATGTGAAGGCACAATGTTACAATCAGGAGGTTTAGTAGCTGGTTAATTAAAATATTAAATTACTTCATATGATTAAACATGCCTAAAATGCCATGATCAGGGCATATCTGCCATCCCATCATCACAAATTAGACAAATTCAGTCTCAAATAACAGACAACAGGAGGTTGATTCCCAGTGTCAGGTCTCCATGCACAACCTTTCTTCACCTGAGGGTAAATGCAGTAACATTTGTTTTTGATTTACCTCATTTTGTTATGACTAGACATAAAGAACCATAAGATCAAATAGGTGTGTTCTGTTTTTCATGTGACTATAGATTAATGACATATACAAAATTCAACTAAGTGTATTATTACAGTAAACGAATATTTAAATGACCCTCTTTTAACACTGATTTATTGTAGATTTTGCATTCTCTTATGCACCCATGCATAGAACTGTGCACATAAGTAAATGCTGGTACCAAAAGGTATTTACAATTTTATTGCGATTATAATTATTTTCTTCCATAAATAGTTTTATACTGGTTTTTAATATTTATTTGAATATTACAATATGCTTATTTGTAAAATGTCATACCAACCAGGAGTTTCAAGTCTCCTGGAACAGGTAACATTAGAAGAGATACCATTAGAAGAGATACCATTAGAAGAGATACCATTAGAAGCAACTTCCACTCCTGCCTTTACCCGCTATTTTTCCTTTATATTTATATATCTCACTTCAGGGATGTTTTCTATAAATTCGGAATCTCTGAACAGATCACTAACCCAGTAATCTCTGAACAGATCGCTAACCCAGTAATCTCTGAACAGATCGCTAACCCAGTAATCCAATATCTAGAGTGCTGTGAGTAAGAAATGTGTAGCACATTACCCCATAAACACACCAACTGACTGTGGAAAACTACTGGAGGTACTAGGAAAAGTTAAGATATGCGGTATATAATTTTGAGAATGTATGTTTATTATTAGCTAGCAAAGGAACGTGCTGTATTAAGTCTTTTCTCAAGTGTTTTAGCAATGTCAGGAAAGTCCAAGTTGTTAGAGTAACTGGAAAGGGGGTGGTAGTTTGGTTAGAACTGGGATCAGCTGGACTGTCTTCCAAATTGGCCTTAAAAGAAGGGGAACTGCCTAAGAGCAGGAAACAACATCAAAGCCTCGGTTATTTCTCAACCATTTGGAGACTGCACCACAATTGCGATGTTCCTTTGTGTAACGCCCGGTCTTTACATTGGAATGTGGGATAGTTCACTGCTCTGCTCAGCAAAGCTCTGCCTAAGAAAATCCACAAACATATTCAGAGTTTCTGAATCAGATTTCACATTCACCTTAAAAATTGAGCCGTCTCCCAGATTTTGAATCTTTGCTGGCTTCTCTGTATGTGTTGTGGGTGATCTCTATATTAGTGGGGCATAATATCTAGTGGATATAACACCAGAGGTTCTGATCTACACACATCATAACATGCTTGACACCTTTATATAGAACTACTACTATACCTGACACCTTAGAACTTGTTTAAATATCATTATAATATCATTATAATTCAAATATAAATATCATTATAATTCAAATGTAATATTTTAAAAGTCTGTACCTGAAAAAAAGGGAAAGAAGAAATGCTAAAACAAATGTAAACACGAAACCCAAAAATTAAGAAGAAAAATATTTTTACACAACCATCCCCCCCAATAAAAGTTCATTTAGCTTGTTTTTTTGTTTAAAATCCTAAAATGTAATGAGAGTATAATGGTATAGTTATATATCATAATATATACTGATATTACAAATATTACCTAGTTTTACCCACATAAATGATCAGTTTGCAACATTTCTGGTATTACCTAGTTTTCAGTTATAGCTTTTGTACATGTGTACATCATTTACAGTCCTCGACAACAATCTTTGCTGCTGAGTTTCAGTGTTTGCCCATATGTTCAGCAGTACAGATGTCATGTTCTCGTCTTGTCACTAGTGTGGTCTGGGGTTAAGCCTCTGACCTCCCTCACCATTGATTTCAAGTCAAAACAGTTGCACAGCGCGTAGGTTTGCGGTGTGTCCCGCCCCCTCCTCTCTGCCCGTGAGTGGAGGGTGGTGGTGGCAGAATCTGTCACGAAGCACGCGGGACTGCCTGAGTCACGCTGGCAGGAGCGCAGGACTGAGAGCGGAGTGGACCGTGGCAGAGGGACCTGGAGCACACGATCGCAAGCACTGAGCGCAAATGGCCTGGGAGCTGTTAAATATTTAATGTCTGGCACCCTTCTCGCATGTCAAAAACAAAACAAAAAAAAAAAGAAAAAAAAATGTCAGTGAGAGCCAAATGCAGGCCTGTGAAAGCAAACAGTGCCGGGCTTCATACCTCCTGCTCCTGTTTCAACATAGCAGTTTAGCTCCTGTGCACCTATGCAAATGAGGCAAAGCTGGGCTGCTACGAGGAAGAAGACAGAAAATGAAAAGCATTTCAGATCCCAGGGAAAAGAGCAGTGGTCACACCGAAGAAAAAAAAGAACTATTACAGGCAAGTCCAAAGAAGTAAAATCCAGGTGAATTCAGGTTAAACTTGGTTCCTGACTGAGGGATTCAGAAAGAGAAGGTGCTACGTGTGTTTTCTTCATCAATTGCAGTTTGACTGGCATTTCCACGTAGAAAGAGTGAATGAGGCTTCATTGTTGCCAAAAGTATCAGGAGGTTGTGAAAGGCAGGGTTTTGGATCAGCCCCCCACAAACCTAGAAAAAGGCCTAAACCGGATTTATTTAAAAGCAATAGAAAAACTGCTTACACAAACACCTGTTTACACAAACACCTGTTTACACAAACACCTTTTATTTGAAGCTGCTAGGCTATGAACAGTGCAATTATAAATGTACGAATGTACTTCAAAGGAGAAAGTCTGTTTTGGAAAACAAATTGCATGGATCTACATGTATTTTTACAGAAAACCTTAAGGGCTTTTTAACCCATCTGTTTATCACTTACATGAGAAAAGGTGAAGCTTAAACTGAACAAAGTTCAAAGTTTACTGGTAAAAACTGGGATTATTTCTCACATGCTTTATAAAGTGGCAGGTCATAGCTATATTTTCTTTTTCAGATTTCTCTTTGTTTTTGGTTATTGCTTTGTCTATGTTTTTTTGTTCTCTCTCTCTCTCTCTCTTTCTCTCTCTCTCTCTCTCTCTCTCTCTCTCTCTCGTCTCATTTATTTTAAGTTTTAAACTGTTTTTTTGTTTGAAAACTGTGTCACATTTTCACCCACCAGTGAAGTGGCTTTGTCTTAATTTGACTTTAAACCTGTAACGCTTCACCTGTCCACCTATAAATGAACATTTTTAGACATACATTGTCCACACAAGCTTGTGAATGACCTCTTAAGTTGGCTTACTTTGCTTTAGCTACTGAAACAACAAACAAAAAGGCTTGTGCTGGCTGAATGAACTGATGACAGATATGTTTAACGCCAACATTGTAATCTATGTCAAATTTCATGCCTCTGCTCATATAATTTTTATGAAACCAGCACAGCTAGAACAGTTTAGTCTCTACAAAGGTCAGCCACCACAGTTTAGAGATGTAATATGATGCTGACACATCTGGAGCATGTCAGAAAGTAAGTGAGTGTGTGTGTGTGTGTGTGTGTGTGTGTGTGTTTATGTGTGTGTGTGTGTATGTGTGTGTGTGTGAGTGTGTGCGTGTGTGTGTGTTTATGTGTGTGTGTGTGTATGTGTGTGTTTATGTGTGCATGTTCATTTGTGTGTGTGTGTATGCGTGTGTGTGTTTGTGTGCATGTTCCTTTGTGTGTGTGTGTGAGTGTGTGTGCGTGTGTGTTTATGTGTGCATATTCGTTTGTGTGTGTGTGTGTATGTGTTTATGTGTGCATGTTCCTTTGTGTGTGTGTGTGAGTGTGTGTGCGTGTGTGTGTGTTTATGTGTGCATGTTCGTTTGTGTGTGTGTGTTTATGTGCATGCGTGCGTGTATGAAAGAAACTGAAAATTGGAGCTCAGTACTGGTAATAGATACTCTGTCATCAACCAGTGTAATATTTTTAGCCTCACAGATCACTTTGGACCTTCAACATCTCTTTGAATCTGAGATTTTGTTGACACATAAAGGCATTGTTTTAAAAGTAACATTGATGTATCTTCATTATTCTGTATAAATAAATAAATCATATATATATATATATATATATATATATATATATATAGTTTTTTGGTTTTTTATTTTTATTTTTTTTTCCACTTGTTGCATCTCTGAATGGGGTCCTTGAATGAATCTGCCGGAAACGTACCGAGCAAAAGTATCAGATATCAGCATTGTGCTTTGTTTGATTCCCCCTGATAAAAATGTAAACGTTTGTCCTATCTTTAATTATCTTGTGACTATGACTCAGTCCATTTGACAAACACTGCTTTGTTTGTCTTTGCCAAAGAATTATGAACATAATCTGCCTTCCAAAACAAGCCCTCACTATCAGAAATGATGTTAAAGCCAAGTCACTGCACTCGAGTGTTAGTTCGCTTTGTTCCTCTTGTCAGCTCACAAAATACCTTCATGATGAAAGCGCTGTTTCATCTTCATAAAAAAAAAATGACAAGAAAGGTGATGTGGTGATTGTGCTTTACATTTGAGTATAAGGAAAGGGTTACAGTGAACAGAAACGCCTTTGATGGAATGAAAATATGCAGTATTGTTTGGAGTATCATTTCTCTTTTTATCTGTATTTGACTCCCTCCACAAGAATTGTATTATTGCAGAGACAGTAACTTCTATCTTAGACAGTGTTAGTTTGACAACAGTGTGTTGTTGCTGCCGTGTGTCTCCTTTTCATCTACGCGCTTGGGCTGATCCTTACTGTATGAGACTGATCTGTGGTACTGTACATCAGTCATTTAGCTGATCCCTACTGTATGAGACTGAACTGTGGTACTGTACATCAGTCATTC
>JAOYMR010000023.1:5264215-5299415 GCA_025802075.1 Tenebrosternarchus preto
CAGCATATATAAACATGCACTGTAGAAATATTTCAAATTGAAGTCAAGTACACAAGGTTTCCAAAGAAATAGGAAGTTTCGGGCAGAGGTCCTTCATCAGCTGTACAAGTGCTTCTGAATTTGTAGTAGGAAATGTTTGTATTATTTTATATTGATTGATTTTTTTTTTTTTTTTTTACACATAGCTCTGTGACAGATCTGTGGGGGATTCTCCTTCTGAACTGTCCTGTTTGTTTTGTACTTCACTACAGTTTTATGTATCTCTACGGTGTGTTTGGAGATTTATGTACGTATGTATGTACATATATTCATACATGAGTATGATGGCCCACCATTTAACCTGCAGAGCTCACCAGTTCATCAGGAGGAATAATGTGCTTTATTGTTCTGGGTATGTTTGCAACCACCCATCCACAGGGTTTCATGTAGGGTTTCTGCAGTATCTGTGGTGGTGTTCCACACTTATTGAGTCAATTCTTGTCATATTGGAAAAAAAAACACTTATTTCAAGTGACAGATTTTTGTATATATATATATATATATATATATAATCTCCCTGAGGGTTTTTTGGATGTGTGAATGGCATGACGTTAATGAGGTGACATAACTTGTCAAGTGAAAAATCAAAAAGCTGAAAAGATCTTCTGCAGCATCTCCTGGATTTGGCACCTGGTGGTAAGATTTACATGAGATACTGAAATACTATCATACAGCTGGACTATTATACGAGCTAGAAAGCCTACGTCCGAATGGGAGGAACTGTAGAGAGTGGTGGAGAACATCAAGGCTAAAATCCTGTGGGACCTCCAGATCCAGACATGATAGTGGACAAAACACAACATAAAGGTGGTAATAGATGTGGCAGTCTCAAGTGAGGGAATTGTACCGAGGAAGGAATGTGAGAAGTTGACACCTCCTCTGCTTCCATGGTAACCTTGTCCCTCTTCTGGCAGAGCCCCTCCCCCTCATCCTTGGGGTCCATTGTTGGGATGTTTTGGACAGAGGTCATCAGGTGAACCCTACATGTTCAAACCAATATATGTTTCAATCATAACATTCTTTTTTTTTCAGTTCTAAAGTTGAGAGAGTGTAGACCAGTTCTGTTTTTAAGGATTCTTACTTAATTGCTGCCATAGCAACACCCGTCAATGCAAATATGTCATTAATTCAGTGTCCATTAGCAAAAGTTTGGAAAAAACAAATCTGATGATCAGTGGGTCTTCTCTTTGTTTCTCCAATGTAAATCTGATTACATTTCTTGCAGGAAATATAATAAACAACTCTTGCAGTAAAGCACAAGGAGTAATGGGTGATAAGAAGTTATCCGTTCCTAGTTCATTTAGTGGCTGTGTTAACACATTTGCATGTAGCATGTCCAGAGTGGATGCAGGCTACTGTACAGTTATTTATTATTCGATTGGTCATTTATCTCACTCTTGATGAGCACGTCTTTGATATTTTTGTTTTAACAGTGGGAAGTTCCTTAAAAAGAGATGCAGCCTGTGCATCATCCTGGAGGATTATATAACATTAGCAAGTGGTTTATTTGTTGGATAATAAGTGACTACTAAAGTAGCTCTTGTTTTAATTATTGATTGATTATAGGTTGGTGTATCCATGCTTTGAACAGGCAACACTTGAGCAAATGCATTGTCAAAGTCTTCCTTCCCCAATCCACAGTTATGCAAGTTATGGATATGTTCGTTTCCACACACAGTGCACTTAAGTGTATAGATTGAAGGTGATTAACTGCGGTGTACTGTTGGAAAAGATGCAGACGTATTAAAAATTGCAGCCAAGTATGCAAGGTTTCCAGAGAAACAGGACATTTTGGATAGGGTCTTTCTTTGGATGAAGGTCTTTCTTGCTTCTATGCACGCCTAGCCTGACCGTGACATCAAACTAAATTTGTAAAACTGATTTCATCAGCTGACAGCCTTCCAAAGAATGCAAATAGAATCAAATCTCGATGTGATGAAAAATGTTCTCTTCAGAAGACTAGACACTCAGAGTGCCTTTAATCTCACATTGTGCACTATTAATCTGAAAAGTTCATGCCACTCTGGTGTGACCTGCAACTCTCACAGAAGCATTCAAGCCTTGGGAGAGGATTGCTTTGAGCCCACACCCAGGTGCAGTCTGCTGATTGGTGCAGGAGGCCCATTCTTTAGTCTGATGGGTTCTTTGAAGGCCCGGTTCTTTTGACCTCGGTAAACATCCACAGGCTCTGCTAATAAAGAGTTGTTATGGTTACCATAAGCCCCGCCCCTGGACTCATCCATCAGCGGACAGTCCATGCGGCCATAATGGTGAGGTCCGGATGAGCTCGCACTGACACCTTGATTAAAACAAACCCTGGTGCGATTGCTCTGTTGGTACAGTTCATTAGAGCAAGTAAGGATGCTGTGTTTTGAACCCTGGTGCACAACGATGCGCCTTGATCAGGTCAGTCTCTGTTTACTTACAAGCGAATTCTGGTGCAGTTTGTTTTAAGTACAAAGTATGAACCAAAGGCATTAAACAGACCCAACACAGGACATGATGTCACAAGCACCAACCCTAAACACTGCGTGAAGTAGCAGAGTGGTGGTAGTTAAAATGAGCAGAGAGCGAAAGCAAGTGGGCAGATATGGTGGGAAGGGCCAAAATGTGGCGTTTTTCTTGATGTTTTCTCAGAGCACCCCTGCGAAGAGGGCTCAGGTCTACTGGCAAAAAATAAAACCCTCTATAGTCTGCTGGCTTTTGCTGCCAAACCATTTGTGCCCAAACCATTCCCATATCTGTTTTATAAAAGTACATCACACACACTGATTACCTCTTTCTTGCACTGAAAGAGCATTAGGACAAGACCAAAAAAGTCATTTTCAGAAGCGTTTATATGGCTAGTTTCCCTCCACAAAGCTTGTTTATCGCCATGGTGACTGTGTTCTATGATTTATGTAGTGTTCCCTGTAAATGACTTTAAAACGCCCACGCCTGCAAACTGGATACACTCTTTTATTCAGGCCTGCTCTATAAAACAGAACCACGCACCACATGTTTTTGGACAGGTGGCAAGAATTAAATATCATCAACCCCTTGCTTTTGATTCCAGATTGTTTAGTAAATCACTACAGTCTTGAATCAAAAGCACCAACAATACAAGCAAATAAATCATAAATTAGGAGCAAATTATTTGAAGAGGCTGAACCAGGAATATACTGTGAATGAGAAGCATTAGGTCAAGGCCAGGAGTGGGTGGGAGGAGATCTGAAGGGTGGTGATAGACGTGTGGACCCCTGGTGTCTGGGTGGAACTCTGACAGATGGGTGGAGGCCAGGTGAGCAGTGGCTTGTCAGGTGGAGGCTCATGGAGGCTCTTACAGGCTACTTACAGGCTAGGATGCATTCTGTGAGTCAACAACTGTGAGTCGATCCAGATAAGAACGTCCGCTGAATGCCGTAAATGTGAACGTAAACGTTCAGCGCTGTGTGTGCTTGTACAGGAGAACCCCTATATGATGCTGAAGGACAACCACCAGGAGCTGGAGGAGAACGAGCGCTACGAGGGCTTCTGCGTGGACATGCTGAGGGAGCTTGCTGAAATCCTCAAGTTCAAGTATCGCATTAAGCTGGTGAGCGACGGTGTGTACGGAGTGCCCGGTGCCAACGGAACCTGGACTGGCATGGTGGGAGAGCTTATCGCCAGGGTGAGTGGCACTGACCCAGCAACACCCATGAAGTGGGCCATCCACCACAGTAAACAGATAGGCAGCGCTTTGGTCTGAGAATTGCTTCAAAGGTACATATATATATGTATACTTGCTTATATAGACAACTGTATATTCCTGTACTTGGTTTCTAAAAGGTTTTTTGAACAAGCTATATAATCCCAGGTGAGTAACTGCATTGTACTGTGGTAAGACAGAAGAAATATTTAAAATTGTAGTACACAAGATTTCCAAAGAAACAGGATGTGAAGAAACACATCCACACATATATCCACACACACATACAAATATGTGTGTGTGTGTGTTTTAAATGATACTTCAGTATCATCCCTGCCTGTAGGTGTTTATTCCATTTCTTTGTTCTTGACTGTTGGTATCATGCTGCTCAGAGTTTATAGGAATTATAATCTTAGCACCAGATGCCTTGACGTACACAGGGAAGGCTGCTGATTAGGAGAAATTTGTCAGAGATCAGTAAAGCTTCTGGTTGCAGTAGCTCTAGCTGTCGCTGTCTTAGCATTCAGGTTCTCTGGGCCTCAAACAACCCGCTGAGAGATGTTAGATACAGCTAGATAAGCATTTAACAGTTAGAATGAATTACAATACATTTCTTGGCAATGAGGGATATTCAGAAGTGAATTTATGCCTGTCCCTTTTTTTCGATATGTAATTTAATCAATTCACTCAATAATAAGAACTTAAGCAGTCCTCTGTTTTCCAAACGGCGCGGACTTGGCTGTTTTCCAACAGGTGCTGGATAAATGCTGGAACACTCAGACGTGAACCACACTGTGATTCCGTTATGGCCAACTGATGTTGACGACTGGAGAGTGAGGCTGTATGTGCTGCATGAGGCTCTGTTGTGATTAAAGTGTCATAGCCGTCCCAGGCCGTGGTGAAGCCAGGAATGGGAGCTCTTGCTTTTCTCTCTCTGCCAGATTGCTTGTCCTAATGAATTTCAGTTAGCCCCTCCAGCCCTTAACAGACACAAACAGATGTGTTTAAAAAGGCTCAGCTATGCGTGAAGGGTGTTAATCCCGTTCTGACACCCACTAACACACACTTGATGAGACAGAAATTTCATATGCAGTAAATTCTCTTTGCCGGAGAGCCAGCGCTCAATTCAGCAGCAGCGTTATTTATTTAAAAACAGTTATGGCAGTGTTGGAGTCTGTTCACCTGTTTTTGGCAGGCCTCCACTGCAGGGTGTGTGATAATCTTAACCGCATTTGTTTACGAATGAAAAGGAATCGTAGCGTTCGTCTGTGTGATGGAGCAAAAGGGGTTTTGTTGTTGTTGTTGTTGTTGTTGTTGTTTTGGAGAGATTCTTTTCTGCTCCTGGTTGGGAGCATTTGAGCAGTTATCTGTCTTAATTCTGCAGGCTAATTGAGGCCAGAGCCATTAAGCAAATACAAAAAAAAAAGAAAAAGAAACGCGTGCCTGCTCGTTCCCCCATCCCAGCGTGCTCCCTTCGAAGTGTGCTCAATTCAAGCACCCTTGACGACCTCCATTGTGTTTAATTGCATTCCACGTACACGCTGAAAGATGGAGGCCAAAGGGAGGATGTGGAGATTATTATACAGCACTCAGCAGGGCTCACTCACACTGGCCCTTGGATTTTACTAAACTGTGACTTTCTGGTCTGTAGAGCTTCATTTGACCTCCACACTCTACTGTTGGTCATAATTGTGTTTCTGCAAAATGACTATTCCTGGTCGAACCCTGTCAACTGGGAAACTCCATGTAACTGTATTGCACTCTTTGCTGTACCTCTTTACTGGCTCGTATAAATCATAACTGTTTGTATCATGTTTAAAACTTGATGTTTGATGTATTCAAAGCCAAAACTTGACCTGCTCTCTACTACATGGCAATGGTCAAACCCAAAAGTTCGAATCCAGTCCAGACGTCGAGCCCCTCCGAGCTTCAAGTAAAACCCAGCATGGCACCATGCTTCAAAATTCACCGAACACAATGATAAAGACTCAAGACTCAATCATGAAGACTCTTTCTCCATAACGACACCCAGCTGGTGGGATGAACTCCAACTGGCAGTTCAAGTCCTTTGCGGAGTCCTTTGTGGAGTTCAGAAGCTGACTGAGGACTCACCTCTTTGAAAAGCACCTGAATGTAACCTGATCATGTACTTTTAGGAAGGCTTTGTCTTTGTACTTCAACTGTTTTTTTTTTCATGCACTAAATATAAATATAGCTGTACTTGAATTGTCTTGTATTTTATAGCATTGTATTATGGTAGTGCATCACATTGTGCTGTATCTCTCAAACTTGGTACCACCACTGACTCTCAGGTTTGGACTTGTTTCTGCTTCCTAAGGATTCTTTTCTGAGTACACAGCTAACCAGTTTTTGTACCTTGAGCATCCGCTAAGTGGCATAAATGTAAACGTAGATCCTGTAATGTGCACATTGGCCGGGACCTTCACGCTTTCGTGTGCGGTGCTGCAGATCTGTTGTGAAGGCATGACTGGAAGTGGCACCTTCTGGGACTTCAGTGATTTGAACAGTGATTTGAAATTGCTCTTCTGATGTCCTTATCAGCAGCTGTGGAATAGTTCCATAGAGCCTGTATTCCACTCACAGTTGTCCACTCGCTTTCTCAGAATGAAAAAAAAACCCCGGTAACGTCTCGCTGCCGCTGTTCGAATGTATCAGCGGGAGAAAGGGAAGCAGCATGTATGAGGCACCCGTTCCTTATTCCTGTCATGATTGAAGAGATGTTGTATATTTTAACACTTTGCCGCATCTTATAAATGCTTCGCTTTTGAGGTCTGAATTCTTGCCGCTACGTTCTTTGGTCTGAGAACAGTCAGCAGCCTAAATTGCCGGTCCGTCTCTAATGCGAGCACATATTGGACTGGACGCCTCGTTTCCGTCTGATAATCTCTGGCTCTGCGGTGCGGACGGTGAGCTTCACCTGCTTCTGTCAGGGTGTTTGGGGATTTTGTTGCTATAGCTGCACAGGAGTGTACCTCAGAGGAAATGGGAAATGCCACAGTGGGAACTGAAGTCAATGCATTATTCAGCACAGGCACAGCTGCCTTTGATTCACAGCCCCCCCCCACCCAACCCCCACCCAACCCCCACCCACCTTCGTTCTTTCTGGGCATCAGCCCATGATGGAGTCAAAGTCGTAAAAGCATAGAAGTGGTGTAAAAAGAGTATTGCACTGCATTATTTAAAAGCACTGTAGCCACTGTAATCCCCCCTGCTTTGAACATCGGCATAGCCCTGATCAATATTAATATACATTAATAAGATGAATATTTCAACCGCAGTTATTGTTTCGTGCTTTTGTGACGTCCGTTTCCTCATCCTGTCTCCTTCTGTGTATGTTGGTTGGGGGGTTGGGCGGGCATAAATACATTGTTTGTTTTCCAGGGTGAAGCTGGCTGACATAAAACCGTTAAGCGGTTGGAGAGACACCTTCATGGCATTATTGCCTCAGTTAGGAGACTTTTTCTCCCCAGTACTGAGGTTATTATAGGCAATTTTCATCAAGGTCTTTAGGGACACTACACTTGTAAAAAACTTAGTTTTTTTTTTTTTTCTTTTTCTTGTTCCTTTGTATAACTGTGGCAATATAGAAGCTGGCAACATGTTGGAGGTTAGCGACTCAGTGGCTCTATAACTGGGCCAACTCAGAATGAGTCACTTGTTAAAAACAGGGGCTCTGTTGGGCTGGACTTTTGGCCTGTTTCCTGTCCTGCAACCCAGCCATGGTCTGGTCGTCCTCTAATGAGTTGACGTGGATGACACGGGTAACGTGAATGACGTTGGGTGACGTGGGTGAGGTGTAACGTGGGTGACGTGGACCTCCGCAAATTCAAACCACAGGCTGCCACCCGAGGCACGTCCCCTGGGAGGGGCAGTAAATCCCTCATAAATGTACCCACTGGAAGGGCGGGAGATCCGTGCCCCTCAACCTCAAACTCCATCACTGAGGGGTTCATCACCAAAGCTCAACCTGTTGCTCCCAAAAGCCACTTGCCCTCTCCTCACACAGCAGCACTACACATGGTCACCTTTGTAATACAAGTACTTATCGCCAGCCAACAAACAGACTGTTGACACATGGGTGGTAACATCCACAGTCTTTCACAATATCGTCCATCTTCCCCTTTTTTTTCCTTCTCTTTTTGTGTTTTTTTCTTTTTTCCATTTTACTGGTGTGAGGTTCCTGCCATATGTCCCCTAAGGATTTGGTGACTGTGTATACACTAGTGATTGTGTGTGTGTGTGTGTGTGTGTGTGTGTGTGTGCGTGTGTGCGTGTGTGTGTGTTTTGCAGAAGGCTGATTTGGCCGTGGCTGCCCTGACCATCACAGCGGAGCGGGAGAAGGTCATCGATTTCTCCAAGCCCTTCATGACTCTGGGGATCAGTATAATGTACCGCGTACACTTGGTAAGGACACACCACTGGCTCCGCCCATTAAGCTCCACCCCCTCTGCCCTTCAGCCTCATCATCTCTCCACCCAGAACCCTGAGCGCCTCCTAGAGCAGAGAGAGGAAAACGTACAGACATACAGATATAGAGACCGAGAGACAGAAGACGGAGAGTGGAGGAAGAGTTTTATAAGGACGGCTGAAGAGACAGGTTTAAGAAGGCTGAGAGAGAGACAGGTCTGAGGGACAGGGAGGTGAGAGTGTGTCTGTCTGCGGCAGGCGCCATGCCGTGGTGGGAACCGGCTGATAAATGTGCTGCTTCCCTTTACAATCCCACCTTCCTACTGATTGTGACTTCCGCCTAATTCACAGCAGTAGCACTGCGAGGAAATGTACACGCCAGCCCTGGAAATCCAATAGCTCTTTTATTTTTTAAAGGCTTGTGTGCTATTAATCAAAGCCTTCCGCAAAGCCAAGGTGACACGTTGTATCGGCTGTGGGCCGGATGGGGCCGCTTTAGAGCAATCTGAGCAAACATTAATGTGAAGTCCCAGTACGGCACACACACTTACACACACACACAAACACACTCAGACACACACACACACACACATTCGCGCGTGTGCACAGACTCACACACACACACACACACACGCACCATGCTGATAATAGGTGTGGCAGAGCACGCCTCTGTGGTCGAGCGCTGGGGAGGATGGATAGCTGCAGGTGTAGTATTAGCTACCGCTCGTCTGCGGAAGCTTCTAGTGTCCAGAACGGCACTCATCTGTATTCCTGCACGCTGATGTATCTCTGCTCAGAGTGTACCGCACTGCAGGACACACACACACACACACACACACACACACACACAGTCATTTTACCCACTGAAACAGAGATCTGCAAATGAAGCGTGGATGAGGAGGGTGATTATGAGAGACAGGCAGAGCGAGTGTGTGAAACAGGAACGATGATGGATAATGGCAGGAGAAGATGGACAGAGAGAGTGACAGAGAGAGGAGAGAGGGAGAGAGAGAGGGAGAGAAAGAAAGAAAGAGACAAAGGCAAAGAACTTTGGGAAAGAAAACAGCAGGTACGTGTCATACAGGCCCTGCAGTAGTAAATGGTGTAAGAGAGATTAGAGCAGCTTGTGCTGGTCTGTAGAGCAGCTTCTATGTGTTGTGGAGAACCCCTGTCTCTGTGGGAACAGCTCTGCTCCTCTCTGGCCCTTGAACAGAGTATCTGCACCTCTTCTTCAGTGCCCCGGGTACCTCACAGTCCCTCACAGCCCCACACAGCCCCTCACAGTCCCTCACAGCCCCACACAGCCCCACACAGCCCCACACAGTCCCTCACAGCCCCTCACAGCCCCTCACAGCCCCACACAGCCCCTCACAGCCCCACACAGCCCCTCACAGTCCCTCACAGCCCCACACAGTCCCTCACAGCCCCACACAGTACCACACACGCGTGTGCTTGTTTAGAAATAATCTGCTCACTATTGATCCACCTGGTGAACAAGAATCTCCACATCCCCACATGCTTTATTCTGAGCTCCAAATGCAGTTTTGCTGATGATCAATGATAGAAAATGGAATCAAACATGGCTTCCAGTCTGGTTTTAATTACATGCTGGGTTTTGTGTGTCCCCTGGCGTTGACTGCTGTATTACTGTGTCATGTACCTTCAAAGACCATTCAGGGCAGTGTGTACAGCAGTGTGTACTGCGTGTATGTGTGTATGTGTGTGTGCATATATGTGTATGGATGTATACATGTGTATGCATTTATGCATGTATGTATATGCGTGACCATTCAGGGAAGTGGGATGTGTATGTAGCATAAACTGGAGCTGGTTGGAAGAGGATTGTGTTTCTGTGCTTCACCTGTGAGTGTGTGCATGTGTGTGAGTGTGGAGTGTTTGTATGAGAGAGTGTGACAGATACCCTTTGCCCTGCAGACCATGAAGCCTCTTGCCCCAGGCCTCCTTTCTTCCGGCAGCCTTCCTTGTGATTTGCCACAGGTTCCCTTTGGTTACAAGTTTGTCAAGGTGTCAGATATGGAGAAAGCACCCCCTCTCTCCATCCCTGCCCCACCCCCTCCCTCCATCCCTGCCCCACCAACAACACCACCTGCCTTCTCTGCTGTATCTCAAAGCCCTGAACTTAAGACATTATGTTTGCAGGATGCAACAGCATTTCACCAGGTGTTTCCCAGCTGTTCATGTCTGCTGCACCTGTTCAGCTTAGCACAAAAATCTAGACAGTGGCCTTTCTGTTATTTAATAAATATTACTGGTGATGAAGACCCAGTGTGTATAAATGTTGATGGTGTAGAACTGCAGTGTGATAGAAGGGCAGACTACTGTTTCCCACACATCTTCGTTGTCCACTAGTGTTATGGTTATGGTTAAGGTTAAGGTTAGGTTTTAGAACAAGGGCTTAGGTTAGAGCTAAGGTTAGGATTAGGGTTAGAGTTATGGTTAGGGTTAAGGTTAGGGTTAAGGTTAGGGTTAGCACCTCATATTTGCAATTATTTTTGACAGTCCAGCTCCCAGACAAGATGTTTCCGGGGCAAGACACAGAGAAGCTTCACTCCACACCTCCAGCGCATCACTCCACACCTCCAGAACATGCAGCAGGAGAAAAACTCGCTCCGTAAGGGGGCTGTGACATCTGAGAGCTTGCAGGGGGAGGAGCATGATAAAGCCCCGCCTTGTCGTTCCGCTGGCTGACGCCTGACTCGTGAGCCTTGTCACTCTGTGTCAGCTCGGCCCTTTCGACGCCACCACACTTGTTCCGCACAGAAAAGAGTGCCGAGCTCCTTGCGTGTAAACACGGCTATCACACGCTGCTTGCAAATAAACACAACGATCCCGCACCGTTCATGAGTAAACACGGCTATCGTACGCTTCTCGTGAATAAACACGGCAATCACATGCTGTTCAAGAGTAAACACAGCTATCATGCGCTACCACAGCGGATGTTAGGGTGTTCTGCGCTCTCTCTCTCTCCTGCTCTCTCTCTCTCTCTCTTTCTATCTCTCCCCCACTTTTCCCTCTCTTTCCTCTCTGTCCCCCTCTCTTTCTCTCTCTCCCACTCTCCCTCTCTCTCTCTCTCTCTCTCTCTCTCTGTACCCCATTCTCTCTCTCTCCCTCCCTCACTGTTTCCCTCTCTCTCCCCACTCTCTCTCTCTCTCTCTCCACCACTTTTTCCCTCTTTCCTCTGTCTCCCCCTCTCTCACGTCTGATTTGTGTCGAGTGTTGCTTCTACTGCTCCTTGTGATGTTGATTGTGCCTTTGTGTAAATTAAAAAGCACTTTCAGAGGAGGCCTGTAAACACAGAGCCCCCCCCCAACTCCACCCAGCCAGCACCATCTGTGAGCTCCGTGGTAACATGCAGAAGTGTGGTTAACGTCCTAGGACACGGGTGGAACCACTAGAGGGGGTGGGATGGCAGGGGCACAAGACCACACTCTCAGCACATAGCGTACTCTCTCTTCCCCAGACCCCAGACTCCCGCCTCTGAGGCTTGAGTATGATTGGTTCTGATTGCACGAACACGATTGGCTCTGATGTATGAACGTGATTGATGCGTGAACCCAGTTGGTTCTGATGCGTGAACACGATTGGTTCTAATGCGTGAACACGATTGGCTGGATGCATGAGCACTACTGGCTGCAGCTGTAATGCCGTGCCCATAAACGGCACGTTTGTGCGTAGGGTGAGAGTGTCCTGCACAGACAGGCCCCCTTTAAATCAGAGCTATAATTACAGCTCTCCCAGACTCCATCTTAACTCTCGTGTCACTCAATTACACTAATGTGAGCAGGGGAAGGGGAGGTATTGAGAATATTTAATCAGCTCAACACAGTGAGCTTGCTCTTCCTGCAACTACACACGCTCTAATCACATTCTTGTGCTTTTATGAAGTAGCTGGAAACGGTTTTATGAAATAGTTGCAGAAAGTTGCGTTAATTATACGACATTATGTTTGTATTTCCATTTTCCTTGGCTAATCGTTTCATTTCAAACCACTGTTCCAGGGTATCTGTAATGCATGTTTGTTAGCCTCCACGGTTTTGCTATAACTGCTTCACTGATAAGTTGTTGTTGGCCACTGATTGTATAACTGACCACAAAAGGAAAAGGCTAATTGGTTCAGACTGGAATACAGAGGCTCTTTTCCTCTATGTCAGCAGTAATTGGACTCCTTCCATACATAGCAAAGAACTGGAAACAGAAAGCTAAGTGTTTGCTTTTAGTCAAACAACCAACTGCAATTAATGAACATTTCTTGGCACTTGAAAATGCATTGACATGCCCTGAAATATAGCAAAAATTCAAGGTCACAGAGAAACCACTTTTGACTTTTCCAGCACTTGTTTTGCCTATTTTTAGGGAAGAAGACCAGGCTATTTTTCCTTTCTGGACCCATTTTCCCCAGGAGTCTGGCTCTTCATGTTGCTGGCATACCTGGCAGTTAGCTGTGTGCTCTTCCTGGTAGCCAGGTAAATATCCAGCTCCACACTGACACCTGCTGGCGTTTGGCATAACTGATTATGCATATTTCTCAAAGAAGGAAAATATTACCGTTCACTGAAAATTTTCTGTGACGTAAGTCTTAACCTTTTTTAAAGTTTTTATTTTTTAAGCCTTCATGCTATGTTAGAAAACATTACTGTTACTAAATTTTATTCTTTTCTACCTGAAAAGACTAGCTGTCAAACTGAAGAAAGTTTTGCTAACACACAAACACACACACACATACACACATGTATATACTCATACTTACACCAATCAGCCACAGCATTAAATCCGCTGACAGGTGAAGTGAATAACAGATTATCTTGTTACAGTGGCACCTGTCAAGAGGTGGGATGCATTAGGCAGAAACTGAACAGTCAGTTCTTGAAGTTGATGTGTTGAAAGCAGGAGAAATGTGCAAATATAAGGATCTGAGCGACTTTGTGCCAAGCTGTGATGTCTAGACGTCTGGGCTGTAGCTCAAACGGCAGGTTCCTAGTGACCTTTAGTGCAGAGGTGACCTTAAGGAAGGACAATTAACGAACTGGGAACGTAGTCATGAGTGGTCAAGGCTGACTGATGCGTGAGGGGAGTGAAGACTCGCCTAAATCCGATCCCACAGAAGAGCTGCTTTAGCCCACATGGCTAATGCATCCATGCTGGCTAAGAGAAACAGGATTAGGAGCATTACAGCATGCTGGGTACAGGCCTGTGTGGTGGTCAGATTACCCATCCACATGCAGTGAGCATGTGAGCCTGAAGACAGGACTGGAGAAATGAAGCAGGTCCCTGAGGACTCCTTCAGATTCCACAGCTCGGGGGCTCAGAGCTGTTCAGGTGGCGTGAGGGGGAGCGAGACAGTATTAGGCAGGTGGTTTTAATGATCTGGCTGATTCAGGTCTATAGTTAGGGAGTTTTAGGCTTCTCAGCACCGTACGCATGTTTATACATGATACAGAAAGATTGTTTTTATGAAATTTATCCTCTGTGGAATTTCCACAACGCGAATATCATGCTTGAGTACAATAATGATAGGCTGTCGTGAAAGTGAGACGTTAACTGCTCTCTGCAGCACGCCCTGATTATTGTACCATCAACCACCTCTGTTTCCTCACCCACCAGGGACCTCCAGTGACCTCATGCTACATCGATTGTTAAAGCTGTTCCTGACTCTCCTCGTTTGCTCTCTCTGTTTCCACCTCCTGGAGTTCAGGCTCACCCCCTATGAATGGTACAACCCGCACCCGTGTCTGAAGGGCCGCTGTGGACTGCTCATTAACCAGTACTCCCTGGGGAACAGTTTCTGGTTCCCTGTAGGGGGGTTCATGCAGCAAGGGTCCACCATTGCCCCCAGAGCGCTCTCCACACGCTGCGTCAGTGGAGTATGGTGAGAGTTCCCACACGTACACACCTACACACACCTCTCTCCCTGTCTCTCTTTCTCTCTCTCCATCTTTCACTCTCTCTCTCGCTCCCTCCATGTCTCTCCCACACTCTCCCTGTCTCTTCCCTCTCTCTCTCTCTCTCTCCCTCTATCTTCCCTGTCTCTTCCATCTCTATCTCTCCCTCTATCTTCCCCCTGTCTCTTCCCCATCTCTCTCTCTCTCTCTCCCCATCTCACTCTCTCTCTTTCTTCCCTGTCTCTTCCCTCTCTCTCTCCCTCTATCTTCCCTGTCTCTTCCCTCTCTCTCTCTTTCTCTTTCTCTCTCCCTCTCTCTCTCTCTCTCTCTCTCTCTCTCTCTCTGTCCCTCACGTTCAGTCCAGGCCCTCGTTCCTCTGTTTCTCGCCTCTTCTTTATTAAACACTAAAAGTGTTACATTCCTCCTACAGTTGTTATGGAGAGAAAGTCTCTGTGAGATATTAGCTCCGCTCAGTCTTGGCCCTTGACTAATTGGAGGACAAGTCTTATATTTCACAATCTCTTTTTTTCGTTGGTGTCTCGTCAGACCACCATGCGTAGATTCTGGAGGTCTACAGTCAATGCAGTACAACACCAGACCTTATTAGCCAAAGTCTGAATGAAGCTTTAAAAAAAAACACACACAAAAAACCCCCCTAAACTGTGTCATTCTCTGAATAAATACTTCAGAGAGCTTGTCTAGCATCAGACAATGACTCGATACTGATATCACAGTATCACAGCCAAACTTAGTATGTTGTTCTCTGTGCAGCCAAAAACAGGATTAGCATCTCAGTGATCTTAAAAGGGAGGCAGACACAAACAACAGAAGCATTAATAACAGACATCTAAGTGTTCAGACTATCAATTTAGAGCTAATCCTAATCCTAAAGTCACACAATGTTCGTTTATCTTGTCAGATTAAGGCCTCAAAGGACGCCAGTGTTGTTTTATCTCGTTTGAAAAGGTTGTGTATGCATTTATGTCTCGCTCTGTTTGAGACAGTAGTCATTTGGTTAGGCTGTCTTACACACTGTTGAGTGTACATGGTGAAGGTATCTTTTTTTTTTTGAAGCTAGAAAGATATGTTCCAATTGTTTTTTTGTAAATATGGTAAAAAGTCCTATAAGTAATTATTTTTGTTGTTGCCATGAACAATTTTATATGTTTAACAGAACCTCTATTTGTGTGATTCCACCCAACTATTTACTAATAACATGGTTTCAGTGACTTGAACTAAATAACACAAAAGGAATATTTAGAGCACTTTAAGGGCAGTGGCCGTGCCGATAACCTCACACTCATGGAAGAGAAAGCCACGCTCAGTTCCTCATGGCTGTATAAACAGCTGGACTACCACGCATGTCCTCTGGAGATTCGAAGTCAAATAATCCTGCCACTGCAAAGTTCCAGCTAGTGTTACTGATGAGTCGTGATCATAGCTGGAGCATTGCACTGTGGTGGAACTCACCCTCGAACCGTTCTGGAAAGATGAGGAGAGCGTCTACCTCTCGTAAATCTCTCCTATTTCTCGTCTATGTCTCACTTGGGAGAGCGTGTGCTTCGGCAGGCCAGAGTCGAGCGCTTTTCCAGCAGTGCGCGGCGTGCAGGTGGACGGGTGAGCAGGCATGTTCTACTGCAGCTTTGCCAATTATCTACGCTCCAGCGCTGTCTCGGTCAGGGGCCAGGACAGTTCCTTTAGTCACCCTCCATTACCCTGTTTCAGTACATCAAATTGTATCAGCAGAAATCCGACAGTTGCCAAAGCATTAATCTGCCCTTTAATAAATAATATTGTGATTCTATTATTCTGCACATAAGAATCTGGTTGTAACATCACATCATAGGGGCTGTGTGAGAACAGAGGGGTGAACATGCGTCCTTCAGAAGATAAACTCTGTTTGAAGTCAAGCCTGTTGAACCTTTGGGTTAACAATGAAGAGAGAGGCTAACCACGTGTAAACAACCTGCAGATTAGTGCAACTAGTAAGACAGCAGGGGTTCAAAGCTAGAACTGAAGATCAACGATCACACAGGAAGGATGAAAGGAGATGCTGGGTCTTACCGAAAGGAGAGGTAGTCACCTGCCTCCAAGCCAGCCCCCTGTCAGATGTGGGCTATGTGGGTTGGTTTAGGTCTCCCTGCATTCGTTCAAGCAGACCCACATTGTCACACCTGAGCCTCTCAGCACCTCTACAGTCCAGCTTTAGAGTCACAGATGCAGGGAAGAGGCTAAATGTGGAATCACGGCCAGTAGCCCACCTGAATTTAACATAACTTGACAGCTGAAAGTAATTTCTTTAAAAAAAGTCATTCATTCATTAATAAACAAGCTTATATTGCATTCTCACATTGCATATTTCTTCTGTTAAACTAGCCAGTGGCTACAACAGAATAGAAATGGAATTAATCAGAAATCAATGAATTACCTTACATTTTTGGCAGAAAATTAAACACAAAGAGAACATGTTCTTCTTTATATATCGTTTGTCTTTTAAATAAATGCTAATAATATGTGCTTTATACTGAACTTAAATATAAGTGTGAGCAAGTAGCTTCAAATAACTCCAAATAAACACAAGTGCAAAGTGCTTCCTGATTGTCTTACCAATAAAAAAACTTGAAAGATCTATGACTTGGAGAAGAGTTTCACAGCAGTGGGACTCACTGCAAAGCTCAGACCAGTCTTCCTTTCATATCTTCAACTCTCATTTAGGCTTTCAAAACCTCAGCAAACACAACACAGAAGTGAAGCTTTTGATTAATGACTCTTTCATTGACATGCTTTCTTACATGTGGTTAAGCCATTGTGTTAAATGTGGTTAACCAAAATAGATCTTAGATACAGGAGACTGTGGCTTCCATTTTAATCCTTTTGGTGACAATTGTCATTCCACAGTAAAAGAGCATATTATAGAGGAGTCTGTCATTAACATGCTTTCACCCCATCCAGCTTGAATAAATGGTTTTAAAAATAAATGGTTCATCCAAGTAGATGTTTGTATCCCGTTTAGCGATCTGTTTTGATAAAGCATGTCACCGAAAGACTTTTTAAAGGATGTGTTTGGAGTGAATGGGATTCTGTGTGAACGGACATTGTTGTGGTTTACAGTGTTTGTGGAAAGTGCTGTTTGATGGAACATAAATCAGTGTATTGAAAAGATTTAGACGTTTTAGATCTTGATAAAAATCTGCTGACAAAATCATCTCATCAGAAATGTCCTTTCTTTACTGTTTAGACACATTGGCTGGTAACTGTTTGAGTTTTTTATATAATATATTCAAGTTTGTGTTTTTTGGAGTTTTTGAGAAACAGAGCAATGGAAACAGAGCAAGCGCTGTCTCTGCACACATTCCAGATCATATTACAGCCCCCGACCTCTAGAGATGACATTTGTTCTCTGGAGCAGGTTAGAAAAAGGAGAGTTAAGCTTTGTATGCACTGCTCTGAAATATCAATGCTTAAGGACATGCAAACGCTTGGAAAGCCATTCATTGCTCTGTCAGATGTGGTACGTGTGAAAGGATCCTGTTGTTTTGGCTCAGAGCTATTCTTCTACTTATCATGACAGGATATTCAGGACCGCACAGTCAAAGCCTCTCAGCTCATTTACAGGAGTTTATATGCCTTCACAGAGCCACAAAGAAACGTTTGCCAGTCTCGAAATACATGACAGATAATAAGCACGTCAGTAATTCCTCTGAGCTAACGTTGATCACGTGAAGCAGCTCACGTGTGGCAGCTCATCTGACCCCTCTTCTGCCCTTTGGAGACGTGGTGTGTTTGTCATGGGCGGGTGCTGGGGAAGATCATGTCCGGGACTCTAACCTCGGGAACCATGCGAGAGGTCAAGGCTCTGTCGGGGAGCACAGGGTTAGGGTTAGGGTTAGGATTCACACCGAAACCCCAGCAAAAGGGCCTGCCACCAGCGCGACTGTGACCAACGACTTCCCTCCGGCTGTAAAAGCAGCCATCGTCGCCCAGAGGGAGATCAGTTAAAGGCCTCGGGTCATATCTCTCAGAGCTGCTCTCTGCCTTGCTTCTGCTATTAGGCCATACAGAGCAAAATGGCATAAAATTGCCCCCATAAATCATGTCAGCTTCAAGCTGTGGAAAGTGATGACACAGTCCTTGCTGATCTTTCCAAGCTGACTAAAGCCATTAGTTACAGCATGGAGCTTTACAGTTGGCTCACTTTACAGCTGGTTCACTTTACAGCTGGTTCACTTTCTCAGTGAAAATCTCCTTAGCGGCATTTGCAACCAGTAGCCCAGGTGGCTACTGATACTGACTCAAAGTAGCCCAGGTGGCTACTGATACTGACTCAAAGTAGCCCAGGTGGCTACTGATACTGACTCAAAGTAGGCCAGTTTTAGATGCCTCTTTATGGGCTTAGCTTTGTTGGCTATCTGCCCAGTCTCAGTGTTGCTAATTTGATACCGTGCTGAAGATGCCAGCCTGCACAACACTGCCTCACCTGCCCCCTCTGAAATACTCTCCCCCTATTGACCCTCTCTCCCACTTTCAGCTACACTGACTGATGTCTTGACATTTTGCCAGGTAGCAGGGGGGCCAGGTGTCTGCTGGGTCCAGTGGGTCCTGTGGCACTTACGCCACCTCGCTGGCAGCTCCCGGCCCTGGCAGCGCCCGGCCCTGGCCGAGCCGTGAGCCATTGTTTGACTTGGCAGAGATTAGGGCCTCCCTGGGGCCAAGCTACAAAGGAGTCTCTGTTATTCGCAGGAGCGCTTATTATTGAAAAATTACCCAGAGGAAGAAAAAAAGAATACGAGAGCGGCAAAATGCTGCGTGAATTATTTTGAGCCAATGACAGCTGCTTAGCCCAGGTTAATGACTGGACCAGAGTGGTCTCTTATGGGCATTTCTCATGGAAATAAGTGAGCTTATAGGACAATGCGAAACAGTAATCAAGCCGTTTAAAGGAAATTACACTCATATCACATTTTTCACTTGACTACCCCTGTTATTATGTGGATGATTGCTTTTTAAGTCTTCCTTTGTCGATTAAACGCTTACCATCACTGATGAGATTACTAATATATTATAGCTAGGCACTTTTTTGTTATTAAAAAAATGTAAAAGTGCTAAGTTTTTGTGTTCTCTAGGAATGCGCAGAACTATGATTTCGTTTGGGCTTTACGCAGCATGGGTGAAATTTTCTACATCGTGTAAAACTCTGCAGTTCTATAATGGGTTTAAACTAAGATCAAAGTTGTATCTGTTAGTGGTCTCAGTGCCTGATTAGTTTTCTCCCTATCATCTAAACTTCATCTACACAGGAAGAGAAACTTATGCCAGCATCCCACACTGGAGTCTCCAAAGACCATTCATGTTTTTGTGCTCTCATCCCACAAGACCTTAAATTTACTCCACTGTGAACATCATAAGGTTTCTGGTTTTTAAAAGTGTCAAGATCAAAAGGATTCTTCTACAATACATGCTTTTTCTTATTGCTGAGGAAACCACAAGATTTTAATGTTGCAGAGCAATTACAGTAATCAGGAACAAGCCTTACAACCCTTGGATCTCTATGGAGGCTTTGAGGAGTTAACCGCAAACATAAAAACACTGACGGTAAAGAAGTGTTCTTAAAAATGTGATCTCCTCGTTGCAGTGGAGTAAACATAAAGACAGACTCAAGGGTCTCCTATCTGTTCAAAGACTTTGAAACTGAAAAATGGAGGGGAGTTTTTCTAAAGCATGTGTTCAGAGAGAAAGAGAGAGAGAGAGAGAGAAAGAGAGAGAGAGAGAGAGAGAAACAAAGGGAGAGATGGAGAAAATGTTCAAAGTCAAGAAAGTTCTTTAGAAAACTTTCGAACCAGAAACATAAACAAAAAACTATGTCTAAATTGTTTATCAGCACTGAAGCAATTAATGAATCAAAAAGCATTTCATGAAAATACATTCTGGGACACATTTAAATCAGTAAACAAAACAAAAGAAAAACAATGCTATCCAATCCAACAGAGAAATAGAAATAGCCAGAAAACATATTCTGAATCATTATCTGAAAATCCATAATGTACAAGTCTCATCCCATAATTAACAAGTAACCACAGAACTAGGGAAATGAAAGTAATTAGTAAAGAACAAACAAACCCAACTGGATGCGCACATTACAATTTCAGAACTGAAAGATGTAAAAACAAAGGTTAAAAAAATCTTCTGGACTTGATACATTTGATAAATTTGATCCCATTATTTCCATGTAATTAAGAAACCAAGTTGAACAGGTCATCCACACATCATCTCCACATTCTCCACGTTCTTAAAATAAAATATGTCCACAAAAAACACAAAACAAAACTAGTAAAATTTTGCCTGTTTTGTGGGTTGTAAGCAACACTTTAAAAGAATCTACCAATACTGGAAAACATACTGAGATGTGTGGATAAAACAGACGTAACGCTTTTACAAAACAAGACCAGGTAACAAGAGAACATTTTTTTGGAAGATACTTTAATATCTCCCACAGCAACAGCTACAAATGGCTTTGCAAAACTTAATATGCAATTAGAACAACAATTTCTAGACTTAATTCCCATATTACAAATTGGTTACAATTATTTAAATTCAACAAATAATGTTATATAACAGTGAAATTTGGGCACTTGAGTAAATACAAAACTACGAAATTTAGGACAAAACCCCCCCCAGAATTATTGCATCTTGGATTCCACAAAGACATCCTGCAGGTAGACAGGAATGTTTCCAGTAGAGCCGAAACAGGCAGATTTCCACTCCTTCTAGGATGTTGAGAAAAGATTCTGGCAGCACTTTGACCAATCAGAGCCAAACCCCCTTCACCACAAAGCCTTTATCACCAATACATGGAATCCAAACGACCCACTTCACCTACTAGCTGAGAAGAAAAATCTAGATAAAAGCCCAACTAATCCTCTACCCTGAAAGAAATCGAACACTACAGCAGAGGAAATTATACTCTGTATTAGAAAAATGTAATTACACATCTAAAATGTTATGAATTATTTGATTATGAATACAAATTAAAATAAAAGACAATAAACAAAGGCACCCCAGTTAAAATACAGAATGACTGGCCGTAAACCGACCATGGAAACAAAAACACCACTGAGAACGTTGCACACACTGCCTGTCAGGAGAGACTGAGAGACACTTCATTCTTTCTTATCCAAAATACAAAACCATCAGAAAATCATTTCTGCACAAATTTAACTAACAAAACTAACAAAATCTCCACCCTCTCCACACTGACAGAAAAAGTAAAAATACTGGGGGGAAATACAGGCATTGTAGATTTAACAGACGAATTTATACAAAACAGCCATAAGATCAGAGAAAAGACTATAACAAATGCATTCACAATTATTTATACTTGTATGTAAAAATATGTACTATACTCTCCTTTTATATTACTGTTTATTTCATTGGCTAATTCGTTTTAGTTCATGCTGATGTTCAACTGTTTTTTTGTTGGTGTTTTGTTAGTTTTTTGTTTAGTTTAGTTTAGTTTTTTAACCTCTAAAAAAATATAATTGTGTCTTAATAATACATTTACATATTGTCACGCCCCACTCGTCAAAGATCCACCAACCACAATCCACGACCACTTATCCACTCCCAGTCACCAGTTGGGATGTAATCTTCTGCACCTGGCCCTCATTTCATTAACCCTATTTACGTCCCACAGACGGGTCTTTCCAGCCTTACGATTGTTTGCTGAAACTACTTTGTTTCCTCCAACACTGTTTCTATGTTTTTGCTGCCGGTGCTTCTTTCAGTGCCTTTTCGCTTCGTCTCTTTCTGCTTCTTTTCGTTTTGTTTTATACAGCCTCTCGTGTCGCGATATGTGTCTATAATGTGTCTTGAATATTCTCTGTTGCTTTGGCTACATAGATATTTATCCTGCTGTGCCAGTACGGCACGTTTGATTTGGTCGGGAGAGCCTGCATTTTGTCCGTACTAGAGGGTGATTTGTTAGCAGACTCAATGCAGGCTGTATATAATGACTAATAACAGAGTTTGTGGCCATCAAATAACACGCAGCTTAGTGTGTAAACACAAGATGTCTTAGAGCTGGACTTCTTAATGACTGGTACTGAACCAGCTTTACATTGCTGCGCAAAGGAAGCTTGTACATGATCCCCTGTCTATTTAATATGCTGTAACATTTTTATAGTAAACAAGTTTGCATTAAAATTTGCATTGCTACATATTCTGAGGAGAACTTTGCACAAAATGTTGCATTTTTAATGAACTTCAAATGTTCTGATGCATTTATATTCTGAAATATCACTGGTTTGTTTTAAAATAACTTTCACTTCACATATTATTTCTCAAATTAATTTATTGCCCTAATTTTCAGCACTGCCATACTGTGTCTATCTGGTTAAAATCTGTCTGCATGTTTTATCTTAGAACTTTATCCATTACCTCAAAGTGAACAACTAAAAAACAAAAACTGAACAACTAAAAACCAAAAAGTATGAATGGGCTCCACAGGTCCGAAGCAGCCTGCCAGCAGGATGTTTTCGGGACCGGTCTTGCAACACGGCGGAGCTTTGCTCATCGCGTTGAGTCGCTGGCTGCCCTGGTTAAGCACTGTCTTGCAGCCGGCCTTGGCCCAGCTTGCCGATACTCTCCCCCAGCCGGGGCCACTCTGAAAGCGGGGCCGAGCTGACCCCAGCCCCTGGGCATTGTTTGCTGAGCTTGGTATTCCCCTCGCCACATGCTCCAGGCGGCTGAAGGATGGGCTTTCAGGACTGTGTCCCGCCGCTTGCCCGATTCAAGCCCTCCTCTAGCTAGGCTCTCCACTCCCTTCCGCCGTCTCCGAGTTCTAACCCTGAGGCTCTTTCCCTTAGACAAGAGCAATAATTCTTAAAAGACCCTTTTTTTGTCTTAAAGCTTTTTTTTAAAGCCTATCTCCTAGTTTTGTGCTCTAACTGCACTCTCTCTTCTCTTAACTTGCCTGTACCTTTTGCTCCCATTAGCCAGAATAGGACCATGCACATCAAGTGTCATCATTTAAGAAAGGCCTTTTCAATGGGAGGCCCTCTCTGGGCTACAATGCACCCTCTTCAGTTGAGGAAAACAGTCAGAACCTGTCAATCATGGTATGGCCTAATTCTGTAGGAGCGCATGGAGAGAATGACCTCATGATAGCAGGACTCGTTAGGATAATCCCTAAAGCGTCACGTAGTGGGAGTTATTGATTTATGTCCTTTTTCATGTTACAGTGACGTATGCTCTCAAAACGGTCATGCATTCATGCAGGTCCTCGCTTGGCTTCCCAGCTGACTGTGCGTTTGTGCTGGTGCCAGCTTCACTGTCCTCGTTGGTCTGTCACTGAGGGAGGTATGTGCCTCCACAGTGCTCTGCATCTAAGATAAACACTGAAGTACTTACAGACAGCACTTGAGGCTATGAACGGCCAGCCTCATTTACAGAATCCAGTCATTATCATACACACTTGCTTAGGGGAAATGTAAGCTTTCCAAATGTCTAGTTCTAAAGACTTTTGCCTTGAGTTGAAAGATGTAAAAGACAAAGCATTTCGCATCTATTTTAGTTTAAACTTTAAACAAATTGCTTTTTTAGGCTTGTCCAAAGTACACTTGGACAAGTATACTACATTGTGAAACACACACACGCTCACACACACACACACACACACACACACACACACTTTGAATCTGTGTTTTCCAAATGACTTATGGCATGTATTCACAGGTAATAGTCCCTTGATTACCGCTTAGCTCTGTCAGACAGTGTGTTTCTAGCCAGACAAGTAGGTGTGCATCTCCAGCTTTTCTCTTTCTTTTAAACACGCTGCTCCTTTTCTTGAAAATGTTATTGGAAATCTTGCCAAGGTAGTTTTAATTTATGGATCTCTTTTTTTTTTCGGCAGTGTTTTCTTTCAGTAAGTCTGTACCTCAGCAGAACACATCATTACCTTGGCAGCTGGTTTAGTGCTCAAAATAGGTAAAGACAAAGTAATGTAGTCACACAGAAACTTCAGCACAACTACGTGTAAGTTTCATGTTTATATACTCTTTAAAAAATCACTTTATTTGGAGTTATTCCTTTCATGTTTTGGACATGTTGTTTACATGGTGGCATAGACTGAAATGGCCATGATTTCATTTTCAGGTGGGGTTTCCTGAGAGACATGACATGATGAGTTATTATTAGCACCTGGGAAGACAGGACAGGAGATGAACGGAGAGCAGCGTGTGCCCAGGGGCCCAGGCACGGCCGACGAGCTCTGACCGCCACGCTTCACACCGGGCCTCGCCTACGCTTGCTGATTGGTCCGTCTCTGAGGTCCAGACCCTGCCCAGATTGTGTCTACACATGCACTTTCTACTGCTGAGTAAAACATCACCTTAGTTCTGAATGTGGACAGATCAGAGGAGGAACCTGTCACTACGTCTTTGACAGAATCTCGACAAAGTGACATGCTTGACTAGGCATAAAGCAAACAAAAACATACCTTTGTCTTACATTCTCTAAATGGACAAATACCAAGAATGATGAAATACTGATAACTTGATGACATACGTTCAATCATGAAACAATTGCTGTCACTGACAGCAAGTGTTTCCAGTGACTTATGATGTACTGTAGACATTTTATCAAGGGAGACAGCCTGAAGCTGGAAGACTTTGTAGAGTAAATAATGGCTTTCAGATTCAGGCTAAATAAGACGGATTTTACTCCACTGCATAAAATGTTACAACTTGAATCGGTTACATCTGTAACACCCTGTTAGCATCGTAACATTGATGCAATGAATGATATTTGCATCGCAGATCAGAGCCGAGGTGTCTTTCTGGGTCACTTTTGTCACCACGCACGAACGTTTCAGCATTTCTCAGGCCGTGCCGTCCAGTCCTGCCCTCTCTTAACAGACACTACCGGCGGAGCTTTTTTGTGTGACCTTCCTGAAATAAAGTAGAATATGTGTTTTAAAGCAGTGAGGTAAAACTGCCTTTGCTGGTCAAAAAGCATTTCAAGACTCCCACTGCGAAAGCTCCTTTAACGAGACCTACCTCACCTCCCGTCTGGGCGACCGCCTTCCTGTCCACTGGTCCGGTTCACGCGAGGGATTAGCGGAGCTCGCCAGGGGCCTCGCCTGTAGGTGCAGGGGCCACATCCTGCAGCAGCAAGTCCAGCGCCGCGGCCGCACGCCGAGTTGGTAGGGAGGGCCCGGAGAGGGTTCCATCAGGAATGCAGGGCTAATCTTCAGGTACTGGAGTAAATTCCGAGCCACTCCCACCAACTGCCTCGAATAATGGCCTTTTGTTCTCTTGTATGACATCAAATGTCAGGATTCCTAAGTTAGACTTATCTTCCCTTGCAACCAGATGTTCTGTCATGTAAATGAACTACTTGAAATGCCTTTGCTTGTGTTTATTCTGGGTTTGGAACCCAAGCATGAAGCATGAACTTCCCAAAACCTGATGGTTAGCACCAACAGCTGAGATGAAGACCTTCTGTCCACTTCCACTTAACAGCAGGCCTAAGATGGCCTCTCCTATCTTCTCTTCTGGCTGTGATCAGGCCTGCTTAAGACAATCCATATAGAAGTGAAACAAGGAAGTGAAATTTTTTGGAATGAGTCAAGCAGCTTTTATGGAGAGTTGTGTTCCTTCACATGTGTGTGTGTGTGTGTGTGTGTGCATCCACATATGTATACATGTTTGTTGCCAACACTGTCTGTATGGATAGTGTGTTTATGTGTTTGTCAGTCTCAAGATGAATGTGTGTGCACGTCTGCACGTTGAAATGCGCATATACATGTGTGCTGCTGTTTGCGTGTGTTGTTTCTACAGCAGAACATCTGCAGCAGCTTGTCCCCCGCCCTGCTCAATCATTCTGACTCACTCGCCGTCCTGTTGTGCATGGCTGGGACAGGACCTGAAGGTCCTGTCTCAGGACCCAGCCTTGACACACCCTGCTGAGAGAGCCTCTTACGCTTTCACCTGGGACGAACCACACCACACCGTGGAAGTCAACGTCACATGCACACACGAACACAAACCATTCCACTTAGCTGAATCGTAGACGTAGTCCAGGGAAATAATTTAGAGCTTTACATGGTAAACGCCTCAAATTAGTTCACGCTTAATGCCGGGAGCTTCTGTAGCATGAGACAGATGGTTGCTGTATTTACAATGAGGCATGATGGTGGCATTCCTCAGATTACCTCTTATCCACACATCCCCTACTCCACCCTGGATAGCATTTCATCAGATACTGGCCGCCCTCAGCTTCCCGCACATCTTTAGCCCCCGCTTCCGCCTCTCTGCTCCTGTTCGGAGGCTTCAGCCACATCCTCGCCAGAGTGACAGGCCCCTCGTTCGCAGAGGAAGCGGAAGCGGAAGAGCACCGAACCGTCTGGCCGTAGGGATGCTGGGTCAGGAGTGGGGCAGTCCATCTCTGCCTGCGGTGTTCACACTTGCCCCCCAGCCCAATTTAATCTCCCTTAACCCCCCTGTAATCTCCCCCTCTGACCTGACACTCAGCAGCCGGGACTTGCGCTCTCACATCAGCCTGAACACAGGTGGTCAATATCAGGATGTGGATGATGTAACTCCGTTATTCCCCGCTGCAGGGCATTAAGTAAGAGAAGTGGAATCTGTGGCTAATACCTCAGTCGTGGTTACCTTAGTAACCCACACCCGATAGGCACCTTTTTTGGGAATACGACTCATGTCATCTTCTTGGTATTGAAAAAAAGGTTTAAACATTGGCATGTGGTTTGTAAATCCCAGGCTTGGCAGTGGGTTTGGGGTTTTGGTTACAGCAGAGTGGTAGGTAAACAAGTTGGATCAAAGAGTTATTATGGCTGCCACCATCTTATTAATGAATGAAACAGGGCAGAGGTTTTTCTCCCTGGCACAGCGGGGGAAGCTACACTCTCTCTGCACCCACTGCTCTAGTACATGGGTGAATGCATCTTCTGGATCTTCTGAATTGCAACCTGTTGGTTAATTTCTTTGCTGCCATTCAAAGAAAAAGTCATTACGAAAACAGTCAAATCAAGACATGAGTCTGATTCTGGAGATTTTTAGGATGAACCCCCCTCCCTCCCCTCACTCGCCACCCTGCCCTAAAGACTTATACAGAGTTATGTTTCTTAGATGTAGTATCTGAATACCTTTCAGCTCCTCCTACAGATTCTTTGTATGGTTCTCTTAAACTGTTACCTGTGCGGAAACTCCTGGCACATCTCTGAGGAATGTTCAGCACGCACCTGAAAATGTCAACAATCGGAGTGTTTATAAGACTTCAAATCCCACACTCACAATGGGCTCCACGGGATAACAGAGGCTTTTGTTGGGCGTGCTCAGCTGGTGTTGTGCCATGGGCTGGTCTCCAGCTCTGCGAAGCACCATATGAAGCCCGCCTTTGAGAGAAAAAGAAGGTTTAGAGCCTATCACAGACTCAGCATCGCTGTCCGAGTCATCAGAGAAACCTACTCAGTGTGGGACTCCTGTCCCTTCCCCCGACTTAGAGCCCCGTGAAATTCATTCGAATCAAGTGAGAACCTCTGACTTTGGTTACTGCTCTGTCCCCCAGGGAGAGGTGTACAGCTGCACCCAGCCCAGCTGTTCGATTCGATCCTCTGTCCTCAGCGCTTGGCTCTAACCTGGCAAATGTCTGCATGCCCCCCTGAGGGAGTCTTATCTCCTCGCCCTTGATCAGATACAGGGCAGAAAGTAAATGTTCACTAGAGACTAAGTTTGTTTTTCCGGATCCAGAGATTCAGTCCTTGCCTTTCTGACCGAGCCCCAGCTAGTTCCAACAGGAACTCGTCCTTATCCACTGAAACTGGTTAATCTTCTCTCAAATTGTTTTGGAGTGACAAGGCATGAGATGCTACTGTCACAGACGAGCAAACTGAGGTCTCTGCCATTTTGAGAGTACAGGTTTTACAGTCTGTCATGACTACTTCTCCTCCTCCAGGATACACTTTGAGTCACTTTAGTCACTCTTGGATATAGATCAACTGTGTCTGATCTATGCAGTTTGTATATATGTTCGATGTGTTAGATATTAAAATAACAAACTGCATCTATTTCTTGGGCATAATTAGGTTATATCCACTCCCCAAAATCACAATTGTATTGATGGATATTTAGGACGTAACTTTCAATGTTTTCGTTCAGTTTCATTCTCCCCAGCTCAGGTTGTTCTGTGAGTGGGACAGTGGACCAGAGGAGCTCTTCTGTGAGAAAATCCTGCCAAGGATAAGAGATACTCAGCTACCACAGTTTGTCATTTGCTGACTTCATGAGCTGATCTTACCCTGATGTTCCAGTCATGTTGCTGTCATTCAAAACAAAAACAACAACAACAATAAAAAACAACAACAAAAAACAACAATAAAAAACAATGAATGTATCTAAAGAAAAAAAAAATACTATCTGTAACTTTTTCTTTCTCTTCCACTCTTTCCTTTGGTCTCTTCCTTTGGAAACCTCTCTCAGAGTTGAAGAGCTTGACAACTCTCTCTCTCTCACCATGTGATCAGGTTGCCTCTCTCTGTGTATCATTTGTCTCTGGGTTTGTTTTAATCAGGAGGCGTGTCACCCTGAAGCAAAATTCCGTTACTCTTTCAGTACCCTTCTCTCTTACATGTCTTTTCTGACATCAATTTCTGCTCACAAAGAAACTCATTTTTCTGCTCCGTGATGGGAGCAGCAGCATCTTGAGACTCGAGCTCCGCCCCCTGGTCTGCATCTCTATTTTGGCCAAGTTAAAAAAAAAAAAAAAAAGCCCCTTAAAGAACAGAACAATAAGGCAGCTGCAAAATAATGAGAGTCCAGTCAGCCGTGATGTGTACTGCACAGGCATGCTGAACGGCTTGCTTTAAAGTGGTCTGAGATGAATCTTCAACCACACCTGAAATCCCCTTGAATGGAATTCCCCCACTCATGCACACGTACGTGTACGTGTTCTCGCAAACAAACGCTCACTTCCTCGATTCTTTCTCCGAGCTGGGAGATCAGAGAGGCAGCTGGCTTTGTTGGTGAACTTGAGCCCGTAGGAGCAGAGCCGGCCTCATTCACGCTCGTCATTGTCACCGTCTCCGGCGGTTTCTGCCTCTGCATGCACCGCATCACATGAATGTGGAGCAGAAACTCTGCGGGGCCGAACAAAAGGGCCAGCTGTTTACCCTCTCCCGCTTTCAACTCCGGCGCAAGCGCCGAGCGGCCCTCCCCGCCGTTTCTGTCTAAAGGTTAAGCTAATCTCATCGCCCGAGGGCACTGCCCCAAAAAACGCGTGCTTTCGCCAAGCCCAGGCCAGCCACAACAAGATGTCCAGTTGTATAGTGACACTGAGTGTGTCTGAGGTGGCAGGTGAACATAAGGGGAGCTATGGAGAGTGTGGTTGGGGAGGGGGGTTAACTGTGGACCTTCAGTGGCAGTAACTCAGTTGCCCTTTTCATGCCACACATTGCACTTTCAGCTCTTTCAGAAGGGCAACTCCCTCATGGGCTCCCTGTGGAGGTGGCCCCTGCCGATCTCTGAGCCCAGGGCTGTAGGTAGAGCGCAACACAAACGAAGGCTTTGTGGCCCTCAGTCTACTCCAGAGCTTGAAGTGTCAGGAGGTCACGGCGGAGGGAGGGAGGGGGGGGGGACGTATGGAAGAGCAGAAGAGAGAGAGACTGGAGCAGAGGAGCCACGAAACGTTGGGTTGTTTTCCCGCCAGTTCAACTCAGTCTTCTGAGAAGGTCTGTAGATGTACCAGTCTAGAACACTGGTAGTCGTGCTGATCGACAGGTTTGATGAGGCACTTCTCAGACCTGGTGGTGTTGCTCATGACACAGGGGCCATTTTTAACCGACCCCAGCAATTTGGAACCCTTTGACCTCTCAGTAAAATTTCCTTGGGGAGACCAAGTGCTAAAGTTAGTGAAGCTTAAGCAAATCTGTGTAAACATGCTTTGCATTGCTGCCATGTTCATTTCGACTGCACCAAGCAGGGAAAGATCTGACACCTTTTTTTTTTTTTACACCTAAAGCCTGTTGTTGATTTGACGATACAAACTAAACTTCCAGACTATCACTGTCCAAACTACATGGAAAATCTTGTACTAAACAGTCCCACAACATTTTGAATCACATTTGAGGTATTTTTTTTTTTTCTGAACCTTCTAATGGTGCTAAGATAAATGGGCTAGATGGTGACCTTTTGAAAAGACAAGGCAGATACTCTGACAAATGCTTATGTGACCTGCCCTTGTGTGAAATGTGTGAAAATGCTTGATTGTGATCTTTGCAGCCCTTGAAACAGAAGGTTTGTAATCAGGGACAAGTTCTCGAGAATAACACAGTATTGAGCTGTTTTACAGTGTCAATGATTTATTGGTTCCTTTCTGAGAACTGATGATCTGTTTCTCTTTAAATTACACTTTGTTCCAAAAGAGAGATTTTTTTAAACACATTTCTGTTTTACTGACATAAACAGACCATAATTTAGCTCTGAAGTTGCCTGTTTAAAGTTAAGAACATAATAACATAAATTTTAAATGAAGCACCAAGCAAACTTTTAACCATGACACAAAATACATTGCTTTATTGCATTTATGGGGTGTGTATTAGTAGGTGGATGTCGATGTGGGGAGGTGGTGTGTGTGTTGGTAGGTGGAGGTGTGTGTGTGTGTGTCTGTGTTGGTAGGTGGATGTTGGGATGGAGGTGGTGTGTGCATAAAGGAAAAGGTGCAGCCGTTGAGAAATGATGGGATTAATGCATTTTCTGCTCATTAGGGCTCTCAAATATGCTCTCAAATATGCTCTCAAATATGCTCTCAAATATGCTCTCAGGCTTCTAAAGCCTTTTCCTCTTCCCATAATCCTCTTGTAAGAATGCATTGGTCGATCGGGTTCAAATTGCCCCTGGGGTCGTAATATTTGCCTGCATTTAAAAGAGAGGTAAAAGGGGCAAATGATTCTTGTGTGTTAAGCCTGCTTTGATCCTCTCTGGCTTGTCTTGGAAATGACGTTTGGTGCTGAAACTTATGCTATAGCGCTATGTCCACGATTCACAATACAACCCGATGGCCTCTCGCATCATACATGGTTGCTATGATACTAGACATGCAAGAAGGGCCTATAGAAAGGATGGACATGCAATCTGCTCATCTTTGTTTCAGGTTTTTAAAGCACGTAGGGAATTCTCCATCTCGACACATTTGGGGTTCATTTCTAATGCGATACTTAACCTAGATAGATGTATATTTTTCCAAGTTGCTGTAATAAAATATTCCTATGTTTATTGCACATTATAGTTGAAGTAATTTTGAACAAACCTTTATTAAGTATTTTTTTAGACCTGCAGTACTCTTGAGCTTGAGAGTGTTGTGTGTGTGTGTGTGGTTCACTACAGTGTCATTATCATTCCAGCAGCCATGTCGGCACCACTAAGATCACACACACACACATACACACACACACACATATACACCATGTTATACAGGCATACACGTGTATATGTACACACACTCTCACAAACTCACATTCCATGTTAAACAGGAATACACATGTATGTACCCACCCCACACAAACACACACGCCATTTTATACAAGCAAACATATGTGCACACTCACACACACACACACACACACATACAGAAATGCTTATTTGATCATCTTGCAGTAGTAATACCTGTGCTGACATACCTCATTCCTTGTCTTGAGATGTCTGACCCAAACATGTTATTTCACAGAAGGTACATCTCATTCGCTTGGCACATGCAGGATTAGAACATTTCAGGTAATTACCCTGCCACTGTCCTTGGGTTGGGTACCATGTTTTGGAAGCCTGTGTGTTGTTTTTGTGCCATTGCACTGGGATTCGGCAGAAACACACTCGTTGGAAAGTGCAGGCCCACTCTGCTGGTCTAAAGTATTCCAACATACCTGCTTGTTTTTGCAGCTCTGCCTCAGGGCTCTAGAAAAGGCAGTGTGTACAAAAAGAGCTTTTCAGGGAAACCCACTCTGATGTAATCAGCCCATGTGGCTACATGTCGAAGGGGTGGGAACAACCCTTCTGCCTCACAGCTGAGAGAACTCCGAGAATGACAGATATCAGCACTTTTTGTTCAGACATTTACCTTTTAGACCACGTCTGTCATCCTCGGTACCACAGAGAGACCAGCCCTTAGCCAGAGAAAAAGAATTGTCAAAAATGGCCAAAGCTAAATACTGGACATATTTTTTTTTTACCCCCAAGGTTTTACAGCACGTTGGTTTATAAACGTCTAGATATGGAGGCACAACACATGCCAATTTTATTATAAAATAAAAAAAAACTTTTGAATAAAACATTATATGTGTACATTTGAAGACTAAAGTTTGTGTGGTGCCTTGTGCAGTGTTGGGATACAGACCAGGGTTGCCCAACAGTGCAAAATCCCCAGCGACGGAGCCGAAGATTTTGCAGCTACAGTCACCATCAACCACTCAAACCACACAAAACACACACGATGCAGAGTAAGAATTTATTTTAAAGTTACAAAATATTTAAGAAAGGATATTTAAAAATTTTTTTTTTACATAAACTGTACAGAGATGATGCATGTTTATCTAATCGACTTTAACAACAGCTAGAAATAAGTTTTATTAAATATAAAACTTGGGAATTAAATGACAAAAAGACTGTTTCCGTAGGTTTGCTGTACAAAGTAAAAAAGCTAAAAGGGAAATAAATCCATGTCGTAGTGCCCCCAGTGATTAGGTCTCTTGAAAAGGATCGACAAATGTTTTATACTCACACACACACATACACACACACATATTGTAATGGCCTTGCCACCATATTATAACAGCTAAAATATTGGCCTCTTTGGTTCCATTATAAGGTTCATACATTTTCACAAAATTCAGTTTACTACTATAAAAATAACTTTTTCCAATGATTTTTATTTTTTTGTTATCTTTTTTTGTCTTTTAATTATTTCCGCAACTTTTCAGTGCAAACGTTTTAACAATCATCCGCTTTGGAAAAGCAAAGCGAAGATCAGGTTTCAAGTATCGATAAACAGTTTGAAGATCAGCACGTGAACACGCTCAGTCTGGTGTGGGTCGGGGGGGGGGGGGTTACTGTACATTGCATAGCTTGTGCTGTACTTTTAATCACCAGGAATATGAATGAGAGGAATCTCTCGAACCCTTTTGAAGGCATTTTGATAGGCAAGTGCTTTTAAATTGTGCATTTCGAGCGCTTTTGCAAGTGCCTGTGCTGCCGGCTGGTACGTTTGACACAACGCCTCCACAGAGCGCATGGTGCCGACAGCATTTGTACGCCGCCCGAAGCTCGTAGCCAAAGAGCTTTAACGTCGTACTTCACCTGCTCCGCTTCGCTCCTTGGTTCGGCGGTCTGCCACGTGGGCTGGGTGAGAGAATCAGCTCCGTCTCGTGCGGTCTTGCGATGACCCAGTCCGCCCGATACGGAACGATGACACTGGTCATTTCAGTCATCGCCTTGGACTCCACCTGCCAGTGCCTTTGAAATGCCGCAGAAGTGCTGATGTTTTGAACTATACGGGACGTTGACAGGGCTTTAACCAGTCTTAGAGAGGATGCTGCTTCAGAAGACATTCTGATAGGTAGTACCAGCTCGTCACAGGTACCGTCAGACACAAACGTCTTTTTCCTCACTGTCGGAGAGGAGAGGACTAAACCATTTTTTTTTAAGTCTAGAAATGGTAAACTAGAATAAACTTTGGGTGACGATGTTTCCCTTCTCAACCCAAATGCTTTTGAGTTCATTCGATGGGATTGAATCACTAAATCCATCACATCTTTTGTACCACTTCTCCATGCAAAGACTGTATGTTCTGAGTAGACATAGAATAACATGTTTCTAAATGCATGTGGTACACAAGGGCCATAAATATGTCTATCACAGTTTTTGTGACATTGTTCTCTGACTCAAACGGGCCTCAAGCACAGCCGCACTCCTCCACGATCATGTTGGGCACGTCCCGCTTGACGATGTTGTACTCGTCGTCGAAGTACAGCATGGACATGGTGCTGAGCTTGGTAGGGATACAGCAGGAGTTCACCGAGCCGGGGCTGATGCCTCGCATGCGGTACTGGTTCACCACGGCCGTGTGGAAGGAGGAGGCCGAGCCCGGGACGCCTGCCATGTAGGCGGGGCAATTTCCCTCGCAGTAGTTCCCGTAGTACCCGGCCGGCGCGATGATCCAGTCGTTCCAGCCGATGAGGCGGAAGTCGATGTAGAACTGCTGCCGGCAGCACAGGCCCCCGCTGCTTCCGTCGCACTCCAGGCCGCGTTTGCGGATGCGGTGCTTGCCGTCGTTCTGCCGGGCGCGCACCACCAGGAAGGGCCGGTGCGAGGGGTCGGAGACGTCCACCAGGACGGGGGTCACGCCGGCCGCCTCGCAGCCCTCGCAACGCACGTCCAGGTCCTGCCGTCTGCCGCCCTTCCCCAGCGCGGCCCGGACCGCCTCCAGCAGTGGGAAGGTGTGCCATCCGCTCCGCTTCAGCTCCACCCGCTTCTCCACCAGGGGGCCTCGGCCGGCGTGGCCGTCCGTGTCCGGGTGGTACACCCTCACCGTCACCTTCCGCCGCAGGCCCTTCTCCATGCCGCCGGGCTGGAGCCTGAAGTACAGCCACAGGCTGGCCTGCAGGATGTGCAGAGTCTGGCTGCCCTCATTGGAGATCAGGAAGAAGAGCCTGGACTTGGATGAGGCCAGATCGTCTATAGGGTAACAGGAAGAGAAAAAAGGAAAGGATCTATTTTAAGCACATGCATTCCTTTGATATTAAAAGACATTAAATTGACACATGGCTGAGGGCTATAGTGTAAAAGTGCCAAAACATTCCGAAGATTAATTCCCGCTTATTTATACCTGAGGTGCATTTGGAATTACATGTCTAACATTGCTTGGCTGATCACATGACAGCCCAAGCAGGTCCAGATTCCTCCAATGATTTTTTCAGTCTTACGTCCGCAGCCTGTGTTGGCCGAGTGGTGGCTGGAGTGGCAGGGCCCTGGGCCCCAGCCAGCTGGCCCTGCACTGTGGGCTGCAGATGCTGGGGGCCGGGGGGGGGGGGGTTTGTGGTGGACGTAGGCCCTGCACCAGGGGGGTGCATGGAGTTCGCGGTGAGTGCAGAGGAAACCCGGAGCTC
>JAOYMR010000023.1:5308751-5329272 GCA_025802075.1 Tenebrosternarchus preto
CCATGTGATTGGCTGATTCGACATTTGCGTTAATGAGCAGTTGGACAGGTGTACCTAATAAAGTGTCCGGTGAGTGTGTATCCCTGTGAGAGAGCATTCCTGATAAAGAATAGCATGCCAAATAAAGTCCTTGAGGATATCATCAAATAATGTCCTGCAACTTTTGTCCTTTCTGCAAGTTAATAATATTTACCCTGTTTGAGAGAGCGGCTATTCGTGATATAAACAACGAGAATGTTTTCCCATGTTTCATCCTGTGAACAAAATATTACTCACCCAAGTTAAATGCCCAGAATTCCTGTAAAGTTCTTTGCATGTCATTGTATCCCCCATAAACATACATGGATGATCTCAAAACAACAGCACTGTGGCCTCTTCTGTTGCTTGGTGCCTTGCTCTAGAACAGATGCAAAATCTTCAGAGCTGCATTCATAATCTCCAAAGCTTGGTCATTAATATAAAACATAAAATCATTATAGCGTGGACTGCAGTAGCCAGTAATGGACTGCTCCTGGAGTTGTTTATAATTATATGTTTATAATTGCCATGTACCTCAGAAGAGGTTTTCAGTTGTGAGTGCAACCACTGTTCTTTAGCTGGAGAGAACAGAGAGTGGAAGAGAGTGAACATTAAGACAGAGTGACAACACAGTTATAAATGTGTTGTAAAAATACTTCCATGGAATAGCCTACATTGCTAAAAACGTACTTCACACAGAAAAAAAAATGTTTTAAATACTTTCTTACAAAGCAAATATTTAAAAGTCTGGATGATTGTGCATTTACCTGTGTCATACAGCCAAAGTGTTGGTTTTGAGTTAGAATATGCTAAATCTCTTAAACCTCCAAAAACACAGAGGACACCCTTATAAAGAACAAACCCATATTATTACATATTCCATCACATATTCTGCATTTGAAAATACCAGTAAATACTGGCTGAATATTTTTGTTTAAGTCACCTGATGTGCCACCATGCTGTGTTCCTCCAGTTCTTCAGGTGCCTTGTCATCACTAGAGTCCAGCTCAGTCCACACGTTGCGTGCTAAAACGACAAATAAAAACCACTGCCTGTAGAACATTCGAGAACTTCATCTTTCATATCAGTTTCCTGAATCTTAGATGCGTGTTAATATCCACACGAAGAGGAACACTGATGACTTACTGACATCATACTTCCAGAAATCCTTTAACGAACGCCTCTCTCTACCTCCCAGCAGGTAGACGCTTCCCCTGTACGCACAGGAAGCATGCTTGTAGCGGTTGCATGGTGCAGGAGAAACCTGAGGCACTGATGTCCACAGACAAGAACGGCTTCTCTGGCTCATGCTGGGCTGCTGGAGGGGGGCGGGGCATAAGTGCACTCCTGAAAGGAAACCCCGTTTGTCTTAGCAAGCAGACCTGGAGTATGTTAGAGGAGAATTTCAAAGAGAGTGAATAAACTTCACAAGCAGTTAATTACAGGCTTCAGGCACAAGAGGTTGTGGCAGTTGTGAACATTCTTCATTGTTTGGCAAGTGATATGCACACACAGAGTATTGTAATGATACTGTAATGCATTCTCACTTCAGCACTACAGAATGGCTTAAAATATCATTAGAATATTGTGTGTGTGCCATGAAAATGACTTTCTCTTCCTCATATAAAAATATTTGGCTGTGAAGTCGGTTGGGAATGAATTCATGCAGTACTTATATCTGTAACCAGGGAGTCTCAGCCACACTCTTGCAGATAAAAGTGAGCAAGTGTTTAATTACAAAAGGATAATGCAGAACAACAATCCAATTAGTAAACAATCCGATAAGGGAGAATCCAAAAAACAAAGTCAAATGACTACAAACTGCATTTACACAAAAGGCAAAATACAGGAACACTCTACGTTTTGGAAAACAGGAACAATACTTCACAAAAACAGAGATGAAACAGTTTTTATAAGGAGTATAAATGAGGAGCTGGGTAGTGGAATGCTGTCCCAGAATGCTTTGCATGTTGCTCAGGACTACAAGGCCAGTGGACCACATGACACTATCAGATGAACATGTATTGGCCTTCTTAAACAGGTAACTACATTTACATTTTCAGCATTCAGCAAACTTTCTTATTCAAAGCACCATATATATTTATCAGCAGTAAACTCCCTACCTAACCCATTACCTCAGCACTGCTAACACCTCGTTCTACCTGCTCCACCAGGTGAGCTACAGGTACAGTTAAAGCTATTTATTTAATGAACTGCTACACACAAGATAATTTACATCAAAACAATGCCATGTAACATCGTTATTGTATTTGGTCAACATGTTTATTACTTATTTATACCACATTGTGATTAATGTTTCTAGTATATTTTCCTGATAATAGTGTTCTAGATTTTTATATTCTATTGTTTAATATGGATTTACCTAGAAATCACCAGTTCCAGTCAACATCAATAATATATTAAGTATTGATATAATAATAATAATAATAATCATCATCATCATCATAAAACAGTTTTCGCTTACTCGTGGCATTATAAACTATTTATTTATTTATTTATTTATTTGGACAACAGTGTTTACATTCTTACAGATTTCCGGTAGACCTGAGATCAAAAGAAATTAAACTAACCCGACTTGAAGCTGGAGGATCTGATTGCTCGTGTCGTATCAGCCAAACAAATATTTCTCCAATAAGATGAATAGCAAAACGTTACTTGGACGCATTTAAGTCAAAAGCAGTTTAATTAAAGCGGACAAACAACGAATGGGTGTCTTTTTCAAAGTATGTAACAGCGATATCCTACACCACAGTTAAGATGGACCCCGCCGTAGTTTAAACCGTTAGATATAAAGCAATCGACCAATCAGTCTTGACCATTAGCGCAATAAAGTCTACAATCCACAAGATTATCAGTATTTCGTAACGGACTAACGTTATCGTCCTCGACATTTCCAGAGAAACGATTAACAGTAGGTGTTTAAAACCTAGTGGAAAATCATGTGACAGGAAAGAAGCTAAATGTATTCTTTGACTAATCCCAAGGCTCTGTTTTGCGACTGAAATCTTGAGTCAGCAATGTTTACATTCATGCATACAGCTACTAGCCTCGCTTTATCCGTGGTTTAAGTGTGTTTTTGCATGATTTGGGTAAGAATTGGTTGTAAATACTCACGGTTGAGTCGTACGGTGTCCCCTCCACGTTCCCCCAGTAACAAACGCGTGGGCGTGGCGGAGCTGCTGGGTTTGTTTCCCCTCGATTTAGTGTCTGCATTATGCAAGTTGGTTGATTGTGCAAAGCTAAGTTTTAAAGATGAACATGTTATTATGAATGCATTGATGCATGAATAGATGGTTCTACGATTTGCTTGATCTTTATTTAATAGTTTTAAGATTTGCTTGATCTCACTTTGTGCAAAATGTAGGTTTATTTGTTGGCTGTAACACAAAACCTACAAAGCGGTAGAAATCAGCAGGTCACAGTTATACAGCTAGTTGTTCAGGGAAGAGAACGATTTATGGTAGCAGAATTACCCCATCCATTCGTACTAATAGCCACAGGTCTATTACCCAATTTAGCCACTGACAACAGCGTAGTCTCTTCAGATATGCTATTATTATACAGTAGGGGGCAATATTACATCACACGTTGGATACTGAATGCGCGTTATAGAAACTTTGTTGTCTACATAGAATAACCCTAGCCTCCAATTACAGCAATAAACTGGCATTATCATATAATAATAATAATAATAATAATAATAATAATAATAATAATAATAATAATAATAATGCGTGGTTTAGTTTAAGATTGCATATGCGGGTTGTTTTTACTCAAACTCAAGCATACAAAAGTTTGTATCAGTAGCTGGGTTTACATGATTTCGAATTTAATTGGTTTAAATTTCAATGGATTATAGCGGGATAGTGTAAATTCTTGGATAAAGTGATAAAAAGAAAAAGTGTATAATTTAACAGATTTAACCCACAGAGTTGTATATACCGTCTACGACTTAATCCGATTACCTTCTGGCTGCGTTCTTTCTGCGCATGCCCAGTCTATTAACGTAAATGCAGTTCTCAAAATGGCGGCTTCCAAGATAAACACATGCCACACTGTGAACGAGTGGTGGGCAAAAGCGTGGTTTTTTGGAAGGTTGAAAGTTATGTCGAAAATAATTTCGCCTCTGAAACAATCCGAAAACCCTCTCCACGGTGACACCTACTGTCCTGTTTTGTTATCGCAACATCTTGATAATACAACGGCTATACAAAGGCAAGCGTTGACAAATTCTAAACTACTTATTATTCTGGTGGATTATACCAGGATGTAGAAACATAAGGTCAATAAATATTTCGGTGAAATGATAATACAAACAAAAACAAAATCATTCAGAAGTTCAAGACACCAAATCTTCAATAAATATTGCTTCAATCATTATTTTTTCTTTATGTTTAACATCTGTTGCTTGGTGTTTCAGTTACATTTATAAAACAACATGTAGGAAGATAATCTCTTGACAAAAGGTTGGAATATTTATTGGCATAAATAAATAAACACATGGATTATGTGGGTTTGAGTGAAGTGTGCCTAACAGGTTTTCTTAAGAAATTTATGGAACCTGTTTCATCAACGCCTAATGAAGTGTGAGTAAAAGTACTTAATTATACTTATGAAAATAAGGGAAATTTTAGTTTTTTTGTCATTATATATAAAGGGGCGAACATACTACACATTGCTACGTCCAGTAAAGCAGATGATCACTCTATATACGCTTTCTATATGTTTATGTCACTCCATCTTTCCTAACTCCGCTCAGTGACTGTTTCTCACTAACCAATCAATATGTAATCTTGCTAACCTAATTAAATCGTATTGTCGAGATGTGTTGCTATGTCGCTATCTCTCAGAATATCTCTCTTCTCACAAAGTTGGGATGTGTTTGTGATCAAGTTTGAGCGGAGGTGCTGTACGCCACCTGTCGAAACTGGTGAAACGGAAGAGAAGGAAACGTGACATGTGAGTCTCGGGAACTCCACGTATTTAACTGGTTGTACAATAAACGATCATACAGGTAAATGCACGAAACAACGGAGCTGTCCTGCGGTAAACGTAGACAAAAAGTAGCAAGGAAAATGTTTGTGTAAAAATATGTGTGTAGGAAAATGTTTGTGTTGCTTGGCAACAGTCCAGTCCCGGACCAAGTCGCGGAACTATTTGTGTTGGCAGAGGCAAACAAATTATTAAATAAACAAGTTATTAAATAAACAAATCACAATCTGGTGTCGCTTAAATGGCACGTGTATAACGGTTGTATAAAAGCAATATTACACGAGGGTTTGTTGTTCTGCTGAATATCTGCACGGCTGCGATCGTCTTAGCTCTAACTCAGCTGATCACATGCCATGTCAACAGGTGACCCGAAATCTTGAATCAGAAAGACCAAAAATGTGCATGTAAACCCAGGCAGTGAACACATGCCGAAGTGAGTTTGGTGACATCACATCCGGTTCAAGTTGTTCTCCACCCGTCCAGAGGGTGGGGTCGGGCTGTTGGTGCGCGCAGCCTGCTAGAAAACACCAGGTCTATGTTTCGGAACATACGATTAATGTCTTTTCAAAGATAACACCAAGATAGCAGAGAAGACCCAGCGACGTTGTGGTAAGCTTCCGCACACACGTTTAGTTGCTGTTAAGATTTTGTATTTCTTTTTGCTTTGTTTTATTGCCACTTAAACGCCGACGTTAACTCCATAGTGGCGCTGGTTAGCTAGCTATTAGCTATTTTCCTTATTATAAGAGACGTTATACATGACTTTTTAACCCTTCTAACACATTGCTGTATTTAAGATGTTGGTCTTAACACCCTTAATACATCTCATCGAACCAGTGATGGCTTTGAGCATGAGAAGCTTGCTTGATGAGGGACATGGCAGAGGTTTTGCCAAGTAGAGTGATGATTTTTCTACTGTTACCGGTTATCGTCGCTCCGAGTAACGAGAGATGACAGCCTTTAGTAAGGACGGTACCGGAATAGAGGATGCTGTTTGTTTAAATTATCTGTCGGATGACTCTGACGAGTCATGGATTAATATAGGCTTTCTGTTGTAAATGAACAAAATTCCCAAGTTACCAAATGGCACAAGGCTGTAGAAAGTTAGTGTTTATTTTTTTTTTTGTCTGCATGAAAAAAAAGGACCAGATAACCAAAAACGCACCCAGATAGCGACACCTTACATCTATTTGAGTGTTTTTATCCGTTTCTTTTTCCTGTACAGCTCCACCTTTATACCAACGTCCTTATTGTTAGGGTTTATACCGTTTGTCCTTTTATCCCACATAACCTTGAAATGTTAAGACAGACAGGTTGACCCACATGCGCCTTAAGCAACGACATGTTTTGTCACCAGTACCTATAACCTCCTCGTTGCATGACCCATGAAAGGATCTCATCGCTTATCTACGAGCCCGGCCTACAAACTTTAAACATGACACTTGTTGCGTTTTGCACTGACGATCAATATGATTCTTTCTTAGTTTCCCAAAGCTTCTTGTTGCATTGTTAGGTTATTATATTGACTGTGTTGTTATAAACCTCGTTTCCATCTACAGATGTATTCAAATCACAATCCCTAAAGGTCTAGGTCCTCCAGATTTTCCACCTTGCCTTTACATAGAAGCCAGGTGTGATGACAAGGTGACCAACCTGTTACATTAGTGATTGCAAAATCCGGAACCGGATTTGGATTTGAGGCCCAGATTTGCATACCACTGAGAAAGTAACATGCTGTGGCCCATTTTAGCTGTGTCCTTATCACCAGTTAAAGTGTGAAAAGCAGAATTTTCCTATGCGCTGTTCTGGAAGCCTCTTACCAGGGCTGCTTAAAGTGATAAACGTTAGAAATTCTATGTTAGAAAATGTTTGAAATTCTGTAGAGATTCTTTAACTGGAATATATGCTGCTTATAGAGATTTTTTTATTGTACATAAGATACAGTTGATCGGATAACCTCAAAGTTCCATCTGCAGTTCCATCTCGGCACAGTGTCTGTGGTTCGAGACTTTTAATAAAGCTCCTCTAACGTGTGATTGAGCTCATTAAGTGACATCATATTCAACAGCTCCATGTCAGCAGAGGCGCTTTGGTTTGGTGTGGCCTCTCTTTGTTTACCTTTCAGGTGTTTTTTTAAAGTGGATTTATGACAAACATGCACACCTGCCTGTGTTGGTTGTGCTAATGCAAGGCACACACCTGTGTTAGCAGGTTTGAAGGTTTTAATGACTGAATGACAAAAATGATGCAATGAGAAATTTCATGGTGGTGAAGTTTTTGTGCACATGTCAGTTTGTCTATAGAAGAAGATCTAAATTCCTTTAGGACACTGAGGTTAGCTGATCTGAATCTTAAATTAAGTTAAGTACCTGGCAACCCTGACAATGAAGTTGTCTTCACCTATGTAATTTGATTTCCTGGACCACTGTGAAGATTCTCTGGAATATGTTTTGCATCCATAATTCAGTTAGCAATAGTGGTTTTGGCACTGCCAGTGGCAGGACAGTGTCTGATTGTTGCAGTGTTCAAGTGGCAGGACAGAGTCTGATTGCTGCAGTGTTCAAGTGGCAGGACAGTGTCTGATTGCTGTAGTGATTGTTTTATTTGGTACATTTATCGGAGCATTTTATAAAGTGTGCACTTGAGAACTGTAGCCCATCTGTTGGCATGGCAGTGAGTAACCATTCATCCACTGCCCAGGTTCTGGCTGCTGCTGCCTGGATGTTATTTGGGGTGTGCACTGATCTCAGTACAGTATTAACTCTGATGTGACAGAGGAATTGTTTTTAATGCTGCTTCTGTTGCTATGTAGCTCTAATTTGTTGAGTGAAGTCTGGTGGTTTTCCTAACTCTGTCTCTTCTGATACAATACATTAGATCATAAGTTTTACATTTATCATTGTTATTAGAATAAACTTTAGACAAAACGGAAACCTTCCATTAGGGGAAGCCTGATATGACTGTGATGTCAGTGGTCTCTTTGGGCCTTGCTGTCATGTTCCAAAAAGGGAACATTTCAGTATCTCCCACTGTAAGCGAATTGTACTTTGCAATATGATCAATTCTGCGATCAGTGGAGAATTCTGTGTGTTTTTTGCCATCCAGGGCTGCAAATCAGGGTACTTTCTAGGCAATAAATAACTCTCATAAAATATTATTCCACATGCTCCTCCAGATCTGGTTCAGCCCAGCCTGCAGGTCTGCTGACTGACAGGGAAGTAGAACATATTAAAAGAGCAACGCCATGTTTGACTTCATATCTCATGAACACTTCCTCTGGAGGTGGTTCTTCTTTTCATGCCCTAGCATGCAAACACCTTCTTCCTGGATTATGTAAGATCAGGATCGATGTAGACTTCTGGATGTTTTCATAGTTTTGAGGGGTTTTATGTTGCTTCTCTCCCCCCCTCTCTCTCTCCCCCAACTTGTTATAAACCATGCAGTGTAGAAATGCCACAGAAAATAAAATATACTTCTACACATTGCATTCACATGACTTACCAGTAGCTCCCCTGAGTTTATGGGCTTTTAAAGTAACTGATAAATCACCCATCCAGTGACTTTTGCTGTTAGGCTCTGTGCTGACATGTCAGTAAATCATTCTGCTATACTTTCTCAAAGTAGTGTAGCTGAAGGAGCCTAATGGACTCTCTGTGCTGGTGTGTCTGACTAAAGCTTTGCAGCTAAACATTGAGGTCTGATTCATGTTAAGCAGGTTATGAATGGGATGTATGAACGGAGGTGAATTCATCTGGATTGAATCCTGAGTTAATCTTGGTTGAATTCTTAATCTTATGGTTTCTGTCTCTAACTACACACATGCTTTCTGTATACCGGTCACCTGCTTCTTTTGGTTCCTGAAAATTGTACATGCGGTGTTGACTCATGGTGTGGATGATGCTTCAGTTAAGGATCTGTCATGGATTCCACATGCAGTGGTCAGAATGTTGCTCGGACTCTCTCTCTACTCATCTACGTTCAGGGATACCAGACCAGTGTCATTAGCTTTTAGCAGGACTTTGCCAGGCCTCAGTCAAAGTTGCCAGGGAGGTTCCAGGGAGTTGCCAGGGAGCATGTAGCATAGTTAACCAGTTGATCATAACTGGGATTCCCCTCAGTATGAATGATTCATGCTACCAGTGTTCTGGCAGGTTGTGTACACTGACAGCCTGTCAGTGTACACAACCTATGTCAGTCTCTCTGCACTTCAGAGGTTTATAGATTGGCAACTTAAATGCATTTTATTCTCAAATGTTCACAAACAAGGAACTAGTGAAAGCTCTAGACTACCAATCTCAGAAATTTCGATTCCATTTTTCCCCTCAAAGTGCAGGAGACCAGTATTGTCCATCATGATTGCTAGTATGTGTGAAGGGTGGTGAGAGGATCCTAACTCTGTGCCACACTCCTTAGTCCAGGCAGGATTCTGTGTTCAGCCTGATCTGATCTCACTCTTTAGCAACGGGAACCACTGAGCGACTTGGAGCTACACACCAGGACTCCTAAAAAACTGGGTCATTGTCTCCTCTGGTAGAGACTGAAAGATTGTTGATTAATAATGCTTAATGTGCCTGTTATAATGCAAGACCTGACACCTGTATATCACATCAGCATTTTTTTCAGCGGTTGGAGATATTTATCCTGAATTGAAGGTCACTCTGGTGGAATATAAATTGTAGTCCTGATGGTGGTTATGGAAAACAGGATGGTGCAGTGAATACCAGGGCAGTAGAGAGGACCCTGCCTGGAATGGGGCCAGTCACAAATAATCTGCCTTCCATATTCAGCTGAAACATTCTTGTCTTTGTGGTGAAATCTCACTGCAGTGGAAGACCAGAGCTGTGGTTGATGTGGAATGTCTGCTCTCTGCTCCCAGTCGCCCCGGGGGAACATGGACATTCAGACCCCCGTTGATGTGATCCTGGAGGGGATGCAGATACTGATGGGCCCCGGTCGTGCTCCTGCTTTTCCCATCACACTGGGCAGGAAGTCACACACAAACCGGCTGAATGAAGCAACGCTTGTCTGGCTGCCTCAGACTCTTTTCCCCTGTTCCATCGCTGAGCTTGTACAAGGGCTCCACAGTGTTGTTAATCATTATTGTAATACAGGATTCTGCATTATAAGTGATGTCACAGAACACTGCATTATGTAAATGAGCCCTTTTTTCCATATGCTGACCATTCTGACCAATCAGAGATGTCCAGGTTGTGGACTTCTGCAAGTTTGCATAGTTCTTTATGATGCGATTCAACAAACATGGATAACTTTGACCAAAATAATCCAGACCAGTTCTTAAGTATGTCACATGAATGGTTTTTATGAGGGCAAATCGCATTCTGTATCACGATAACACGGTATACTATTTAGTCCATGTCAAATAGCTCTAGACAGACCAAAAGGAAGATCCAATCACACAGACTGTGATTTTAATAAAGCCACCAATTCCAGTACCCGAGAAACCGATTTATGGCACAACTGACTTGACTTTTTTTTTTTTGTTGTTTTTTTGTAGTCAGCGGAACAGGAAAAGGTAAAATGCACCGTAAGCGAATGTTCTAGTCCCATCCGTTCTGGAACATTCCCCTCATACCCTCTCCTCTTATCAGCCAGCTCCATCACTAGTGAGGTCAGGGCTGGGAGGCCGGCGTTCCCGTTCATGTGGGTCCCACATGTAGGATGATCCCTTAGACTCATCCTCCCCAACCAGTACCCTGTACAGGCACCAGTGTGTGGCTGTGGGCTGCAAACCAACATGTTACTGCTCTCGTTCTGTCTGCTTGGACAGATGATCAGTCCATGGCAACCAATGTAAAACACTCTTAGTTTGTGGCAGTTTGTGGAATTGAAGCCATTATGGTTCATTCTTTACGAGTGGCGAATGTGTTTATGTTTGGGTGGATCAGTTTTATGCTGAAGTACGAGTGCTAAGTCCCTGAGGATGCACAAAACCTTGACATTTTTTTTTTACCACCTTAAACCTTTGCTTTGTAGAGTCAATTCCAGCAACGAGCATCGTCTCGTTACACCGAATTTTCCCTTTAGAGCTAATTAGAGTGCTGTTGAAATGGTTCTGTTTTTCAAAATTGGCAAGGTATTGAAATCGTCCCTCAGGTGTGTGCCTTGCATTTATTCAATAGAGTGTAATTATATGGATATCCTGTTGGGGTGATCATATTTGTTTCCTTCCTTTGTCAGACTATTACATATATAGGCCTGGAATGTGGCGTGTGGTGTTTATCTGTGCGGACTCTCTGCCTGCCTGAGTCCTGGACGTGTGGTGTGATTGTCCCCAGTGTTACTAACTATTTCTGGGCCTTCAAGAACAGAGGGTGTGCAGTTGAATAGGTCAGTGATCGTCCACACGTACTCTGTGCAGCAGGAGGAAACGCTTCAAGGAATTTTCCTTTTAGCCCTTAAATGCATGAGTGGTTTGCCAGTCATTTGTATATATCTGCTGTCCTGCCGTACACACAATAAAAGATATTTTGCTACATTCATTGTTTACATAACGCAGCAAGTGCTGCAATTTACTTTTTTTTTTTTTAATTCATTTATTTTTTGCAGTTTTCCAAAAGAAATGAATGAATGAGAGAACAGGCGGTTGAGGGAACACAGGTGTGTAGTTACGGTTCAGTTCACAGGAAGTGCAGCTAGGATTCGCTCGAGTGGGCAGACGCTCAGTGTTGGAGGTCGTTTCTGGCGTTACCGACCTCTACAGGCTCCCCCGTCAGTCACAGAAACCCTGGCTGAGCGAACGCTGTTCAGCCTGAATCTCCCGTGTGTCCTGCGTGACACAGTCTGCAGCACTCGGGGAGTCCTAATAGATTCCTATAGCTGGTAGGTGGGGTGGGTGGAGGGGGGCATTTATATTTCAGCAGATCACAACTACATGGAGGTGGATGAAGTGCCCCATATGTAGGTCACAGCCACCAGACCATCAGATCTGCTGCGCTCTGATGGAGCCAGAACTGACGGTCATATCCTGTGCTGACCCACTGTCTGGCCATTAAGGAAGGCGATAGGCATCATTCATTTCATTTCCCTTCGTTTTATGTCTTGTATTTCTTCCTGCTGGGTTATTAGGAAACACAGTTGAGCACAGATGTTAAGGAGTTTAATGTACTGGAGATGCCGACTGATGCAGTTTTGTGGTAGTGTTGAAGCTGGATCACACTTGTGTTTAAAATGGTACCAGTCCATCCGAACTGGCTTTACTGATTGTATGTTGGTGTGCGTGGCTGTGCACATGTTTGAATGCACAATACAAATCTCATGGAAAGCAGATTCTGATGTAGCATTTCTGCGTGAGTGATGTAACTGTTAAGATGACTGAGAACAATAGCTGGAAATGTTGGGTCAGGTTCTCTCTTCCTCTCTAAAGTACAGAAGTTCCGAAGTCCCACATCCTTGAAAGCTGGCACTAACTCATTCCACTGTCTCTACATACAAGAGGTGCTTGTCAGTGGTAGAGATTTCTCCTGTAATGGGAGGCCTGGTTTTCCATGATGGAATGGCTAACAAGGTACCAGACTCACAAGTGCATGAACCAGGATCTAGAAAATGTATTATCTTACCAATTACAGTACTAGGAAACTTATTTGAGTTACGTACAGTATTATACTGTCCACTCAAAAAGAAGATCGATCGTGTCCGTTTCCTTTGTTGGGCCACGTAAGGAGGCTTTACACCCAACCATAATGAATGGTAGGAATTTGTATGGTAATGCCTAAACACTGCAGGTGCTTTTAGAAAACGTTTTCAGCCATCGGCCAAATTCAAGTAATGCATGAATTCATATGGTCTGTTCACTGACCTGCCTTCCCCTCACCAGGTGGAGTCGGCTCGTGTGTGCGTGCGTTTGGGTGGAGCCTAGAGTTAGCTTGACATGGCAGCCAACAAGGGTAAAAACCAGAGCTCCTTGGCACTGCACAAGGTCATCATGGTGGGCAGTGGAGGTGTAGGCAAGTCTGCCCTCACCCTCCAGTTCATGTATGATGAGGTGAGCAGACGGGCACCGTGGTACATATTGTAGATTTGATCCGTGGAGTTTGGGTGGCATCTTCAAGTTCTAATCGTCACGTGTGTTTTGCCGTTCAGTTCGTCGAAGACTACGAGCCCACAAAGGCGGACAGTTACCGAAAGAAGGTGGTGTTGGACGGAGATGAGGTGCAGATCGACATTTTGGACACGGCCGGGCAAGAGGACTACGCGGCAATCCGAGACAACTACTTCCGCAGCGGCGAGGGCTTTCTGCTGGTGTTCTCCATCACCGAACACGAGTCCTTCACAGCCACGGCGGAGTTCAGGTCCGTGCGGGGGACGCGTAGGGTGACGAGGCGGGTGGGGGTGGTGGTGGTGCGTGTTGGATGCGCTCGTTAACGCGTGCGAGTGCGTGTGTGTCCGCAGAGAGCAGATCCTGCGCGTTAAGGCTGAAGAAGATACGATTCCCTTGCTCCTGGTGGGGAATAAGTCTGACCTAGAGGACCGCAGGCAGGTGTCGGTGGAGGATGCCCGGGCGAAGGCAGAGGACTGGCGCGTGCAATACGTTGAGACCTCGGCCAAGACTCGCGCCAATGTAGATAAGGTTCGTCTCTGCGTCCTGTCAAAAGCACATGACATGAGTCCAACAAGATGTTTTGTTGAGTCCACAATGTGTTTTAACTCTACTGGTTTCTCCCCTCCCACCCCAAAGGTATTTTTTGACCTCATGAGAGCAGTGCAAGCCAAAAAGAAATCCGAAAATAAAGACAAAAATGGAAAGAACAAGAAGAACAAGAAGAGCTTCAAGGAACGGTGCTGTTTACTCTAAACTCCAAACGGACTTTCCTCTATACCAAATCCTCTTCTTTCTTTGAGGAACAATCAAAATTAGACCATTTTCTTTACTAAAATCATGCCATTGTTAGCTGTTTTTATACTGTCAGAGTGTCTTTGCCAAGCCTCTTCTACGTTCCACATTCGAGCTCCCAGATCGATATCACAAACCTTTTTTTCAATGGTTGATGACCAGTGTGGCTCTACTATGTGACAAAGCCTGTAGCACTTTAGAACTTCATAACATGGAGGTTGGAACCAACCTCCTCCCTACACTATTTCTTTCCCACTTTCATTCTTTTGTTAATTTATATTCATTTCACAGTTAGATCTTAGCCTTACCTCTGGATCTCAGTTTTGCATTTATCTTGCATCCTTAAAATAATAGTTATGGTTATGAATTAGTATTTTTTTCTTCATTATCCTCCAAAACACTTTACACAATTCATATTCTTTGTCAGACTAAATAAAACCCTCACAGATTTTACACCACTCTCCAAATGTTTACATTTAAGCGTTCCTGCCCTGACATGTACATTTTCTGGAAGTGTATTAGGTAGAGTTCATGCCAACTTTGGACTTGATATACATTAATGATCTGAGTGACCTTTTAAACCTCAACAGTTAAGAAAACACGTTGAATGTTTCAACATGTATGCTACACTTAAAAGCACATGTGTGACCAAGAAGCTGTGCATGTCCAAGGGCTGATTCCAACTACCCCCCCCCCCCCAAAACCACTTGGGACAATTTGTGGTGGTTCATACAAGACCATCTCTAGTGATGCTGGGTCCAAAAACAAATGGCAGTTTCTCCTTATGAAATAAAAAAAGAGGAAGTGGGTTAATGTGGGTTTATTTGTCAAAAAACTGGAATCACACCCGTTATGAAATTAACAAGTTGCTTAACTGCACTTAAAATGTTTTCCTAAAACCCTCGTGTTAACAGGGACAACACTGCCTCCCAGTGGTTGAAAAAAAAATACTTCACAGAGAACACAGAGGCACCACTTTCTACTGCTGTGAACTGACTGCCATGTTGCCTTTGGGTTTTACTGTTGTGGGGTTTTTTTTTTTATGTAGGAAAATACGTTGCGTTCTGGACATCAGCCAGTGAGACGAATGGGCCATGAATGCGTGTGTGCCAACAAAATATAATAAAATGAATGACTGAATGTTTGGTATAGTTAAATCAGTAAAGCTTGATTTATTTGGTGTTCTGAGCCACATTCCCGGGGGTTCCCAATATCATTTAAACTTTCGGGGATACACTGCAAAGTTTCTGACTTGATTTCCACTTGTTGATGAACAGCAATCTTCGAAGTGTGTTGCCAAATAAACAATCTTTTGATGTATTTCTGTACGTGTTCTTTACCCATCTGCTTGCATCATTACGTGCTACTGTGACGCAAACAACAGACGGCGCTTAAGACCCGCCCACACACATGATTATCTACGATGAGTCTGGGACATTTGACGTCATATTTTTTCTGCCCCACCATTAAGAAAAGTCTGTTGTAAATATTCAGTTAACGCACGAAGCACGTCTCAGATTAATTAACTGATATAATACGGTTTATGGTTTATTTTAGGCGCCTGATTTAAAAAAAAGCCATGGGAAATGTAAAGTCAGACGTGCTTGTAGTAAATTTATGTCAAGCGAAATAACGTATAGGTTAATGAAATCACTTGTCGGAAAAATCCTGTCACGAATATGCCAGAAGGTCCCGTCTAAGTTTTCAATGTTGCGATTTCGATAATCGGTGGTTTTCCATACCCGTTTAGCAACTTTTATTTTCTTTCAAAAAGCACATGGTAAGACAAGCTAGAGACTGTACAAACCGTGGCTAATTTCACTGAACGCCAGTGGAGGATTAAAATGTGCGTCCATTAGGAAACGGATTAGATCCAATCATCCTTGACTGAAAAGGAAAGAGTCGAGATTATTACCACTGCACTACGTGGAAAACATGCTGTCCGAGTGATGCTTTTACATAGCACAACCGCTATCTTTAAACTATGTGTACAGTGAAAATGAGAATTTCTGAAGTCTGAACCGGTATGTTGGATACGGTGTACAAGTCACTGCCGGTTAACGTGTACCGTGTCAAACTCGTCTGTCTGACAAAAACAAACAAACCCAGACAAATATGTAAATGAGATCAGCATTACTGGGAATTTCGCTGTATGTGTGATATTAGCACATTTAGCGACATTTTAACAAGTAATTAGCAAGATTGTCTGTACTGCCTCCATTAGCTACGTATCCATTCTTCAAACAAGGCCCCTTAACCGGTTACCAGGCCTTTTACACTGAATAAATCTGATTTATACAGCGGTGCTTTTGCTATCCCGACATTATATCGCCTAGAACCCGAAGTATGTACTTCGTAATGATACCTCTTCTTTCCACTTACAGCAAATAAGGGAACATTGAGATTCAAATAAGGACATGGCGAAACTCATATTTGATTTTGTCCCAGGCGTCGTGAGTTTTAGGCAATTGCAAATATATTGGAACATTTATCTGTATGCTGTAACATGGACTTTTGAGGATTTAAAAGTTATGAAAAACGTCCAAAGATAAAACGAAGAAACACGAATACTTCTTAGACAATAAACCACTGCAATGACCACTTTTGGCCACTGGGTGGTAGTCATGTTACATAATAAGATTTAATCCTTTGAACTATATCCTTGATGAAATATCGTTTCTTTATTGTCTACCTGAGAATTATTATTTTCTGATATTGTGATGAGCAGGTAGGTGAATATCATCAGTACTGTATTTCAGCCGAGGTGGTATATGCATCATAAAGCAGACAGTCTTTTGAGTAACCTGTCTAACCTGTGTAGCCTGGCGTACACATTTTCTTGTAATGTGCACATTCAGAAAAAAACAAACAAATAAACACACCAGTCAAGTTAAAGTTACCTGACAAGCATATATATATATACACAGATTATATATAGATCGATATTTACTTTGAAAATCTTATTTTGTTGCATCATTTCTAAGTCCTCAGGTGCTTTTGTTTGTGGATGGAAATAACCTTTCACCACCAGGTAAATGTCATTAATGCACACGGTGGATTTCCAGACAGCCTCAGACAAAGTATTAGTCTTTACTGAAACTTCTTTTTCCTCCAGAAATAAGCTCATATCTGAGTCCAGGAAATGAGATTTTCCAGGAGGCGACCCGTTGTGTTGGAGATTGACTGGGATTACATGCAGAGTCCTGCTGTCACTACTACTGCTGTGCATGTAAACCTGAGGCACTCAGGCTTAAGTAGATTAGCCACAGGCCGGAGGCCAACGCTCCCGGAGACGGGCCGAGATGCTGCCGCTTCCTGCTTTCTTTGCATGACGTCATGACCTTTCGCTCTAGCAGAACTCTTTGTTTGCTCACTGCCTCATGCACCAACAAAAGGGCCGTAAAAGCCCTCAAGACTAATGAGGTTCAGGTTATTAAGCTCATGACACCCTCTGGGCCTGATGCCATAGTGATGTAAATATATGCTTTAGTCCTCAGCATGGGTACATTTTCAAGAGTAAAATGAGCTGCGGTGGTGCTAATGAAAAGGGCACCAATAGCAAATTAATCCACACACTCCAGCAATGCTGCTTCTGCACAGGAGCGAAAAACACTGGGAAAAAAATGCTGGTCGGTGGGATGCCAACAGCGCAAGAACTTTCAGCACGCAGAAACTTGGACATCATTGATACTTAGACACGAAGGAAGCAGAACATGAGACGTTGTATTTCACATGCTTATGTTCACACCATCTTAGACAGAGCTGCCAACATTAATACTTAGTCTATTTCATGATAGGCCTTCCTGTCTGAGTGGGAAGATAGTTTGAGATGGGTTGAGTTAATGCTTGCTCAATTAATTTATTCAACCTTTAGAATAATCCTGGAACACAGCTTTGATCTAGTATGTTTGGGTAGGAAAGCAACAGTAACTCATGACCTGTGGTAACCAAGTAGTAGCTGTGTGTTTCGTCATTGTGTAGTGTGCAGATCTGTGGAGCCCAGTTGGAACGCTTCATCAGGTCTGTGGAGCCAGTTGGAACACTTCATCAGATCTGTGGAGCCAGTTGGAACGCTTCATCAGATCTGTGGAGCCAGGTGGAATGCTTCATCAGATCTGTGGAGCCCAGTTGGAATGCTTCATCAGATCCGTGGAGCCAGTTGGAACGCTTCATCAAATCTGTGGAACTCAGTTGGAATGCTTCATTAGATCTGTGGAACTCAGGTGGAACGCTTCATCAGATCTGTGGAACTCAGGTGGAATGCTTCATTAGATCTGTGGAGCCAGTTGGAACACTTCATCAGGAAAATGGAATACACAAATGAAGAGTACACAAGTTGCCCAAAATAAAATGAGTCCCACTCACATGCCTGTAAGATGACTGCACACTGTTCAGCCATAAATGGTCCCAGAGTACTTTGCAACAGTCCCCCATGAGACTCCGCTGATGTCAGCCTAATTAATCAACACACCCGGGCCCAATCACATTTATAAAAATTCAAGCGTTTTCTCACTTGCCCTTAGGCACTTTCACTTAGAATAATTCATTCTATCTGAGTTTGTGCTTTTGAATTCTCAAATCTTTGGTGATGTGTTGGAAAGATACCACCTGGACAAAAAAGTATCAATATGATAAGTGCAAAATGGAAGCAGGTGTGTGTGTGTGATGCACAGATGTCTCTAGATGCTGAAAAGTTTACACACGTACATCACATACATGCACACACACATTATTCTGTCCAGAACAGCTAACTGAACACTCATTCCACAATGCACTAGCATCATGTACCGTATTAATTTTACATAGAGCACATCTTTAATGTATATAATGTATAAGAACTGTTTACAGTGCACTGAAACTCTAGTCTTGTGTTTATATCTGTTACACGAGACATTCTGCTTTTATTTTTCAGATTATTCTGTGGACGTTGGTAATACACCCTATTACATGCTCACTCACATTCTCTACTTTTATATCATTCTGTTGACTTTATCTTCATTTGCATAAGTATCCTATTATTATATGTTTATTTTATAATGTAGGTTTACATATTGTTGGTTTTATTTGCTCTTAGGTTTTCCATTTTCAGACAGTATTGACTGTACACACCCTACAGCACAGTAACACACATCCTTCATACTCACAGTACTCCGAGGACTTGCTCTTCATTTGCATAATTATTCTATTCTGTTTTTTACCATTATAAAGCAAATTTACTACGTTTATTTTGTTTATTAGATCTTATGTTTGTCCATTTTTAAATAACTCTGGTGCTGGTATAATGAGTATATTTCCCTCTGGGGTCAATCCTCAATCAATCAATCAATCAGTCAATTGATCAGTCAATCAATCAATTGATCAATCAATCAATTATGCAAATACAATGAGATACTGGTTCAATGTAAATGCACCGACACTATCAAACTACTTTGGTATGATTTATTGTATTAAAGCAGTAGATCATACACTAGTTTTGTTCTTTGTAAGCATTTCTCCTTGACTTTCACAGGCATGTCAAAGGCTTTGCTGATCTTTGCAATGAAGCAAAACATTACTGTCATTTTCTTCTCCACTGCTCACCTGCATATGCAAACCAGAACATTGATCATCGATCATCGAGCTCTGCTGGTATTTCCTGAGAAACTCGAAATCCCAGATGTAGAATCTCCTGAAGTTGTTCAGCTCACCATTCCCAGATCTCATGCTGGATCACCTACATGCCAGTCAACATCTAAAAGTGGGCTAATAAAGCTCTCTGCATAAACGCAAGGATGAACTTTTGACACTGATTTTGTGTACGTACAAGTAGGAGAGAACAAAAAACCAGAACAGTTTACAGGAGAATTACACAAGAAAGAAGTTCACAGGAAAGCTGATGACCTCGACCAAGAGGAGCTGAACAATGACTTGAATTAAGAAAAGAAAAGAATACCTGCTGCTCAGTCTGGACTTGCACACATGAGGTTAATCAATGACGTTGTGGACAGAAACAACACTGGCCTTTGGTTAGTTTATCTAAGTTAGTACATCCTTATTGTTTTGTAAAAATTATTCTGACATGTAGACCATTATTAGTCTTAGAACATAACCAACTTAAATAGATACTGTACAACACAGCCTTAAAAAATATATTTTATTCAGCATTCAGAATAATTTAATATTGCTTTCCTCATTTTTAGTACTTGGTCAAGAGTTACAGATAAAAAATTGCATACAGACCCTACATTTGCATTGTCTAAACACTAAACTAATATAATCACCCTAAAACCACAAAACTACTGCTAAATAAATTATGTTTCTTGAGAGTTAGACCTGGTCTATCCTCTTAGCTTGAGAGTTAGACCTGGTCTATCCTCTTAGCTTGAGAGTTAGACCTGGTCTATCCTCTTAGCTTGAGAGTTAGACCTGGTCTACCCTCTTATCTTGAGAGTTAGACCTGCTCTATCCTCTTAGCTACCCTCTTAGCTTGAGAGTTAGACCTGGTCTATCCTCTTAGCTTGAGAGTTAGACCTGCTCTATCCTCTTAGCTACCCTCTTAGCTTGAGAGATAGACCTGGTCTAGCCTCTTAGCTTGAGAGTTAGACCTGGTCTACCCTTTTAGCTATAACCTCGTGACTGATAACAGGCAGCTCCCTCTTC
>JAOYMR010000023.1:5337135-5350914 GCA_025802075.1 Tenebrosternarchus preto
TATCACTAGTAGGGTGTTGACTGTTTTATCGTTGTTACTGCTGGTTCTTGGAAGTGGAAGAAGTATCAGTGTAGAAAATATTTTCCAACTTTTTGTAACAATGCACGGAGGCAGCCTGATTGTTCTTTTGAGAGTTTAAAAACAAACCCAGCGCAACATTATTCTGGACTGTCAGACTTTTGTGTTTGACGGTATTATTTAAATAGCGCCACTGGTGTTTTATTTCAGAAGCATGAAAAGTGTAATAGAGCCATGAAATGAGCTGTAACTCCATCACAAGAACAAAATTATAGTCCATCTAACTCCTGGGGATAGATGACACCGTGAATTCAACTGCTTAAAAATTTCAAATCTATTATGTTGATGTTCATCATCTACATCTGTGCTGGTCTCCAGTCACCATTTACTACTGTCCTATAGGGGGCACCCATGCACCGCAAACTAAAATAAACAGCAGCGTATCAGTTTCAGTATTTTACATTTTTGATGTATGATTTATAAAGCATGAGTACATTTACTCACCATTTTATTCAAAAGATTTGAAGCAACATTCTACTTAATACTTTTTTAAAGCCAGAGAGTATGTGCTGGGGATTAGTTATTTATTAATTATGAATTAATTATTAATAATTTTTTTTGTACACCAGAGAATGAGGAGGACAGCGGATTCTTGGGAACCAAATGGCCGGGTAATTAATATTCTTGTGTGAGCGGAGGGTTTAGCTTTAGTTTGGTCACGTGTAGCTCACCGCCGTTGCTGCCTCACACTGGAGGGATAATTACCTATTTATATTTCACCCAGACAACCTCTGCTGAACAGTCCTGTGTGTGTGTGTGGATGTACACACACACACACACACACACACAACTGAAGAGAATTACTAAATAGTGCAGATAAAATGTGCCAAAATATTTTGCTATTCATAATGTAAAAACCTGCTAGGAACATGGAATTTAGTAACACTTATTATAGTGGCAGTAAGAAGTAGCAATATTTTCTTGCTCTGCACAGAAAAATATTGTTGTTCATTTTTATTTGAACAAAAACTTTATTTCCTTGTTGAGTGTTAATTGAGTAGAACAAAACATGCTTGATGAGTTACTCATTAAAACGATTAGTTTCAGCCAATACAATGTAAGTGTTTTACATAATGCTCTGTATAATAGTTGAGTGAATTACCTTTGGTATTACACCAGACATACTAGGTTGCTAACCCAGTGCAGGAGTTGCTGTTAGGGAAGACTGTAAGATAAAAATAGCTGTTGATCTCTCGGCTGTATGAAGGAGCTTGAAGGAACTCGTTGACTTGTGTTGGCTGTGTAACCATCAGTAGAAATTCAGCAGGTTGAATTCCATATCTGACCTGGTCTCATGGGCAAGCTTGGTTTTGCGTGTTTATGGCCCTGAAACCTAACACCTTCTCCCTGTCTCTGGAATGAGTGGCTCCAGCTTTGCTAAAGGCTCTAGGAAGAATCTCACGGAGCTCGGCAGCACGATTTCTGGGCTGCGCCCTTGGCTCCGTGCTTCCAGGGCCAAGGAGCAGAGGGCCTGTCGCTGGGCACAGAACAGAAAAATCTGATTACGGAGGATTTTGTTCTCCGTCAGGTTTCTAAGGGGTAGGTTCATGAAGCTGCTTTTCACCATAGCAAAACCTTATGGGGCTTCATGGCCGAAAGGTGCAAATGTCAGGGTAGAAAGAGCTTTTCTCCACAGAGTTACTCTCGCCTGACTGAGGTGCTGGAGAAGCTTCCAGTCAGCAGGCTGCTAGAAGCAAGTTTGCTGGGCTGGAATCTTTAGTTTGTTGAGCTGGTTGTTGTGAGATATAGACCTTTAAGAAGTGTTTCTTGTGAGAGATGGACCTTTAAGGAGTGTTGTGTGAGAGAGACCTTTAAGGAAGTGTTTGTTGTGAGCAGGGAGTGAATTGTTTGTCTGCGCTGGCTGTGTAGGAGAGGGTTGAGCTAGCTGCCTTGAAAGGAGGAACAGACTGCCCAGGAGCATCAGACAGGACTGAAAGTAAGACCAAAAAACACCTCAGGCCATAAAAAGGGCTTTGTTTTGGGTGTGACCAGTGGAACACCTCACCAGGATTTTTTTTTTCTGGAGTTAACTAGCTAATGCAAAACATCACAGAGTGTTAGCATTGTATAACAATTTATTTATTTTCTATTTATTGATTTATTCCTTTTTTATTGCCTTTCTTCTTGCATATTTGTGAATACATTTTAGCATCAGTGTCAGTAGTCTATTGTTTTGGTTCTCACTTTTGAAGTCTCACTTTCACAACAGACCAATTTTATAATAAAGGAATAACAGATGTGCAAAAGCAGAAATTATATTAATACAATATTTTCATCCAGTATTACTTTTTGGGTCTCCTGTTTTGCCTTTTGTCTCCTGCCAGACATTAGTGCTAGGCTACTACACATTTTTTACCTCTTATAAAAAGCTTTATGTCTTTTATTTGGCACATTTTGTTGAAGTTTGCGGCTTTAAGTACTGAAATCTGTTACTGACAGTACAAAAATTGACAGTTGCTATGACAACATCCGTAACCTCAGAGAATGTTTGCGTTATTGTGTTTGTGTGTATGTGTGTGTGTCTGAGAAAAAGAGAAGAGAATGATTGCGAGAGAGAGAGAGAGAGAGAGAGAGAGAGAGAGAGGGTGATAGTAAACAACAAAAAAGTGGAACAGGCTATGAATGTGTGTGATAGATACCCACTGTTCCAAGCAGCCAGACTTAAACATATAGGAGTAATGCAAATACCGTATCGCCCTGAACCTCCCCAGACCTCGCATCTCCTTCAAGGTACAGCATAATTATCTCTGAAGAGGACTGTTGACTAGTCTGATACAGCAGACCTGATTAATACCTTAGACTCAATGGTCTTCAGCTTCAAGCCTTTATCATAGCAAATTAAAAGGAGACATTCTAAAGAATTTCTGATTTTGGATACCATTTGGTTCGCATGCACAGCAAAAATTAGCAATGGCAGATTGAACCTCCATAATTTTGTGGTGTGATCAGTTAATCAAACGATCAGCCCACCCTGTTGGCCACAAGTCAGTACTGAAAAATCCCTGCTATTAGAGCACAGTGTAAATGAGTTAAATGATAATCACTATTCATCCAGTTACATCCCACAGGGCATAAGGTTTTTAATTCAGTGTTGAATGCTTACTGATATTTGGTCACAGTGTAATTGAGATTCATATTAAAATTCACAAAACTTCCAGAAATAAACTACTCAAACAACTTTTGTTTTTGAAACGTGCAGTATGGCAGCTCGAACCCTGATCAGCACCCTGTTCATGAAGTCCTGTCTAGTCTAGGAAAGCAACAGAAATGCAGCACTGTGTGCAGGTTTCACCGTCTCTCTTTGTTGTAAATAATGATGTATGCAAGTTTGTGTGGGTGGTAGAGATGGAAGTGCTGCTCAAACTCTGTTCAAGACAAGACAACAGTAATCCTGATAAATCTACTGTTGGATCCTATTAACAATTTGCTCTGGCCATTTTGAACGCTGTGCATTTTTATTGAATTTTTCAAAAAATAATTGTTATGTCTGTTTTGTCTTCTCCCTGATTGGTTTGCCTTCATTTATTTATTTATTTATTGCAAATATACATTTTGTTTCTCACTGAATGCAACATGGGTGAATTTCTAATTTGAAAAAGATTAACATTTTGTGACGGTTGCAGAAAATAGACAACTTAATCATGTGCTAGAAAGGCTTAGCCACTCAAAGTAGCGATGCTGTTCGCTGTGAACAATTATTCAGTTGTAGATTTAATGGATTTTTAGAAAAAAGTGAATCATAATAGAACTGATGTGAGCTTTGGTCTGAGCTTTTGGTGAACAATTACACAACAACTCCAGAGGGGCTTAAAAAATTAGACCACTTACTAAGACTGCAGACACAACACATCGAAAGTTTTTCTGTCAATTATTGTAACTATGTGGCATGCAAAACATGTATAAAGGCGTACGTATCACTAATAATAACACTGATGCTGGTGAGAATAACTCTGGAAGAGCCTGGCTTTTATTATGCAGCAGTAAAAAGGGCCTCACGGTGGCCGCCCTCGCCTCCTCCCTTGTCCTGTGGGCGTGGACTGTGTGAAGGTGTGTGCGTCGTGTCTGTTAGGTGTGTGTTAGAATGCGTGTGTTGTGGGCGTCGTTGTGAATGTTCGTCTAGTTACCGTTACCTGTCTTACCTGTGGTGAGGCCTGCGTGTGTATATATAAGAGGGCGCATATCGATGTCGGTCCTGTCTGTGTCGAAAGTGTCGAAACAGAAAGTCAAAATAACGACGCCTGATCTCCGTGCTCGACATTCGCCTCCATTAGCGCTCAACGTCACAGGCAGAGACCATACGGTCTCTGGTCACAGGCATATTAAATAAAGGGTTTATGGGAAAATACAATATTAACTCTGCAAACTATTTTTAAAACATACCATTACCAATTATTATTTGCCAAAAAATGTCTCACAGTCGTCATTCATCTTGAACACTTTGTATGCAGCTTGTACGGCTGATGCGTATTTAAAGTAAACAAAGCAACAAAATGATTAAAATGGATTTTGTTACTATCTAAAAACTAGGATTATAGATAAAACAGTAAGTGGGACGATGCTTTCTTTAGTAATGAGGCAGCTAGTAGCTGTCAGGTAAAGGCTGTTTTTGCAGTGTCTCCTCCACACAGGTACACCTACTAGAACACAATGTATGAAGTGCTTGAGCTTGGACATTCAAATTGTATTTAGGTGCGTGAAGCATGAATGTTTGATGTTTGACATTTTTTATTGTTGAAAATATTGACTACAATCTGACCACAAAAGAATGTGAATATCATTTGGGAGAAAATTTCACAATATTGCAAATGTGGGGTGAATATTATGATACAGAGGGTCATGCAGAACATGGAAGTGGTTTTATTTTAGCTGTACTAAAAATTTACCCACTATTTGTCCACAACCTTCTGGTCTTGTGCATTAATTAAGTGGCTCACCATGAATCAAGAGCTCTTACCTTGCAGCCTTGCAGTGAGGAACGTGTCTGAGAGGTTCCTGAGTGGTACACCCATTAAAAGCACTTGTGCAGAGGTGAGCCCTATCTTATAGATTTGGACGTGAGTACCGGGGCATTCAGTGCCCTGTCTGAGGCTGGAGCTTTTGAGAATGTAGATGGTCATTTAGAAGGTGAACACTCTCGTTCGCTCATGATGCACCAGTCTGTCAGGTTCCTAGCGTCCACACTGAGGCACTCAGTGACTAGGTAGGATCTGGAAATGGCTGAGACTATTATAATAGCAGGTAAAAGTGGGCAAAAAAAAATTGCTGAATGATGAAAAATGAGCCTTTCTGCCTTTCTGCTGGGCTAAAATTCTTTATAATACAGTACAATGGCTTATCAACAGCTCTTGGCCTGAGGATGGTTATTTAGCCTTTTGTGCAGTTATGAAACTTTAGCATTCATGATAAAGCACAACATCTCACCAGTTAGTAGCAGATAGCTAACTGCAGTATTGGTGTACATAACACTTAACTGCGACCTGTAAACATCAGGAGACCCTGGGCATCTTTAATGGTTATGTTATACCAGGCTTGCAATACAGCTATTTTCACTTAATGCCTGTTTCCTCATCTCTTTTTGCCTTCAGTCGTATCTTCAGTAAAGCATGTGGTCAGTTGTATCTTCAGTAAAGCATGTGGTCAGTCGTATCTTCAGTAAAGCATGTGGTCAGTCGTATCTTCATGCACTATGTGGTCAGATCAGGTGATCGACTTGACCAGTAACAAACATTCCACTTTGGGTCCCGTAACATGTCAGCAGGTGCTTCAGTGGTAGTCAGAACACTGAGGAGTACCAAACAGATGAATGTGGCACTTAATCATTTGTTTACATGTTTGATTGAAATGTCCTGATTTGGTTTATGTATCAGACTGATATATTATGATTTTTCCAACCTAATGGTGACCTGCTTTCCAGGCATTGATGCATTTTTGATTTCATGTTGACAGACAGCAGAAATAGAATCAGCTGTAAACCTTTAGCAAGTTCCCTTGTGTAATAATGACATGAAGACGCATCTCATCAAAAGTTAATAGATATTTTCCAATGACTTATGGAACCCTGAAATATGAAGGTATGTATAAAAAGAGCTAAGATTTCTGTATAGTTCACCAAACACAGATGTAAAAATTAATATAAATGTAAAGTATATCCAACAACCTGCACCTTCATTATCATTCTTTTAGAATATGGAGTATTGAATCAAAACAAAAAACAACAATAAAAACCAAACAAACAAAGCAAAATATCTGTACTTCTGTGTTACTCTCCAATTATTTATGAACAGAAATACTGTGTTTCGTTACTTTTAGTAAGTCCAGCGTAAACCCATAGTTGTGAAAATCATAGTTGTTGCTTACCTCAGTCTATCAAGCTCTAGTGTGTCATGAGAATGTTCTGCTCCAGTGGTTTTTCATCAGGTCAAATCCACAGGACAGCAGAGCTGACATTCTACAAGTCTTCCATTAGCTAAATGTTCTATCCCTTGGATGCAGCTCTGTGCATCTGTCTTATTTTATCTATAAGTCAATTTAATTGAACTACAGGAGGGGAGAGCCGTGGCAGGGTAGACAATGGTTCAATGGTTTAACACTAGGATACAACCACAAATGATCTGAGCTAGGTCTGATCAGAAGGTTACAGCAGTGGTAAAGTTACAAGCAAAGAAACGCACTAAAAGAAAAACTGCTGATGCCACGTTTTAAAACATCAGATTGATAAGTCTCCTGTAATGAAATTGGCAAACTGACAGTGTAGCCGTGGTTCGTGGTCGTCCCTTTAGATTTTTATTCACAACATGTTTTGAATAACAGTAAAATCACATTTGAGCATCTTAACTTCCTGCTTTAGGCACAGATGTAGCCAAGAGAATATATTTTCGGAAATGCAAAAAGTCAATAAAACCTGACAGAAATGCTTTGAATATAAATGATGGGAAACACTAACTTTAATATGCCTGGGTTGATAAACAACCTTTCTATACTTAAATAAAAACTCAAAATAATATAGCCCTAGGTTTGCATTTGGTTACAGAGCTGTGATTTTGATTGGATGTCTACAGGTATAAGTGGTTCTTAACTACCATGGTCTGTTAACACCTTGTTTCTTTATTTCTGATCATGCAAATGAAAACGCTTTTCTTGTAAAGAGTTTTCTTTATCTCAGACAATGAATGCTTGGCTTTGAAATGCCATTTGAAGTGTTTTTTTATTCTACATTTGCTTCTCCCCTATAACAAATATTTGAATCCTGAAATAATTGAAAAAATTTATCTCAAGTATCATGGTGTTTATTACATTTCACTATATTGCTCTCAACTGAGCTTAGTAGTGTGTGGCCTGTGACCACTGTAAAATCACAATCTGTGAAATTGGCCCACATGTTACTACTGGAGTGCAATTGATTAACCATGCAGCTCGTAACAGACAAGATGGGCATTTACAATCATGGGCCAATCCATGTCACTGAGTAATCTTTCAAAAGTTACGAACGATGAATTTTTATAGGACTGTTGATTGACAGGCCCACGCCAGCAGTCGCTGTTATATATTTACTCAGCTCACGAGGTGACATTATTCATGATGTATCTTTAACCCCGCTGTTGTATCCTCCATGTCCATCAAAGTAACATTTAGTTTTCAGCTCAGAAGCTCATATATTGTACAGTTGTAACATTATATTTGATCCTTTAAAGCTTTATTTTCACTGAGTACGAGTATACATTTTTGAAGTAAAAGGTCCAAAAAAAATGCTTCAGTACTTTGTTTCACTGGTAACTGAAATATTGATGAACCAAAAACCGATGGGTAAAGACTATTATCTGCTTTCTTCCACGGGTGGATCTGCTTCTGAAGTAATATTAGCCTCGCACTGAGATGTTCAAACTGTATTGATCAGTCAAGAAGTCAGTCCAATTTATCAGCTGTCATTTTTAAGGAAGCTACTTTGGAATAAAGCTTACATATATACAGCTCTTGAAGTGGGCAAACTGTTTCTGCTGTTGGCAAGCAGAGCCACTTCTGCAGTTGCATGTTTTCGTCATCTTTGCAACACCCTCCTCCTTTCACTATGTAAGAAATGCTAACTGGTATTATCAGGCTTAATATGCAATGCTGAGTTTGTACCAGTCATTAATATTTGACCAGAAGTGGTTGGTTTAGCCAAGTCCTTCTGTGGAACACCTAGTAATTCTCTATTTGTAATACATCAGCTGGGAATTTGATCAGGTTTTTTTTTTTAGCTGTTCTCCTGAATTGTTTCAAATTCTTCCAGAAATGAGAAGAGGTTTATGTCCTTTTTATGTGTTCTGTAACCCTTATCTCCTTTCGTCTACTGGACATTGAATTATGAGTGTTAATTCACTTTGGAACAAGCATGAATATCTAGACATGAATATCTAGACATGTCACTGGTTTAAAGTCTATGAATATGAATCCAAGTCAGCAAAATGCTCCTTTCTCCTTTCTCCCCTGTGACTTGCTTTCAAAGCAATGGACTACTGTCTGGTGATCCCTACAAGCTCTAGAGGACAAAACCTTTAGCAGTAATTAGAATGAATCCCTAGAAGGTCGGTCCCTTTGTTCAGACCAGTGTATCCATTGCTTCTTTCTTTCTTTCTTTCTTTCTTTCTTTCTTTCTTTCTTTCTTTCTTTCTTTCTTTCTTTCTTTCCAGCTATTATTATTATTATTATTATTATTATTATTATTTTGAATATTGGAAAATAAACTAGATTTATGACTTTTTTCTAATTTAATTTAGTCTTTTTCTTCCTATTTTTAGTTTCCGGAACATTTCATGTTTCATTTGATGAGAGAATTCTATTATTGGATTAAACAAAGTTATAAATGGCTGGTACCAAGGTTACCTGAGAGCACTGCATAATTAACCAGATGACCATTACCAGGAATGAACATGTGCCCATTCCTTCTCTAACGTGATCGGAGATAATGCAAACTGATGGCACTATGCCACTTAAAATCAAAACAGTGTCCTTCAATATGAAGTGGAAAAAAACACATTGCTATATGATTTTATATCCATATCAGACCGTTTTATTTGTTTTTATGAACCTGAAATAGCAAAGATCATATAAAGGTTTGGTTAATTATGACAATATGTAGAATGTATCAAACATTTTACTGGAAATCCAATTAATGTTTCGGTAAATATTGAGTAAAGTGTGTTTTCTTTCTTCTTCTGTGTGTTTGATGCAGTGTGATTAGACTGCACTGTACGCTTGATGCAGTGTGATTAGACTGCACTGTACGCTTGATGCAGTGTGATTAGACTGCACTGTACGCTTGATGCAATGTGATTAGACTGCACTGTATGCTTGATGCAGGCTAAGAAGGAAGACTTCTTGATGTCTTTACTGCCAAAGTGACAGCTACCATTTAAACAAAGAACTTATGGCATGACCCTTTGTCCCAAATCTCTTAATTATAGTAATCAAGTATAATTAGGCGGTGGTGCCTTAAATACTTGTGCAGCACTTTGACATAATCCTGATGTGATTAATTGCTGGCACACATTAAAAGGGAGCTGAGTAAGACATTGCATTTCTTTTCAAAGACATTGCCTGCCTCTTTTAATCCTAAATTGAAAAAAGCTTACGTGAGGATTGTAGCTCTTTTAGTTTCTTATTGCATTTGTTCAATGGGTTCAAGTTTCAACAGCCAGATAATTTAGATTAAAACACAGTATGGCCAGATGAAGCACCCCTGGAATATTTGCTACAAAGTAAAGGCAGAAGATGAAAAAGCTGAGGATGCATGTCGTGTTTAGCATTTCACTGAGACGATCTGGACTCTCGTGTCTCTGACCTGATCTAATGACTTTATTGAGCACATTCATCTCTTTGATCACTGGGCCTGACCAGATGCTCATGTAGAGAACGAGAAATCCTTGTGTGATCCTAATGTTAAAATTGAATCGAAAGAGTGAGTGAGAGAGAGAGAGAGAGAGAGAGAGAGAGAGAGAGAAAGTTAACAGTGATTGTACAATCTTATAGAAAATGGACGGAAAATAGCTCAATCTTCTGAACTGAGAATACAATGGCTTTGACCAGACAGATGATCAGTTTTAGGTTTTCTAAAGTTGTAACAACATCTAATGAGTAGACAGACATATCCAGCCAGATCTATTTGGTTATGATGAAACTAATCTCAGCCAATGACATTGACTAAATGCACAGACGCTGAGTCAAATCTACTTTGATGGTTTTACTGAGCGTTTGATCATAAACCTGACATAAAAAAACCACCGGTTCTCTCAGCTCTCTGAAACATTGAGAGTCTTCTCTGTAGCTGCATAATTGTGGCTCACAGAACGTGCTACACTAGATTAAAGATCGTTTCTGAGTTTTTCTGAAAATGCTGTGCGTTTTTGTATGAAGGGTGTTGATGGGCTGAGATGAGTGTGAAATATATTGACGTTGAGCCTGCTGTCACAGCAGGGGGCCAGATCAGCATATCAGGTTAGTCTGTCTTTAGGTTTGGTTATGTTTATCCAACTAGGCACCCTGAGGCTATGGTATTAGCTTTCTTTAGCTTGTAACTGTTCCATTAAAAGAAGAACATAATGCGAATGTGGTATCACTGTTTACATCACATTAGCAGGTATAAAAAGTTTGTCCTACACGGATTTCTGTGAAATCTGGTGTTGTTTTCTTAAATAAGACTTTATCACTTTTTTAGTATTAAACAACCTTTTTTATTTATGACTTACAAGGTGATCATTTTTAGTGCCATTCATGCAGAAATTCAGGTCTTTTCAAAAGGCTCACAATTTTTTTCTTGTCAGTGTATTTTCCTATATTCAGAATCATTTCCTTTGGTTTCTTTGCAATAAAATTAAAACGATACATAGTTCCTTTAAATGGAGATTACAAACCGATTCTCTCTGTACACTGTCCATTACATTTTTTCATAAGGGTTTACGTAGCGTATCTATTCGAGAAGTGTATGATGCTTGAAGCTGAAACATCTGCATTTTTTACTCTGGCAGAACTCCCAGTCAGTTATAGCCCACCTATTCTCTACAGATTTTGTTTTTAATTTAATTTTTTTCTCAATGAAAAGGTACAGAGCTGCAAGCACCGAGGTGAAGTTTGGAAGTTGTGACTCACTCCGCACTTTCTGTTCACATGTGCTGACAGTTTAATTCAAATTCACAGATGAATCAACAACAGCTTTGTCATCAAAGTTTAGTCCAGCAGGAACCATGCGCTCATGCTGCAGTGTCTGCTGTGTTAGCTCCGTGGAAACATCAGCTTGTTTTCAGACATTGGCCGGTTGGAACCAAAACAAGAGCAGCATACAGTTCAGTGAATCTTGGAAGCTCTGAGTGTTTTCCCATTATTTGCCTTATTGTATATTAAATTTCTAAACTTTAATATTGAAAAAACATCAGTGCACTTATTTGAAGTTGGTAATCATGTATTTGCATATTCATGCTATTTACTGCACATAACCTTGACCAAAGATGGTAAAATATATGGTATAAAACTGTCTAGTTTGTTAAAAATTAATTAACCCCCCCATTTGTGAACCTCAGATCACCTATTTATCCAATATGTCTTTAATCCTCATATTTTTATTGGTTGTAAATGTGTTGTTTACTACCCAGACGTGGGATTCGTTCATACTACTCTCCTCACATTGTTACTCCATCTGTCATGTGGACGTGGTCTGTTTGATTACACTGATTAAACATTCACCTTCTCACTTTTCAGCCCAGGGAAAATTATGGCTTGTCTCCCTTGGCCAGGTTTCGATCAAACCATGTTCTGGCTGGCAATTTATGGACAGAACATGGACATCTTTATTGTCATTAGAACCTGAACAAAGCTGTCTGAAAACTTGCTGAAAAACTGCACTTTTAGTACTTGACCTAAAACCTGTCTGACAGTGACTGATAAAATACAACAGAATAAAACAGAACGAAGAAGGAGCCTGTAATAACAATCCTGGCAGATAGAGCAACTTTTCTACCTCAGGCTCGAATGTGAAAAACAGCTTGAGATCCCATTTTGATTTAGAAGGAAAAATCAGAGCTACAAAGCAACCCATCACAAGGGCGCCTGCGTTCCTACTTCAACACATGTATCTCCTAGTAACTTATGTATGTGCAATGTTCTACAAAATATGTAATAAAACTGACAACAGTACATTTAGAACGTGCCTTATTCATGTCAATAAAACAGCAAGAACACTGTAACAGAATAAAAAAAAAAACCCATAAAGGTTAAACCAATGAAAAGCTACTAAAGGAAATGCTGACATTGCGATTTTTGAATGGGCACAACTAATGATATATGCAGATATAAGCTTACTTTTTACAGTAGAGCCACCCCTCCATTCAACTACCATCCTGTAATGTCCATGACCTGCCCTGGTTATGGGGGTGGCTGGGAAGAAGCTTTTTCTACACGGCATCTATTTGATTACATACCTTGGTTCTCCGCTGATGATGAAATAATAGAGCAATTTCCCACATCACAGCGTGGCTTCCGAGTCCAATTGTGGTCTCTTTGGCTCGTACTGTGTGTGGGAGAGATCAGAGATGAGGGGCTCACAGTGACACCAAGGCAGTGCCGATGCAGGTCTCCTACCAAAGTGAATTAGACTGACAAGAGTCCTTTACTGAAAAATCCTGGCCCGGTGACTAGGTACTTAGAGTCAAAACGAATAAATAATATGAATTACTGTGCAGTTATATGTTTATATTTGTATTAAGCTTGCAGATAGCGCTGTTAGTTTTGTGTTTTTTTATGGCCTTGTGAAGACTTTAACATGTTTATACAACTGTTAATTTAAACAGTATTCTGCTGTGCATGGGGTGATCACTGAAGAATGAAATGCTTTCCTCTGTACTGCGCTAAGGCAGGCTTGGGGTTGGCCTTACTGGATGCGGTTCTCTCATTGATATGACTGGCATCGTGAAGCTTCCGATCACCAGGGGCAGGCCTTAGCCGTCCATGGATATCACTCAGTCGAGCAAAGACTGCGCTTTATGGCTACACCGTATCCAAGCCCAACAGATGTTCGGCCCAGCATCTCAAAGTTGCTCAGGGAAGCCAGCATGGATTTTCAAAGGAGTTGCTCCATGGGGTTCTAGGAACGAGCTGCCTGGTACTGGAGAGAAAAAAGAGGAAGCAGATGAGACTAACCGAAGCTCCAGCCAATCTTTCCCCCATTTAGCTGGATTGTTCTTCTTGATGCTCCGCTTCAAAGCCTCCCTCGCCTCTTCATCTTTCTGATGTGCTTCGCACAACCACATCACCTTGGTTGAAAGTGGTGCGCCAGCTTTCCGGGGGCTGAATTTAAACCGACTGACTTCATTAATTACAAAAGGAAATGCCTTTTTAAAAAAAAAAAAAATAAAGTCTGACTTGGCATGTTAATAGTGTCACGTCTTGTCATGGTTTTTGAAAGTGACTGTTGAATTTGTGCAGGGTTGTAGTGAAACTGGGTTAGCAGGAAGCTGCAGGGATGAAAGGCTCTACGACAACAGCTGTGCAGTCAGGAGTCCCATTAGATGTTACACAGCATAATAACGTTTTATGCATATCTGTCTGTAAGGCATTTGTTATATTTCTATAAGCCCTACACGTGCATTAACACATAAAACTGATCACGGCACAGGTCTATATGTGCATTAACATATAATACTGATCACGGCACAGGTCTATATGTGCATTAAC
>JAOYMR010000023.1:5351014-5381738 GCA_025802075.1 Tenebrosternarchus preto
GCACAGGTCTATATGTGCATTAACATATAATACTGATCACGGCACAGGTCTATATGTGCATTAACATATAATACTGATCACGGCACAGGTCTATATGGGCATTAACATATAATACTGATCACAGCACAGGTCTATATGTGCATTAACATATAATACTGATCACGGCACAGGTCTATATGTGCATTAACATATAATACTGATCACGGCACAGGTCTATATGGGCATTAACATATAATACTGATCACAGCACAGGTCTATATGTGCATTAACATATAATACTGATCACGACACAGGTCTATATGTGCATTATCATATAATACTGATCACGACACAGGTCTATATGTGCATTATCATATAATACTGATCACGGCACAGGTCTATATGTGGGAAATGAACATGCTGACAACAGTCAGACAGGTATTTTCAAATATAGACCAAATCCTTCATCGTTTGAGGTTCACTAGAAAACACAATTGCACACAATTTGTCATGGTATAATGTATTTGTTACAGTTACAACTTAATGCTTATTTATGATGATTTATTACAGTTGAATATGTACAGATTTCTCATCATGTGATTAACTAAGCAAAAAAAGAATAGCAAACATCTGTATGTATGGCAAACATCTGTTAATGGCTTTATGCAGATTAATATTTAGTTTAAAGATTGTAGTTTTCTTTACAGGTTTCTTCTGCAGGTCTGTGTAATGCATCTGTAGATGTGAGCCTCATGTCTAAATTGTGCTGCTGGGGATCATAGCTTAACAATACCATCAAGCATCTTTTGGTTTAAGATACAGACTCACTAAGAGCTTCAAACAAATCTCAGGGAAGTACTTTATTTTAATGATCCCGTGCATATGAGATAAATGGTAAAATACTAGTATGTGTCATCATACTTTACAAATACAAATGGATGGTTAATACTATAATTTCCCCAATTAAACACAAATAAAATTTAAAGCTTTATTTACAATTTTTCCTCAAAGTCAGCTTGAATGGTTTATGAAACTGTCTGACCTGATTTCTTATGTGAAGAGGAATATGATTACAGGAACAGCGCCCCAAATGGCCTTAAACTTCACCATGATGAAGTGTGTCTGCTTTCAGATCCACTCCAGCCGAGTCTCTCTCCATTTGGTCTTTAATAGCACTGGAAAATATGGTGCTGCTGCAGACGTGTGCGTATGAATTAGACTCTGTAACTAAGATGAATGGATGAACTGCCATTTGAATACCACTTGCCAAAACCTATGCTTAAACTTATGTTGAAATGTAATTAAAAACAGGGCTGTGAACAGCAGAGAACCACAGAAAGGGGGGGGGGGGGCAATTCGGAGGAAGAAAAATGCTATAGACAAGATATTTATTCTTGTTCCAGGCAATAAGTGATATAGCACAAAACTTCTAGTATATCCACAGCCACACTTTAAGATGGAAATAACAGTTCTGTAGTGTGATAGAATACGGAGAGTCATCTCAGTCTATGTGACTTCAGTAAACACTGTAAACACTAAAGTTATGTTAAAACATCCAAATGTTGTTATAATAACACATTCATTTTTTTTATTTATTCAGCTTATATCTGGAAATAAATGTCTGTTATGAATCTATACTGCAAACTCATAACTAATGCATTAGAGGATCTGTCCTACTTATGGATTTTCTCATGCATACTGATGTGTCTAAAGATCTTGGTGTAGAATATATACGTTTATGAATGAATGACATTAATATAAAGGAAACTGCATTCTTTTCTTGCCTGTGATACATTCACAAGCAAAAACAACTCTGTGTCCTGAATATAACACAGCTATACAGCCATCACAGATACAGCACCTGTTCAGTACTTTTATTTCCTTCCTTCCTTCGTTCTTTGACTTTGAATGAAAACACTTAAATGAAACGCTTAAATCTAATAAGGTTTAGACTATTTTGTTCAGTGAAATTCGTTTTAAAGACTTTTTAAAGATTTTGACAGGGTTTAGATTCAAGCATACAACTTGACTTTAGTTCTAATGATTTTAATTGGCAAACCATTATCATATTAATGCAAATATTAAATGTGTTATTAAGGGTTTTTCTTTTATTATTGCCAAGCCAAAAAAATCTCTTATTTATGCATGTGGTCTGACTAATGTGTGTGTGTGTGTAACAGTACCTCCTAATGTGTGTGTGTGTGTGCGTGTGTGCGTGTGTGTGTGTGTGTGTGTGTGTGTGTGTGTGTGTAACAGTACTTCCTATGCTCGCTCTTCAATCTGGACTGTTCCATTCCCTCTGCAGCCCAGTGTGAATTAAAGTGTCTGACATGTCATCAATATAACAGCAGGTGCGTTGGAGGAATATGGATGTGTAATGAGTGAGATCACAGGTGACCCTACAGAGCTGCTAATCCAAAAGAGCTTCCAGATAACCAGTTGCTGATGGCCCTTGATAATGGGACTGGCCGCTCTCAGGACTCGGTGCCTGCCGCTGGTCCCCTGAGCTGAATCCACTTCAAGTCTCTGCTTCTTCCCTACAGAACTGCAGGAAAATGAGACACACTTACTGTATATATGTATTTTAACTTTGTCAGACTTTTGAGGTCAGCCAGTAGACTTTTTTTCCACCAAGCACATACGTTTATAAGCACGAGCTGAAATGCTTGCTGCTGATAGTCATAGATTATGGTGTGACATTTGAGCGGGTCTGTCACTCAAATGTTATCTTTTTGAATAAAGGAAAGGTTCCTAGAAGAGATTCAACTCAGATTCCATTTCATTTCCTTCCAGGCTGATAATACTGAAACCATGACAGTTTAGGACCCCTGGAACATTTGGGGTTTACCTGTTTGTTTATACCTTGAGAGGAGCCCTTCCTCCAGGTCAGTCTGCTTCCAGCTTTTGTTCCCCACTGTTTCTCAGTTGCTTTTTGAGGTGCTACAACTTGAAACCATGAATTCAGTCCATTCTGTCTAAATGACATAACAATGAGCCATTTTACTGTGTCATGAGACAGTATCAAGTGGGTTTTATGTATTTGGGTCATGTTTGAGCAGCATTAATCTGTAATGAATTACTCTTCCTTCTGCTCAGTGGGTCACATGATCATTGCCCTGTGCAATGATCCTGTAAATAGTGTGTCAAAAGAATTTAGATGGATAGGGAACTCTCCTCTTTAATTAGATAAGTGTGTATGTTTTGAATTTTTACATTTATTGCCACTTTTCATGTTTTCTTGTTTGCCTTCTACAATAATTTTGTAAATTGATGTTTCTGAAGATATGGAATAAAAACATATTCAAATGTAAAAGTAAAAAAAAAAAAAAAAAAGACTGTAATTATGCCATTTACCATGTGACATCAAACTGGAAGGGCAGATTAAAGAGCCATTATCTCTCAGTGAGGAACACGGTGGCATGGGTTTGGAATCGACCCACTGAACGCACATCCCTGGTGCTTATCAGAGCCCTGCAAAGACAGACTGAAATGATTACACACCTAATGACACTGCTGGAGAAGGCACCCTTGCACCGGTGAGGAATCCCATCAAAGTTATCGTTAAATCTGAGGAGCCATAACAGAGGTCTCAAAGAGGAGGCCACCAGTGGCAGCGGTTGCCTTTCCCAGCAGAATCCCTTCCCCATAGAAGCTAATTCGGTGCTCTGCAATTACACAGTTAAACGTGGCCCTCATGGGATTCTTGTGTTCGTCATTCAGTGAGGGACATCATCTTTTAATATCACCCTTCCTGTTTGCTGGTTTCTTTAGTGGTGCATGAGAAAGGCAGGTGCCATCACTCAAGTGCTTACATGGTAATAAGTGCTTACATGGTAACAAGTTTTTAAATTCAGTTTCCAAGTCCAAGAATGCTGTGAGTAATTTATTTGCATAGACAAGTATATGTGTTTCAATATATATTTTGTTTACATTCCAAAAAAATTTGCAATGTTTTCTTTGTTCATGCAGGATTATTTTTTACCAGGTTCGGGGACAGACAAACAAATCCTTGCCAATCAAGTTGCCAACTGTAATGCAGGAAAAAGGAGGTCATAATCTAAATTTAAAACTGGATAAAGTCCCATATGTGTTTACTTGAGGGGGAAAAAAACCCATAGCAAAGCGCAGTTGTCTTTAATCAGAATGATTTAGTTCCCACCAGGACTATAGAGAGAATCATTACACATAAGTTTAAAGTGGCCTTCTGCTCACCTTCATTTATTATATTAACAGTTATAGGTTGCATAAAAAAAACATAGGATTTACATACCTAAGGAATAAGTGGTTGTAATACTCTTTAGTCTTTCTTTACTCTGTGCGAATTAATTTATCCCATTTACAATAATCATTTCAGTACTTATGTAGGTGATAAGTTGCTTTTCTTGTGGTGTGATCAAGTTCAGCCTCTTACGCTCCAAACACTTGTGCCATTGGGTCCAGGCTGTCAGTTTGTCCCTCATAACTACTAAATTTCTTTGATGCTAGTTTTAGTGTTGGAGAGTAAACATCACACCAAACAATACCATCACTCTATGAGCAACAGAGGAAATGAGAGCATTTTCTAGAGAAAACGGTAGTAGCTAAATAGGTTAACCCACCGATCGTAAATTAAGGTCGAGAGTCAAGAACACAGAAAAACAAAAGTTTTTTTTTTCTGTTTCTGAAGAGACCCAGTGATTTATGGCCGGCTTTAGTATGTAGCCCCCTGTGTTAAACTGCAGCAGAGAGGAGAATAAATCACACCTCACCTGAAATATAACAGTCCATTTGGCCTCAAAAGTCACCCGTGCAGGTCACTGACCACTCGAAGCACTAAATCACAAGGCGAATCACAATGCTGGCACTGCTGTATAAACAACCGAACCCACCAATTAACTCCAAGCCATGTCAGGACTGGATCTGCTGTGATCACCATGTCCATCTTTAAGGTGAGCTTAGAGCAGCCTCACTGCGGCCTCTGGACACTTTTAAGGGACAAGAATGAACTTGGGTGATTGAGTTTTACTCAGCTTGCTTTAATGAGTGAGCATCATATTCTCCAGGTTGGTTTTCAAACCTGCATACGCTACTAAAAGACATGGCAGGATCACTTTCCATTCTGTTTCTAATCACTAATCACATGGCAGGATCACTTTCCATTCTGTTGCCAATAGGCTGATACATCACTGACATCACTGATTACACTATACACACACACACACACACACACACACACACACACACACACACACACACACACACACACACACACACATATATATATATATATATACACTGATTATACAGAGGTATACAGAGGTATACAGAGCTTACATTGTAATGTTTACAGAGCTATACAGATCTTACATTATAATTTATATATATATCAGGAAGTGGAGTAGTGCATTTTCAGAGTTGTTACCTTGTTATCACACTCATAGGGGCTCTGGCAGCAATTTTGTGTTTCAGGAAAAAATATCACATTGGACCCCAATGAAAAAAAATGTTGTAATGTTTTAGGGCCTCTGTCAGTCCCAGACCCTTAGACTTGTCCTAAACCTCCAAAAGTACCTCCCCCCACCCGCAAGGTGCTCTTACACACACCATCAAAATATTTTCCCCTTATTTGAACTATATTGTAACAATTTGACTGGAATTTTTTGTTTAGTTTTTTTTTTTATTTTTAATGATGTAACAAGCAACTTGACAAGTAACTTTTACAATCAACATTTACAATCAACATTTACAATCAACATTTACAATCAATCATGGCATTTTTTGTAATATATGCATGAAACTGCACACACACACAAACAACAGGCACTTCACATATCAAGTAGGTTTAGTGGGAAATGGTTTTCATGTTTTATCAAACAGCTCTAGCAGTTCATTACCTAGAAAATGCAATTTCTCCAAGAGCAGAACATTAGTTAATTCCTTCAACATGTCATACACTGGTACTGATTCCAGTTTCCACATTTCTAATATGCAATTTTCTTTGCAGCAATCATATTAAAAAGAACAGCCGGTTGTTCATGTTTCTCTATTGGCATTGAAGTATTCGTGGATTGGAAATATATAAGGCAATATACAGGAAGTGTGTCCAAAACAAACAACAAAAAACAACAAACAAACAAATATATTTATATACACCTGCTCAGTAAGACACAACATACTTCAATGAACACCTTGCACAGAAGATACATTTGTAAAACTAAACTCTACATAATCTGGCCACATAGACGTCCATTATGCTGTAACATATTTAATTGCCTCTCAGATTTGGAAAGGACTGGATGCTTTGATGTGTGATATTTTTTCTCGGACATGGGAGTAGAGTCACACTGGTTGATTCAGAGAACTGTTAAGTTAATCATTTCACTATTACAATAAATTGTAACATTAAAAAAATTCGAGAACATGTTTGGCTCTTACGAATCGTTTCTTTGCAATAGGACATCATAAGGAAAATAATGAAACCGAATGATTTCTGCCTAAATTTAGCTCAGAGTGGGAACAGCAGTGACACCAATTCAAAACGCAGTGGCACCTGATTGCGGCAAAAAGCTTCTTGAATGTTTATTACAAAAGACGCCTGGAGAAATGGGGAAATCTTTGAGTGTAACAGGCAGTAAGGCTGAACGTAAATGCTGTTAGCTAGATTGGCTATCAGCCTGGAGTAGCTCTCCCTGCTCTTCCCTCTAATTGGGAAGAGGCTGCCTCTGCTGTGACATGTGTGCGCGCGAGTGCGGTGGAGAGAGCAGACGAGGTCTGTCTGCCTGGGGCAATGGCGTGTGAAAACAAAAGAAATTGGTCCGATTTGTGAGAGCAGCACAATATGAGACGCAGCATTTATCGCCTGCGCGAGCTTTGCTCTCCAATAACTTTCCCATCCTCAGCTGTGGAATGTCTCCTTGGATTATTCATCCAGTGAACCTTCATATATGTTTATTTCTCTGTATTTGTCTTGATGTTAGTCACTACGCTTCATACTACTGCCGTACAGCTTTACTGGGTTTAAAGAGAAATTCTCTTAGGAAGGAAATCGTCTCTCAACAATGAACGTTTTTTTCTCGGTTTTGGTCAAGGTTTGAACTTTGCTCAGTTATTTTACGCTGAGCTGACACCATGGTCACCTGAGTCATGGTGCTTGGCGTTCTCGGTGCGTGGCTTGTGCTGCCTCCAGTCGAGGGTCATTTGACAGACCTGCAACTATTCCTTTGCTTGTATCCTTATTTGGTGACTGGATCCCCTGTATGGAGTAACTGAAGAGGCAAGGCTTCCCCTTGGTGAATGATAAATTGAAGTGTGCCGAGTGTGGTATTACCCACAGCAACCGAATCTCCTGAGTGGAGGACTGGCACTGAGCAGAGATGTCACCCCTCCAACCCTCCTGCTCCTGGGGGAGAGGAGGGGAAGTGGAGCCAGGCCTTGGGGAGGGAATTAGAGCCCACCCTAGACGCCCAGTGGGATTTACTCCCCTTTCTGCCACTGGTGGGGCTGCAGATTAATTTATGTGGGTTTGGTTTCAAGTAATGGATCATCCGTGGATTTGCCAGGCTCCCTGTGCCACTGGATATATTTCATTTTAAGATCCCTATGAATTTTTTTTTTTTTTGGGGGGTGCTTTGGCACAGTATAACCAATATACCATCCAACACTGTATTTTTCACTTTTTTCCTGCTCTAGGTTCCCTCTTGGTAAACTTAAGAAGACACAAGCACAGTTTGATTCATGGTACATCATGTTGTGACCTTAATTTGAGGAACAAAGTTTAAAGTCAGTGTATTAGCACTCAGAAGAGTGTTCGAAGTGTTTATTTGATTACAGTGGTCAACAATGATTTTGCTTCCTGCAAAAAATGCCTGTATACTTTATTGTTTTATGTACTGTAAATGTTTGTTTACTATATTTATTTTTGCATGCTGAATCCAAATGTTTTCAGAATTTCTCTATCAGTTATAGATATTTTATTCCAGTATACGTGGACCTCCTCTACGTTGGAAGGTTATTGCTGGATACTGAAGATGCTCCTGAGGCCAAATATTGGCAAAAACATACATTGTACATTTTATAAGTACGTTTGTACACATTTACATGGTAAAAACAGCCCAAATAGATTCAAATTAAGCATTAAAAGTACATGTAAACTGTCATTTCACTAATTATGATAAACTTCATTCACCACATGGCCTCTATGTTGATAGTTTAATGATAAATATTTTCATGACAGTAAGGTTTTACACTGGTAAGGTACTTTTTCGTTTGTAAGGAACTGCTTTGTATGTCATGTAAATGATCATCTATAAAGGATCTTTCAAACTATTGTATCACCTGTTCTGTACCTATTTTGCAGTTGAATTAAATCTTCCATCTTTCATTACCTCTCACCAGTGCAGGTGTAACATGTTTACTTTTGGCCTGTTTCTTCCATTTTGTAAACATTCCTCACGATCTGCACCTCGAGATTCTGTACACATGATAAGACACAGCGTTAGTTCCTCCTTTAGTCTGAGTCTTTACGTCCTCCAGCAGCTAAGGAGAAGAACATGTAGCTGAATTATTCAGTGGTCGTGCGGACAATAACGCTACAACTCGTGCCCTCCCGGCGTCTGGCTCTGTTATCGCCGTAGTCTTGGCATGTCTCGATTTCTGGTGTAGGCAGAGTTGAGAGAAGAACCACACCAGGCTCATCAGTTAGGAAGTGTTTGCACAGGGTGACACCCCTCCTGAGACATGGCTGGAGGGACAGGGCTGTGACTGAAAAACATCTCAGCTGTGAAGAGCACTTTATCTTTCACGTATATACTTTGGACTTGAACATCCTGGAATATGATTTTGAACGGTTTGTCACTGTTATTGCTCTGTTTGAAGCACTGATTTAAAGTTATCCAGTACCTCGATTGCCTATATCCAGGATGTGTCTTGTAAATGCAAATGTAACACGTGGAATATGAGGGTATTTTATATTTCTGTCATCTAGCATTGCTAGGGGCAATATATTAATGATTCAAAATACCGCTTGCATGTTTACTATCTGTCAAAAAATGTGCACATTAAATTAGCGTTTGAACCTTTGTTCAAAACATCTCTTTTTCTGTCAGTCCATGAAGTCCATGCTTACCAGTCGACAGTCAGTCAGCCAAAGAGACCAGATGCAAAGAATTCAGAGCAGTGCAGCACTAAACCTGATTGTGCAGATATCAGAGTGAAAAAAATCCCACAAGGGGAGATGGTAACTGGGCAACAATATTTAAACTGCATCCAAATGTGGCAACTGCACCCAGGCTAGTGGGCCACTAGTGAGTGGCTATTTTTAAAAATAGAATTTATTCTTGAATAGTGATTTTCTACTCAAATATGAGTGCAAGAAATGGCAGCAGGTGAGGGTGCCAGTGGTGAAGTTACCTGGAAGCTTGGTAGGTGTGGTCTAGCTTCTTTTACGGTTTTTCAGCTTGGCACAGATGACAGGAACCAGCACGGTGTGACCTTTGGATTGGTGATTGTTAGCAACAGTGCTAACAGGCTGGGACTGTTACCAGTCTGGTTACTGTTACCAGTCTGGTAACAGTCTGGGACTTGAACTCTCACGAGCACTGCTGAGTTTGAACAACTCTGAGCTCACGACGAAGAAGTTACAAATATGTTGAAACATGCACATGCTTCAGTTCTTAGTTTTGGTCTTTTAAACAAACAAGACGATAGAAAAGATGCATAAAGACGGTTCGTATGTATTATTTTGTGTCATCAACTCATGAACACTTCAAACTGGTCCTTAATTAAATCGAACGCTTGCATAACCACGATTAGAGGAGCAAGTGATGCATTCATAAATAAATCAGAGATTTGATCATTCTGATTCAGAGTTGTACTATTTTTGAAAGGAGACTCAGTAGACTGTGCTTTGGTATCTTTTTGTACACTTGTTCAAAACAAACAATATCAAACAGTACTTAAATCATAGAGAGGGAAAACAAGAAAGTTAAAAAAAGCTTGTCACCAAAGCTTAATTGGATCCTCTGGGTCTTAGAGACATGGGTGTTTAACTCATTGGCTCATGCAGTGCTGTGGCCTGTTTGGAGATTTAGGGTTTACACATATTCTTAACAGCAGCTAGACAACTGATATCCGAAGGTTTTAACTTAAACCCACGTTTGGATACCCTATAGTCACTCTTTCCACTATTCATCTATAATATATAGCATGAAGTTACCATATTAAGGATATTTAATGATTCTGCATATTAAACAACTATATGTAAACAAACAACTACATACTTTTAACTTTCATTTTAACTGTTTAGCTGATTTATTTGAACTGTTTTATTGTGCAAACAAACCATATGTTATTCTTCATAGATAATTTTTTTTTTGCCGTATTCAGTATATATCTTGAGATATCCCTCAGCGGAGGGAGACCCTCAGCCACACCCCCTGGATCCCGCCCCCTCAACCACACCCTGGACCTTTAGCCACACCCCCTGGATCCCGCCCCCTCAACCACACCCTGGACCTTTAGCCACACCCCCTGTATCCCGCCCCTTTGTTTACTTCCTTTGTTCTCCCTCACCTGTGTTTAGCCTTGTTTCAACCTTCAGGTCACTGCACATTACCAAACCTGCTTCAAAATATTTATGTTGATTGTGTTTATGTTGATCATCTGCATGTTTATCATGATCTGTATCGAAAAGAAACCTGCATCCGTATGGAGTTCATTTTGCTCCTGGACCTCAGAAAGACAAGCTTGAGTGAAAGGCCTGCTTCTCTGGACCTTGTGAACCTAAAATAGAAAATAGTGTGATATATTCAGGCCATCTCCCATCAGTGTGCTTGCTTTCAGGGAAGAGAGGAGACCTTTATTTTGACAGAGAACATGCACTGAGAACCTGTACTGATTTTCAAGCTTGACCTAACAGGAAGGAGGAAAGGTGCTTTCCAGCGACTGTCCTGGAACTCCTTCAGGTTAAGTGTCTTGCTCCAGGGCACGATGACAATGCTCACTGAGCTCTGAAAATGTGTCACCAAGGTGCTTACCAGTGTTGATAACGTATTCATCGCAGTAGCGTCCAGTGGTTATTGATGTGAATTTGTACATGAAAAATTGCACTGCATATAAACACATAAGTCTAAGCAAATATGTGACTGCCCAAGTTAAAACCGAGTTAAAGCTGTAAGCAAAAAACACTGACTACATACTTTCACAATACAATATTCAGCTTGGCTTTAATTCCCACGAAAATTGTTATTTCAGAAAATCCATCTGAACTTTGATTATATTTTTATTGCAGTTGTGATAGATTCGTTTCTTTTCTGAGCGAAACATCTTGCTTGCATGCCCCCATTTCTTTAACCTTGTTCCCTGGGGTGGTTAACCAGGGTATTTACCTCTGTTACCCCTCACATCATTTGCATTAATTCACACAAATCCATTGTTTGCCCGTTGGTAATACCAGGAGTACCTTCATGGGTGAAGGTGTGAAGTGTGGAGGAAGAGCGTCTGAGTATTTGAGGGGTTCTCCTTGTTGAGCAGCTTGTGTTGTTCACACACACACTTCTTCAAATTAATTAGTAAATCAAATTATTACAGCTGTTCATGTTGTTTGAAAAGTGAAAGTGTGTTGCTGGTAAAAGGCCCTTCAGCATACAGGTACCCTTATGCACACTTATGTAAGGAATAGTCTATGGCTTGCATTGGATTTAATAGCCTTGTAAGTTCAGGTACTGACAATTATGTTTTTTTTTTTTTAATAATTTTTACAGTTCCCGGCATATTTAGTATGAAATATGTAACTTTTAAAGCCTACAAGTAATGTACTCAAAAACACCAGGTTTTATGAAAAAAGCCTATTTGTCAGGATAACATTATACTCACTTTCTTTAATTTAGTTCTATAAACTAGGTGAAAGACTTTCTTTAAACTAGAGGCTGTCTGTGCCCTGAGTGTGGTGCTGTGCTTCTGATGTAAGTTTTGTTGTTGTTGTTGTTGTTGTTGACACAGCATCTCTGAGACTTATTCAGGTCACCCTGTCCAGTCTTTGCTTCAGTATGGGTTCAGCGCTACTGTTTGTAGGTTTTGGTAATAGCTGTGGTTCTCCATGTTGATGGTAATCATTGTTTTTTGTTTTCTGAATGGCACGCTCAAAGAGGCCAGGAGAGAGATTACTGTTTCTAGAGTTTGACTTGCAAAACAAACAAACAAAGAAAAAACTCTTCATAGTAGAGTGAAGACAAAATAAAAAACAATATTTGTGAAGCTCCAAAAAATATTTAATGATTCCTGTAATTAAAAAGTAATTAAAAAGTAAAAAGTCATTGATCAGTTTTCACCTTTAACCTTTTTTGTATTAAATGTTCTCCTTTCGGACTGTTGTGTTTGCTGTCCTTTGCTCATTTTAGCGCTATTGGACACTGTAGCTCCGCCCCTTCAGACGTTCTTCAGATGTTCTTCAGATGTTGTGAAGTGGAGCTGTGGTTTTCAAGGCCACTTCAGTCCCCAGACAAGCAATGGAGCCTTTGAATACCTTACAGAAACGATACAGATAGACTTAAGTGCAACTTTCAAACTGTACCACAATGACTATTATCACTGAATAATGGCATCTGTATTCAGTTCACCGTATACGGTATAACTGTGACAGTTTAGTATAAACTCAGATTTTTACTAAAATAATTCTTTTTACCAAAAGAATCTACACAACAAACATCTCAATTTTTTCTTTGATGTTCTTTTGTTTGCAAGGCACCAGAGACTGTAACAGGAAGAGCTGATGTCAATGTTGGTTCAGGAACTCCCACCGAATTAGCAGAACACAACAATTGAAATGCCAGGAATCATTATTTGTGTGCAAATATAGTAAAGACTTTGTAGCCTTGACCATTAAAAGGTAATTGAGCTCTGAGTGTGTTTAAATGTGCCGTTTTAAGCAGTCATGGTTTTTATAGGCCTGGGCTGATTGTGGGAAAAACTGTCATAGTGGTCACTGCACATGTGCACTCAGCCAGTAACAGTAAGGCTGTAGGTGTCTCCCATAAAGTGTGTTTTTGTCTACACTGAAGGACAATGCTAGAAGACATGAAGACAAGGATGTGTAGGAGTGAAAAGCTGTCCTGTGAACATTTCACACAGTCTGACCTGAACGCATCAGCACTTACAATCCAATTTGTGATAAGTCGATTTTAGTAGTGCGGTGGTGGAATTTGGCATCACAATATCCTTGCACGTTGATTCGCTCGTGCCTCAATGGGCCAGGGAATGTGTTCGCACTGATGGAACATTGAAATGCACGTCACGGAGCGAGTCGTAGATTGCCTTGGTGTGAAGGGACCTGCGGTGTACTAGTGGAAGAAATCCTGCAGGACTGCTTATTGACTCATGCTGGGATTCTGCACAGCAGGGGCCTTTACTATATCGTTGTATCTGAAGATTGTAAGAAATGAGTCTCATTTGATAGACTTCGCTGAGGTAAATTCTATTCTAAATCTGTCTATGTGATGTCAAATATCATCAATAACTATCTGGGAGACCACAACTATTGACTTACCCCGACCTCTGGGTTAAAAGGCCAATATATCAGAATTCATTCTGAGGAAAGCATTACAGCAGTTTAGAGTAGTGAGCTGAAATGTGTTAATAGCATTTATATGTAAAATATAGTAGGAAAACTGGCATCCTTGTTTTGTATATGATCTGACGATATGTATTTTCCTTTTTTTAGCCCGGAGAGTTTTAAGCAACTTTTAATTGAAACTGTTAAAACCGATCATTGTTGCATTCTTAAGGTTATTCAGACTCAACGCTTGGAGAGCAAATAAATTGTACAAAAAATTAAATGTCCACATTAAATGATTTTGAAGGATGGCAATGTAATTTTAGTATTAAATAAATATATTTCCTAATTTTTATATTTTTGTGACCCCTAAAAAATAACTTGCATGTAATTTCAAAGCAAATAACGTTAATCTTGATGTGGAAAAGCACAAACTTAATTTAGATGATCAGCATCGGCTAATATTTCGTCACTTTTACATCATTTAAAAATTAGTCAGGGTATGTAAATAAGAAAATGCATTTGAAATTATTGGAATCATTTGTCGTGTAGTTTTTTGAAAGGGGCTGTAATTACATTTAATGACTAAATGTTCTTTCAGATTTTATCTTTGACGTAGATGAAAAAGGCTTTGCCAAGGAACACATGACTAAAGCTCATCATATTTTAGTCAACCTGGTCTCTATTTCACCTAACTGAGCAATGTTATAAAGGAGTTTTAGAGTGTATACACACTCTGTAGGAACTCTATAGAGATTTGTCCTGGTCCTGATTGTATTCTGGATCTTCTGATAAACAGCATATAGGCAGAACTAGCCAGATTTCAAATACGTGTATCAGTAGATAGTCTTGCAGTCATCTTGAGAAAGGTGTAGACAATTAACCCCTCCGTACGATTCTCCAACCACACCCTTATTGCTGGCTCCCCCCCCCCCCCCGAGCCCAGAAGGTGTAGATCATGTGAACTGACACATTCGATGGTTGGTTAAACCCCATTGCTAACAGGAGTAAATACGTATCCTACACTTGGATGTTATATTGACTGGAATGGTAGAATTTGTTTTTTTTTAATAACAGTCACAGCCAGTCTTTATCTAACAATTAGTGTAGATTAATTGTCAGCTGTATATTGTGAGCCAAACAGTTTCTTCTGTGCGTGAACATATTTGACCAGTAAAGCAGGGTTTTGGTTTTGATACTGTTTACTTGTCCTTCTATCTCCTTCTAAACTGTGGACAGTAGACACAACGGTTTAATAAAAGAATGGTTATGTGGCACAGGAAAGAATCTCTGACACCCACTGGTGAAAGAGCTTCTCACTGGTGGTTTTGTAATGGAGGGGCGTCGGTACTGGAGTTCAGCCAATGTTGACACAGGAGTAACAGGTTTATTTCGGTGTGCTAATATACAACTACATTAGAAAACAATAACAAATATTAAACGAATAGAGATTTAATATAATATAATATAATATAATATAATATATACAACAAAACATGGGATGGAGCATTTATCTTGTTATATCGACCCCTTCTTACTGATCTAATGTACAGTCCCTCACTTCACTTCAGTGAAGTTGTAATTGCGAATATTAACTTCGATCTATTCCAATCTCAGTTATCCACTCTTAGGAATGACTAAATTTATGCTACTAGTCTGCATCACTCCTCCTCTTGCACAGGGTTGGTCATCTGACATCCCATCAGATTTCATGTGTGAATAAATGTAAATATTTTTCTGGTTTATATATACACTGTACCTTCATAAAAGCCCAAGCTAAACACATCTGTTCTCTGTCCACTAACAATTTATCTCCTTCCTTATTTTAAGTGTGATGAGTGTAAGTGAAGAAACAGTCTTTTACCTCTAATGTGCAGGAAAGACACAGCGGTTCGTACTCATGCTCCAATTCCTCAATTTAATTACTTTAATTCACTCAAAAGACAGTGTTATTGATTTGAGGATTCAGTTCAATGCGTAAGTGTATTGATCTGAACACGAATATTTCACCCTAACACTGTTCACTGTTCCTTTAGCTGCTTCCTACGAGCTTCAGGAGAGGTGCTGCTCCTGTCTGGCTTGAGATATGAGTCCCATGGGCTTTACCTGCCGTGGTGTGCATTGCCACTGGACAGCGCATTAAACCAATTAGAGAACATGATAACACGACAAGCCATTGTGAAGGTTTTGGTAAAAGCACCTCAGCTGTACAGTAAAATGTTTTTACGTTGCCTCATATGTTCGATGATTGATTTTGTTTTTGTAGTAGTTCTGTAGAGTAAAACATTCATATACGTGTTTTATGTACTGTAGAGATTCACAGGTTTGGAATATGATTCTAAAAATATTTTCTACTTTGCACTGTATATACAGGTGAAACCGTGGCTGTGGGATGGTACTCTAAAAATACTTTCTCCTATATGTTTTAGAGAGGCTTAGGTATAAATGGAGCTTTTTCTGGACATTTGGGAGAAGAGACAGATCTATCTGCATTATGTAAAGGTGATTGAAGCTTACATTTCTCTGTGTGTTGTGATTTCATATACTGACATGAACGTATTCATCTCTACTACATGATAAAGCTTAGGGGATTGATGTACTCGATCTTGCTTGCAGGACGTGTGCATTAAAGCGACTCAGGCGGTGAGCTGCACCGCTGTGTGTATCTTGCCTGTACAGAAATGCGTCATTTGGGTGAGGTGGTGCAGCTATTCAACCCTCTCTTCTTCTGGTCGGCTTTCTGTTTTCTGATTGGCCGATCTCTCCAAGGTGCAGCAGTGTGGCAGTGTCTGATTTAGACCTTTGATTTCTTGAATTTCCTTTGTGTTTTTGTTTAAGCTACTTTCGTTCACCACGTCCTCCACGTTTTATTTACTCTGATGGTTTTCTTGCTGGCATATTTGCAGCTATGTTTTTCTTAAGGGTGGTGGTTATAATGGCATTGTTGATTACAGTTCTGTTTAGAGGTATTAAGTTTAACAATAATCTAAGAGAATAGACTCTATTCCCACGTATAACACCATACTGTTATATGATACCTACTGTATCTCTATTGCATAGAAGACAGAACGGTGTTTTTCACATCGTTAGAGGCCTTCAATTTCATTTCTTCTTCTCTGTTTGTAACGGTCATTTTGAATATCTGCATTTGTACACTTGCACTTCCTTTGAGCAAGTTTTATGGTACAATCAGAATGCTATAGGGCATATTTACCATCACAAGATTATATCTTTACCACAAGCAAAAGGTCTCCAGGACACAAGCACTGATTGGTCAGGGCACTTTCTTGATTTTTCTTTACTCAAAATGTCCACTAAAATGTCCTCAAAATGGACCATCACTGCAGATAACAAAGCAAGAGATAGCAGTCTTTAAAAAGTAGTAGATAAGAGTGCCTTCGATTGTCTTGGGAGATAATGGCTGGAATCTCATCCTGCATTTCCAATGGCATGTTCATCCATGCATAGATATCAGCCCCTTTCATGGTAGTAGAGGTTTTGAACTTCAAATCTTTCTCAAGGAAAATTTGAAGACACATTAAAAAAAAGTACATCACTATATTTTTATTTTTACATTGAGTGGGTTACAGTTGTTTTTTTATATATAATAACAGCAACAACCACAATGATAATAGTATTGTTACCTCTCAGATTCAATGGTTATCTCTATCTCTTACACCTTGTGCTTCTTGTACAAAAAAATCAGAATAAATTAGAAACCAGAGAAAGACCCAGGCGGTTTATCCTTGGAGAAAATGCACTGTTGGTCATATTATCTTTGCAAATACACACACTCACTGTTTTGATGGAAGCGGTTCATTTGTGAACAGTAAAACGGGCAAAATTAATTAAGGGTGTAAACTGATTTCTTGCTTTATTCTTTTGACAGAAGTGTCCTTCCCTGAGAAACAGCCCTAATTGGACAGATAGTGGGTAAGAACGTGCTCTTAAGAATATGCACTGAAAGGTTAGTTACAATGTGATCACCCTTAAACAATGACATGTTTAAATGGATAAAAAAAAAAAAGAAAAAACCTTGCTATGTCTTTGTTAGAGCACACACATAATTTTAACGATGTCCTCGGATATTCAGAGAAACTGCGATAACCGATGCAAGTTTGCAGCTCTGTTCAGTCTATTCACACACACAATAAAAATAGATTTAAGTGTCAACAATAGCCATTGGAACAGAAGTGGAGATGAGTAATGCCATACTCTATTCTAACAGAAGAGATTTCATTGCAGTCAGAGGCATTCGGCATATGGGGAGGCTCAGATTTAAACCACAAGTGCTAATTATTGTTGATTAAGGTCTCCTTCACAAAAGGCCTGATGAACTAAAGTGTTACTGTGAATAGACCCTCTTCATCAAGATGATTTGTAAAGTCCTTGGATTGAGATTATACATATTCCATTGATTTACATCTGAGTCCCAAACCCCAGCTCTTCACAGACAAGATGAATGTGCATTTTCATTAAACATAGTGAACATCTTAGGCTTTTTCATTTTGGCATAATGCCGAACATGATATAGACATACAGGTCAAAATTATTCAGTTTTCAGTGTTGAATTAATGTAAATAAATAATGCTTGTTTTTTTTTTGTTTGTTTTTGTTATGATATGTCTACATTTGTAAGAAAGTATGTTTGATGAGCTCCTTTCTGTTTGTGTTTGGAGCAAGGGTGAGTAATCAATTCTGTACAAACAATACTCAGTCATCAACCATTTTATTATTTGCACATCTTAGCCTTTTTGTTTTCTCTATTTCTCTATGAAACAGCTTAATGGCACAACAGCTTTACAATTGATTAAACATTAGTCCTCTTTAAATAGGATAAATAATTGGTGTTAGTACAAGTACGTCATGTTCCCTTGTTACTCCTCCCTCTCAAAACCTGCTTATTTATGTATTTGTTTATTTAGCCACAATACTTGGGGAAAAAGGGGTTGAAAATCATAATAGTGTGCTCATATAATTATGACCAGGCGCCTAATTACATATGGGGAACGGAAGGAGAAGAACGTGTTTACACAACAGCAATCAAAACAAGTGGGGTTGTTTTGGCTCTCTGTTGACGATCAGTCAAAACACCTCTCCAAAATGGCGGAAGGTTCCAGTCACTCGCAGATGGCCTGAGTGCGTCTAATCTCTCTGTTTAGCCCCAAACTCATGTCTTTGCAGTTTTTGTAACAGGTGAGAAAACAAATGACATGAACTGCTGATAATTCAAACACAGTATTTGCATGTTATTATGAAGAAGGTTGGTGGAGTGTGAAGAAGCTCCACCAGCTGCAGCCCGTCAGCTGGAAGAGATCTGGTAACTATGTGTGAATCCCATACAAACAAGCTGTGAATAGAATCGCTCCAGAATAACTCAAATACTACATGGCCCTGGTGCTTTCACATGCAAATCAAAATAATTAAGAAAATCTTTAGTTGTTACCATGAATTGTGCAATTAATAAACACAGCAGGACAATAAACAAGATATGGCAACTACAACATGAACAGGCTGTAAAAAATGCTATTAAATGCAACATAAAATAGGTCTTTGTTTCAACTCAAATATTTCAAAATATGTGTACTGAATGTACTTTAAAGGGACCATAATCTGGATATGACATAGACAAATAAGATTCTACAAAAATATTGTTGCATTCCTCAGCACTCTGGGTAAGATATTACAATTAAAAGAGAAAGAAGAACAACCCAAGTAATATATATCAACAGATCGATAAGAGGTTCAATTGTCCTGAGGCTTGTTGATGCAAAATGCACGATACGCTCTGAGGCTAAATAGTCCCATTCTGCATTATTTATTGTATACACAGCACACTGGCACCGTGGCAGGGTCTGCTGGAGCCCATGTAAAACATGTGACATTATAATTGTGAGATTTCTTACCTCACATCTTATCTTTAAGAGATAAGGTGTGAGGATTAATATCAGTAAAGGCCATGACGCTCTGATAATGTTGTCAAGTGGTTTCTTTTTTTATTTCTTTTGATGATTTAAACGAGGATGAATCGCTCTCCTATAAGCCTGTATTGCTATATCCTGTTTGCTAGATAGAACAAGCATGTTTTCTCCCACCAGTGAGAAAATGAGTTGAAACCACCTCTAGGCTTTTGCTGTTCCTCCTCTCCCCTTCTCCTACAAACACAACCTTTCTCACCTCGGCGAGATTGGAGTTGGCTGAGCAGGGAAGAGGCTCCTGTTCTACACCGTTAGCACTTTCAGGTCTCTGCTGATGCGAGCTCAAAACACTCATTCATGCACACCTTGAACTGAGCAACCAGTGTCATCACCTTCCTTTCCCTAACAACGAGGCTGGAAAATGACGAGAAAACAGGATGTGTGTGTGTGTGTGTGTGTGTGAGAGAGTCCTGTATTATCTTCCATAACAGAGAAAATGGATGGTAGATTGAGGATCTAACAAAGGAACGGCAACCCAAAAGAACAACGCTAGTAAAAAAACTCTAGATGCTAGAATAAGACACAAAACCCTAAATAGAAAGACAGAATAAAATAAAACAAACACAACACCCCCCAACAACAACAACGACCCTGATACTAAGAATACACATGAAAGAAGAAAACACCTGGAATGCAAAGGCAAAACAAGAACAGAATGTGAAGCATGGATTGGGTCAGGATCTGAGTCCAGATCAAGAGCTGAAGCTGGGACCAGGTGAGGATCGGAAGCTGCACCTGACAGATCCAGGTGCTACGATCCTCTCCATGCTGAGGTCCTCCCAGGCGTGTATCTCACCGATGGTGACATAGGTCACAGGGACAGTGGCCCTCACGGTGCAGAGAGCTGAAAAGGCATCCTTGGTACAGGGTGTGTGTGCACCATTGTGGGATCAGGGTGCAGCAGCACACCCTTAACACTGGAGACAGGGTGGTGTCTTCCAGACTGGAGCTGAGAGACAGGGTGGGGTCCTTTACTCCACCTTGGCGAATGGTCGACTTTCCTCTACTTCCTTTTCTCAATGAGCATCAATGCCCTCCATGCCACAGGCCATCGGATCAGCACCTTCTCTGGTTACATGGTTGGCAGCTTCCACGATGGGAGATGGAAGCACAAGCAAACAGGGTGATTTCAGGGCATGTCCTGAGGACATACTGGGGCCTAGAGGAGAAGTGGTTGGATGTAGGAGATCATGACCCAGAGGCATACAGAACCAACCCCCAAAATCCCCCCAAAACCCCACCAACCCTCACCTCCTAGCAAACGTCCAATTTGCTGCATTCTTGGATGAGGCCGCATTCTATAACCCAGGGGCTGGCGACATAGGCGAGGAACATGTGAAAATCCTTTATTATCTTCCAGGATAGAGAACAGGGGTAGCATGGCAAAGATCTAACAAAAGAACACAAACCCAAAAGAACAATGCTACAACAAAACAAAGCAAAACCAAACAAAAGAAACAAGGCACAAAGGACTAAACGCCAAGACAGAACAAAAGACCATCGCTGACACATAGAACACATAGGAAAGCAGAACATAACAGTGAGGTAGAGAACATCGAAGAAAAAAGACACTCATTGCTGGCTAAAAACAACGGAAGAGGTCGTATATACAAAGAGCAATTAACCAGATTAGTCAGAGGTGGGGATGAGAATAAGTCATGGGGGGTGGAGATTTGGGGTGGAGGAGGAACCAGAACAAAACCAGAACAAAAATAAAAAGCACTTGACTAAAGGTGGAGAGAAAAACCAGGGGATCTGTGACACTCTCATGCACTTTTTTTTTTTTTTGACATGCATTTATTAAATCAGATATGAAGTCTCAGTTCATGCTTTTCTGACTGGAAACCACTGCACTTTGCAAAATCACTGTACTTTATTCACTATGCATCCTCCTTATTCCAAATAATGGCTTATAGATTAACCATCACTGGATGCTGTCTGACTTAACATGACCTTAATGATTTTCACTTTGCTAGGTAGTTCCTTCCGGGCCAGAAATTTTTTAAAGACTTAAACCTCCCTTACTTCTTCCTTCAGTATGAACATAATACCGTAATACACAGGCAAGCTTTGACCAACCGCCATCATCACCCATCAATAATTTGGGGCCATTGGTCTTTTACGTGGATCTGGCAAGGGCTTGTTTATATTCATGAGGATGCACTGGTGGGTACCAGCTTCTTCCTCCTCCATCTGCACCTTGTCCAGGGTGCGTGCCACTGCCTGCCTGCCTCCACTGGACCAGGGGGAGGGGGGGGAGGGACCATCCATCAAAATCAGCAGGAGGTGGAGCCACAGACAGGAAAAAGACAGATGGATTTGCTAATCAGTGACACAGGCACATAAAATGTGTCTGGTGTTCACTAAGATTAATGAGGAGACCCTCAAAAGTCTCTATTTCTCCCTGCATACATGAAAGAGTGCAACATTGTGTTGTAATAAGGAAAATGAATTAAGCCATATTATATCAAACCTAATTTTAAATTATGTTAAAAATGTAAAAATAAAACGTGGCAATAACCTTCTAAAAGTTAAGCCCTGGAAGAGATTGCACTCAGTAAACAGTCTTCCTGTGGGCAGTGCAATATCTGCACTACGGTCAATGAAATACCCATGAGACAACTTTTGTGTTATCAGAAAAAGATCACCTCAATGCTGTCATTAATACAAATGGCATTGAAAAAGGGTGATTGATAATGGATACTAGATGAGGGACTAAGTGTGGTGATTTGTGCTGATGTGAAATAAAGTGTGTGGAGGGGCATTTTGGATGCTGTGAAAGGGTCGCAATTTCAGCCATAATCACAAGATCATTACAGTCAATAGAGTGGCACAAATGTCAGCAGATGCCATTAAAAACCATCAATCTGGTTTGACCAAACCATGCAACTTCAGCACAGATAGAACAAACATGTGGTAAAGAGAATCTTCTTAAGACCCAAATAGGGAAAAACCAAACAAAATATTGTCATTGCATGAGTTCATTTTTTTTCTTTTTAAGAAAGCTTCCCTTGATAATTAACTTTCAGTCTGGTCTTTCAAAATACCCAAAGATGAACATCAACAAATGTCAAAACCAACATTCATAAGGAAATTTCAAGGTTGTATAGACCAACATTATAATGCGTGGTACTAATGTACATCAAACAGATTAGTCATTATAGACATTATAGATATTTCAACCAATAAGCTTTTGTCCAGAAAGGAGAAATGGAACCTGTCATGGTGTCAAGGTCCTGCTTCACAAGACGTTCAAACACTTCTCTTTTAATAGCTTTATTTATACATGTAGAAAATTCTACAATTCTTCCCTTTCTCATTAAAAGGGAGGAGGGTGGAAGAGAAGTTTCACGTCTTTCATACAAAAGCTTTTCACATCAAAAGTCTTCACTGTATAAATTTCCCTGGTCAGTCTTATAAACTCTAATTTTTATAGATGATGTAAGAGTGAGCACTAACTTAGATATAAGTACGATAGGTAGAAAAAAGGTCGTCCCAGAAAAGAAAAAAAAGGTTCTAATTTTATTGAAGGTAAAAAATCTATAAAAGTCCTCCCATATTTTCTCATATACTTCAACCTTCCCCTTAACACTATATAACATTTTCTCAGGATTGTTACAGAACATGAGCTCGTTTAGCCAGTGTCTAATTGGAGGTGGGTATTCAGATTTGCGATTCACTAATATTCATTTCTTGGCAGCTGTACTGGCTAGTAGTACAAAGCACTTCTTATAATGGGAAAACCCTTAGTGAGTCTTAGTGGAACCTTTAGTGGAAAGTAACTAGAAGTTTGTCTTTCACCCAGTGAAGTTGTAGATATTTAAAAAAGTTTTGATTAGATATATGAAAGGTTTCTGAGAGCTACCTAAAGCTAGTGAATTTATTGTTTACATAATCTCCTATGGCTTTTATTTTGGGTTTTTCTTTTTTATCACTTTCTCCAGCCAAGAGCATAAAATACCATCTCCCATGCTATCAGGCACAGCAGTATTTCATAAAAGAGGAGTTGTGTTAAAAAAGGTAAACAGATAAAGGGTAGAAAAATGAACGATGAATGTGTTACCAGGCATAAACTGTGTTTAGTATGAGAAGGTTTCTAGTTAATTTAACCAATGTAGCCATAGATCTGAGGAAAGGTATAACCTGTAATGGGACATCATTTATCTCATACTGCTCTATAAGAGACCATCTGGCTTCTGGTAGTTTCCAGGTGAATCCATTTCCATACAGATGCAGTTAAATAATAAAAGCCCCCAAAACCTGAGAAGCTGCAGTTCGCCTTTCAAATATGGTGCTTGTAGCTTGGCTGGACTTAATTCTTGTTTTTTTCTACCCAATAAAAATAGGATAATGGCCATTTCTTTGAAATATGTTTTGGGTAAATCATAAAGAGACCTTGGAAAAGGTAAATACATTTAGGGGAATTTTCACTACGTTGATTTGTTCCATTAGTGATGATGGTAGACCTTTTCAATGCCGAAAATCTGTTTTAACAATAACCATCATCTGACAGCTTGGCAATAAAAAAAAGAGATTTTTTTTCTATATTGATGCCTAAGTAACTAATACCAATAGTGCACCAGTTTAAATGTCTTGTCACCTGAGATAATGAATGAAGGGCTACTGTTTGATCAAGATCAAGCTTATAGCAATGCTGTTACTCCTGCAGTAAAGGTGTAATGGGCAGGTTAGGAGAGCATAAATATAACTCCATGTCATCTGAGTACAGAGACAGTTTATACGGTCAAATGCCCAGTTGTAAGCCTTGTAAAGAGAGGTGTGACCTAACGGTTATAGCCAGAGGTTTGGTATCAATAAGAAACATAAGAGTTGAATTGGATCTACAGCTTCTTGCTAAGAGAAACGTGCTAGACAGGATATCAAGAATCATAGTTTGGAGGAGAAAACTAGCTTTAGTCCTGTTGAATGCTTTTACTGTGCATTAATCAAGGTTGGACTGCCATGTCTGTGTGCTAATATCAGTAATGTGCAAAAGTGTCTGAACATTATCAAAGCCTTGTCTGTTTTATCAAGTTTATCAAGTCCTGTTTGATCTACATCAATAAAATTTTATCTGCATCAAGGTATTTGGTAATATCTTCCCTAGCCTCAAGGCCAAAACAGATTTTATAATCAGCATTTAACAGACTGAGAGGCCTATATTTTTGCTCAGCCTTTCCAGGTTTGTGGAAAGGAGAATTGTTGCAAAAGAGAGTTCAGAAGAGTTCGGAAGAACTGGTGAAAGATGTTGTCATCATGTCTCCAATGCTCCTCTTAAGCTCATATATGGATATATGTATTTTCAGATGTAGATACACGATCATTTTATTTTACAGCCATTAAAAAGGAAAGCATTGAGACTGACTGTAATGTTTAAGTTCTTTTCACTGACAGTGAAAAATAAACATGATCCTATTATTTGTAATCTACTGGATGCTATTACATTTTATCAAATACTCCTAAACATGTATAAAGCAATATAAATTCACCTGTCTGCCATAGATGTCCTACTTGCAGCAAAAACAAGAGGTACATTAGGATATGCAGAACTAATTTCAAATCAGCTGACTGAAGTCCAGCAAAAGGTTACATACCACAGTTCACAGGAAATCAATACTTGTGCTACTACAGAAGAGAATTCCAGCATACATGTGAAACGGGAGTTATGTTAACCAAAGAAACAGGGGAGTGCAGAAAAGGGCGACTGAAAGAAAGAGGAGGAAGATGAACAGGTGCAGGAGACACGGTGGTTTGGAGGAGTGCTAATGATGATTTGAAGGTTATAGTGGCTGGTTTAAAGGGACTAGCAGCTTCGATAAGTCTCTTCGTAAATGTGGGATGGCAAGATTTGGTATTTTGTAAGAAAAAGAAGAAATTTCTGTTTTCCCTCTTCACTTAAGAATTAGTTCAGCAGTTCAAGAATTAAGGGTCAGTTAGAAAGCAGTGGAGGTGAGCAGATGAGGAAAGTGAGGATGTTAACACACTGTAGAAAGATCTGAACGGTAGAGGCTGGTATTGAGGAGAAAAAGGAGAATGGACAGCTTTCTTTAGAGATCCACTTAAGTTTGTGTAGACCTTAGACCTTATTTAGAAAGGAGAAATATGGGAGTCTATGGAAAGAATAGTGTGTATTCTGATAAGGAAAGTCAAGGCCCATGGAGTTACCAGCAGATATTCTACCAGTGGGTGACAGAGTGGTGTATGGATATCAGCCCTTTGAAATGCAGTGAGGTACAGGATGTGGTGTGCTGTGCAAAGGCAGGTTCTGTACCAGGGCCTGATGCAGTCCCATATCAGCTGTGTAAATTTGCACTTGATGTCTTGAAGTGCTCATGGAAAATGATGGTCATAAGAAAAAGATTTTACCCCAAAAGAGTGGAGAAGAACTCTGGGTAATTCTTAGACCAAAATAGAAGGATGTCATTTAAGGATGTGATTATTGAACATGAGGAGAGTAAGATGTTCTTTTGTGTGATTTCATAGAGGCATATTTGGAAGTGATTTATCAGTGCAAAATTCTAGGATTTTAGATCAGCATCAACTTCAGACATCGAAGAAAGAGGGTTGGGACCTATGTGTGGTATTCTTAGATTTGGCTAATGCCTTTGGCTCAGTACCACATAATCTCTTACGAAAGACAATTGGGTTCTTCAAGGTATTGATAGGATTACTTGGCTGGTTAAAGCTTATTTTCTGTTTTGGAACCTGTTATTGGCGATGCAGTTATCTAAGAGTGTGTTGGTGCATAGAGATGTGGTAGGTAGAAGAGGAAAGCTTGTTTCAGGCCGTTCATGGAAAGCGATTAATAATGTCGTATCACCAGAAAGAAGGCGAACGATTGCTAGTTGTATTCATGAACAGGAAGTACGATGCTCAACCCAGGAAAAACAGGAACAATGGCTTCATTGGGAAAGTTTTGAAAACCAGAATCGTACAGTGAGAGTAGTGCTTGTTGGATGTGAATCACAGTAAAATTTAGCATGGAGCAACTTGCAACGTTCTACAATTGCAAAACCTTGGACAGTGGGTAGGTAAAGATCCTTAGCTGTAAATTATTTGTGGAGGTTGGTATAGAGCATCGTTTATTGTCGTGTAAGTTTAGTTTGTTGCAGGGACAACATAGAAACTTTACATAGAAACAAAGCAATTTGTTTTGTGTGTGAGGTGCAGTACATTGGAGCGTGAGTGCAGACTATAAATATTCGTAGGTGGGTTGAAGCACTAGATTGAAAATGGGTAGCAGATATAGGAAAAAAAAAATACAGGTCCCACAGTGCATTGCTTTAACTACGTTGAGGCTGGGGTTACATCACAATCTGTGACTGTCGAATTTTGTGACATTAGGGGGCACTGTTTTGCAATGTCAGAAAAGAATGTCAGAAAAATTTGTTAAATCCAAACATAGATTTGTTTATGGGCACAAGCAAAACTTCAAAAAAATGAAGTTTTATATACTGGAGAATGCCTAAAAAAATATCACTGGTGCAGAACCGCACAACGAAGGCTGATGCTACAAGAGCTGGACCAGTGCTTTATTTTTGCACTGCAGCTCCTGAGCTGATGTAGGCAATGGCTTTTTGTCCAAGAGACTCAGGGGTTATTGTCCACCTGGTGGTCACAGAACCATCTATTGCCCACCTACTTGAGGGGATGGCAGAAGCCAGATGAAACCACCCAGTTGGTGGAGGATCATCTCAACTATACTAAGAGGCATTAGGCCCTTCTCTCTCTCTCTCCCTCTCTATTTTTCTCCTCTCAATAGGGATAAGGCAGTTAGTGAGGAATGAATGGTGTGCTAGAATTATGTGTGTGACTTGTGCCACCCTGAAGAGAGGAGCACGTCTGGACCTCTCCCACCCTGGAGAGGGGAGAACGTCTGGAGCTGTCCCTCCCTGAAGAGGGGAGCACGTCTGGAGCTGTCCCACCCTGAAGAGAGGAGCACATCTGGACCTCTCCCACCCTGGAGAGGGGAGCACCTCTGGAGCTATCCCACCCTGAAGAGAGGAGCACGTCTGGAGCTGTCCCAGGGTGAGCCAGAGTGGAGAAGCTATGGGATGAGGCCGTGACTAAAGAGAATAGACATAAAAGAGACAATGAAGTCACTTAGTACTGCCCCCTTAGTACTGCCCCCTTAGTACTGCCATCTACTGGTCTTCCCTTGGCGGATTTCACCTGGCACAATCCTGGTACCACACCCCAAAAAGCACTATGGCCACATTAGAGTGATAAATGGTCAGGTGTGTATATCAGCAGTATGTCAGTAGTCAGTACATATATTAAAATGTATATAGCAATAAATAATTGAGAGAGAGAGAGAGAGAGAGAGAGAGGTTGATGCATAGTTGATGATGACTACCAGGGAGTATAAAGGAGAAAACACTGAAGTCACAGCGTCTCTGAAAGGTCAAAAGAAATCCCAAGGTCAATTAACTAAATTATATAGAGTGACGCAGGACACTCAAAGTGAGGAATTACTCACCCAGTTTGTTCCTAAAAGCTTCAGGGAAATGCGTTCCTAACATTCCTATAGCAGGGCATTTAGGACAGGGTAAGACACTAAACTGTCTAATGGTCCGATTCTATTGGCCAGACGTTCAAGGCTTGCGTATATCACGGTGTGCGTCATACCGCGAATGTCAGCTGGTTAATCCCTCAGCCATGCCAAGAGCACCGCTGTGACCTCCTTCTCCTAATCGAGGTCTCCTTCAGAAGAATTGGCTTGGACCTCGCCGGTCCACTGAAAGGGGAAGAGCACATGTGTGGTGCTTTGTATTAGTCCTGGTGGATTATGCACTGTGAAACCTGGAAGGAGTGCACAGCGGAGGCAATGTTCCATGTGGTCTTTTATATCGTGGGCACTATGCAAACTTTATGAATGAATTAATGGGGGTAATAAATTGATTTGTACCTGTGTCTGCCACCCACAAAAACAATGCTTTGGTCGAACAATTTAATGAAACACTTAAAAACACGATTTAGAAGATGCTAAGGGATGGAACAAGTGTCCAGGACACCTTCCAGGTCAAATGATCCCCCAACCTGCGTCGCAATGGTAGAACCTCACTGAAGTCACTGTGCCGAGACTCTGTTCACTACACTCCTATCATGAAGTTATTTCTTGGCTGAAAATGTGAAGGGATGTTAAGTTTGAAAAGATTTAGTTAGTGTTTCAGTATAAGCTTTTGTAATCTTCCTGGAGGTCACATATTCTGACAAGAGCTTTCAGAAACGACGACCTTTGTGCTGCCGTTTTCCCGGACACTCCGGTCATGAATACCTGGAAGGAAGATGATATTATTTTTTCACAAATTTGTCCTGGATATACTTTGAGAATACTAATTGTGACAACAGTTATCATACCTGTAAACTGTAACTGTACCTATAAATAAAGGTTGTCTAACCTTAGAGCCCATGATATACTGCTTGGTGGTATTGTATGGAACTAGTGGTAGTGAACATGCATTAACAGTGCCAGTGGTGCTGAGCACAGCCTTTTCCACTGGGGAGGCCAGAATGGATTTTGTGTTAAGAATCAATTGGCTTCCTGAGTGCAGTAACATGGGCAAATATGATTAACACAGTGCTGTTGGTGCAGTATGTTAAGCCTGTATGGGACTGTTGGCACTGAGCATACAGTAATGGTGGAGATGGGGATGGCTTTAGTCACCGAGGAGATCTCTGAGGGTTTATTTTTAAATAGATTTTGTATGTGGTTGGTTTAAAAATGAGCTTAGAGGAGGTGAGTTTGGGACACAGAACCTCACTGTTGAGCCTTCTGAAGGTGTCTTGGGCTTAATTTAGTGACACATCGATGAAGGGAGGTGCCTACTGATGACCTGAAAGAGCTTGGAAGGTTGTGGTGTCCACTGTGAAGTGGGCCGGGCCCTTTGTGAAACTCTAATGGTTTGTCACAGGTTATTTGGCATCTTATCCTGTGTATAATTACAACAAAGAGGTAGATAGACTAGTGAAAAATAGACCTTCCAAGCACTGCTAAGCATCACTGAGTCAAGGGCGGATATATTTAGGCCCATTTCATTTGAAAAGTCTCCACATCTTATAAGTGTCTCTGAAATTCAGGGGAGGTATAAAATAGAGTCCCAGGATTCTCTTTGACATTTTCTAATAGTAAAGGGTTCTGCAGATTTACAACTACTGCTGCTCAGTGCAAAATAAAGTAACAGAAATGACTTGGGTACTACTGGAAAACGAATCTCTGTGGTATAATACGATTATAAAGGTACTCAAAGCAGAGCTAATGAAAATCTGTTCAAGGCCTTTGCTCAAGGGTAGAAGTAAATCAGCTAAGGTTAATTTTTAATTAAATGACATCTTGAGGGGTTTTGAAAGACTGCCAAATAAATGATTTGGGATGTGTTTCTTGGATTTGAAAGTTTAATTTGGTCTGCCATATTTGATTTTATCTTGAACCTCAGGACATCCACTCCTCGTTTTTCAAGCTGTACATAGATATAATAGCCAGGTAACATTCCACCAGTGGCAAATCAGAGTGTTTTCTACAGCTACATTCAGGAAAAAAACAATGAGATTATATGTAACTGTTTCCCATTGGAAATCTTTTTTCCCCCCATTGCACTTATTAGTCTTTTTAGAATATGTGCCTGGTCTGACATATAATTAACTTTTGTTTATAGCTGTGATTGCTGCTGTTTCCTGAATTCATCTGAACTGAACATTTCTAATGTACAGATTGTTGTTTCACCTTTTCATTCCTGACAGCAATGCTACACAGATTAAATGATGCTACACAGATTAAATAATGCTACACAGATTAAACGATGCTACACAGATTAAACGATGCTACACATATTAAACAATGCTACACAGATTAAACGATGCTACACAGATTAAACAATGCTACACAGATTAAATGATGCTACACAGATAACACATGCTACACAGATTAAACATGACACACAGATTAAACATGCTCCACAGATTAAACATGACACACAGATAAAACATTCTCCACGGATTAAACATGACACACAGATTAAACATGCTCCACGGATTAAACGATGATGCTAGATTGTGAAAATGACATCAGCGAGCATTTTGTGCTTCAGTGTTTTGAAGTGCAGCCGATCAGAACAGGAACATTAGGCTGTACTTCACTCTATCATCTTCCCCACTGTTTTATCCTATTGCCGAGAGAGAGAGAGAGAGAGAGAGAGAGAGAGAGAGAGAGAGAGAGAGAGAGAGAGAGAGAGAGAGAGAGAGA
>JAOYMR010000023.1:5381838-5394372 GCA_025802075.1 Tenebrosternarchus preto
AGAGAGCGAGAGAGAGAGAGAGAGAGAGAGAGAGAGAGAGAGAGAGAGAGAGAGAGAGAGAGAGAGAGAGAGAGAGTGCAACACACACGTCTGCATCTTGAGTAGTTTGGATTCTACACCAGGGTGGGGAGAACTGCTGTTAAAAATTATTTACTTTGAAATATCTGATTGCATCTTCAAGATAGCAATCACTAATCAATTTTTAAAACAATTTCCTAAAAGGTCATACAGTAAAATGTAATAATGAAGTGTTGGCTGAATTTCTCTGTTATTCTTAGAATTTGCACTTATTTTTGGTTTGTCTCAGTCTTCCCTTTTTCAGGTTTTTTACACTGTATCTGAGTATCACCACTTTGTTGTACCTTCTGTAACTGGGGAGATCTAATTTATTAGCGTCAAGCTAACCAAAATAAAATTTACAGTAGTTCACTGATACCAAGTGACTCCTGGGGACAAGAGAAATACTACCCAGTGAATTAACAGCCTCAGAATCTAGACAACAAAAATATTACCTACACACAAAGAACGACCACTCGGCCTTCCTTCTTGAATGTGTCCATGGGCTTTAGCTTGTAGAACCATGTTGCTAATTCCTGACAATTCAGTCTTTTAGTATAACCCAGAGATAAACACATTAGATAGTTTATGCCTCCTTTGGAAATCAGTAACATTATACAAAAGTCTCTGAATGTGTATTATTGAGTATACAGATGAGTATCATTACTCCAGGGGCAGATATTCATTACTCTAGGGGCAGATATTCAAGGGGCCCTTAATTCAACTCTATTTCATCCTTTAATGTACATTATCAATAAGGCAAACATTAGAATAAATGTCTAATTCTGACTGTGAAATCCTTAGCTAGTTAACTAATATATAACTCTGCTTGTTATAGAAACAAATTTAAAGTTTAAATGGGCTTTTGTAATGGAAATCGGAGGGGGGGGGGAGGTGTTGCGGGGACAGTTAATAATTGAAACATGACTATCAGAACTTTTACATTTGATATTTCATTGCAACTGTAAGGCAAATGAGAAAAGCTTAGAGAAGCCAAATATTTGGTGCCAGGAGAACAGGTGCATGGGTTGGGAAAGAAGTCCAAAATTACAACCTGCCAAACGGCACAGAACTTGCATCAGCAAAGAGTGATCACAAGGGGGCAGGTGTTCAGGAGCAGATGCACACGTTCAGATAGATGTTAAACTGACCAAAAACTGATCCCTGAACTGAGCAGCTCTGTGACCTGGTCTCAAACGTTTTATGCAGTGTGAACTTACGGCAGCGAATTTATGGCATTTGGAAACCTCTGAAATCTGAAGCTAATATGGCATAATTAATTTTTCCTTCCTACAGGCAGAATTTGGAGCCAGTCAAAGCCTTCAACTCTCCCAGTAAACCTGTAATGGTGTGGGATCAGCCATTCCTTTATGGGAGTTATTAGGTCCGGTGATTGCTCTGCATGGCCGCATATACCAAAGGATATAAGAGCAATTTACAACCAAGGCCATGTGCACACTCTGGTGCAAGCACCACTCCCTTAATATTTCCTCAGATTCCAAGATGGCAATGACACCATGTACCTTCCTAAATAAAACTGAGAGGGTTTTAATACACACCTGGATGGAGTCAAATTCCTTCGGTGGATTACACAATTTCCATATCCTTTAACCCTCAAAGAACATTCTTTTCTAACAGTCCATATCAGGTATCTGACATTCATGATTAGATGCTTCCATTGACTTTCCGCCCATAATTAATTATCCACAGGGGATTCAATTACAATCAGTAATGTAATATTTGTAAAATAGAATTATCACAGTTAATTTATGCTTTAATATGGAAGCACTTTGCTTGCACGGCTGATGAAGGACCTCTGGCTGAAAACGTCCTGTTTCTTTGGAAACCCTGTGTTCTTTATTAGATTTTTAAATATATCTACAGTCCTTCTACAGTACACTGCAGTTACATCTGGAATATCATCAGATGTGTATATATAGTCCTCCCCTTGGCATGGTACACTTTAAGCTTTTGTAGGATTTATTTAGCTCTAGATCTCCTCTAACAAAGCAATGTCTCTATGGTAATTACTTGAAGTGGATGTCACACAGAAGACTTCATATTTAATAGAAAAGCATTCATTTTAAAAAAGCAATTTAAATGTATACACTGTCAAAACCACCGTCAACTTTAAGATGCATTGCTGACACATTGCACAACTGAAGATACGGTGTTCATTTAGGATAGATGCACATTCCTCGATGGTACAGTGTTATATGCAGTTGTAATTACTTCCATCTGAAATCATGGCCCTCTGGAAATGTGAGATGCATTTAGTTTATCTTCTACTTCTTTTACCATTTTTAAGTAACACATACATCTTTTATTAAGTTTAGTTCGTGCGATAGTGGCAAACTAACAAATAAAACCATGTTGAATTTGTTATTTGTTACTGGGTAAAAAAGGGGATTGGGAGTCATGTTTACTTGCCTCTTTGATACAACTGTTTCAGCACTGCTATCATTGCTATATGTAAAGTTATCATATACCCCACGATAAAGCCAAAGATGTTTTAAAGATTTTAAAGGGCAGCAATAGCTTTAATTAGTTTTTTTGTGCTGTTATGTACACTGAGGCGAAGGCACAGCCATTTTTAACAGTTGGAGTCAAAGATTTATAGGACAGAAAAAAAAAACTTCTTTGTAAAATTGAGTTTAGTAATGTAGACTCAGATGTGCAAGGAGTGCTGTCACCATAATTGCTCTTCTACAAGTAACTGTCAGTCAGTATTACCATAAACTAGACTGAATACAATCCAGGCTGTGTTAAAGGAGGCCTTGCCGGACAGAGACCTAGTTACTGGGTCCATAGTTTACCAGAGAAGTCAGCATCAGTGTACTGATGCTGTACTCAAAATGAACCAAAACATATATATTTTTTTAAAGTTAGGCTGTATAAAAGGAATTGTATTGTAAGTGGAAGGCTTTTGTAATGTGGAACTATAGAAACATATATACTTCCAATGTCCTTGACACAAAGTCTTCAAAAAGATTATGTGGGCCTTTTGGGAGACATAATCACACTCCCTCCATCATGATTGCTTAAGTCTTTCTTTCATCGTGGAAAAGGTGGTAACAGACCCATCAAACCACAGGAACGCCGAAGTTTCTGAATCCAGCCGTGATCCCAGTACAAAACCTCGTGAAACGCACCAAACCCAGGGGGGAAATGGGAGTCCAAACAGCAACCTAATCACTGTCTGCTCGAGGGAGGATATAAAATGGGAAGGGAAATCCAATTTTACCCCATTTCTTTGTGCAGGTTACTACTACCCAAATAAATCATTTGTCAGAGCCTGAAAAGGCTCGAAGCTCATTTGAAATACAATTATATAGGTCTTTTCACAAATGTACAGTACATCTGGCCTATCTTGTAAGCCTGGGCAACTTTTGCTCTGTGTGAGTACAGTATGTCTGTTCTCTTTTATCAGGGTTTTATACCTCTGCAGATGTGTGCGCACAATCTTTACGATCTGTGCTAAAAGGGAGGTACTAAAGGATATTTGATGCTGTCATTAGTGCTTTTTTTTTTTTTGTTGCATACCAAGGCTGTATTAACCATTAACACTATAGAACTGATGTCTACTGCATACTGATCTACAAATGGTCGTGATAGTTTGAGACCGATAGTGTGGAACACGGAGAGAGGTAATCAAAATTAGAGTGAAGTACACAGGTTTTCCAGAGGATCAGGATGTTTTTCACAGAGGTCCTTCATTAGTTGTGTGAGCAAAGTTTGAAGAGTTTGTTAGAAAAAGTATATGATACAAGTATATGATACAAGACAGACTGGGCTACACGTTGTGTAATTTATTATAACTTTGACATTTTATTATTAGAGGATTGTTCAGAATATAAAGGACAACATATCACTGAAAGAAAAAAAGAGAGGGATATTGTTAAGTGAGGACTTTGTGACATTTTAAAGTTGAGAATGTGGTGTTTCAATTCAAGTTTTAAAGTACAGAAACAAGGAGGATTCACCTGATAATAAGCCTTTCCAAATCTACAGATTCTTTTGCACCTAGGTATTCCATAGCATGAATTAATAAACCAGACCAATTAATAAACCAATGACAGTTTTTTGATGTCATTATTAGAGAGCTTTTATCATAAAAAAGAGAAGGTTCAAAGTAAACTGCCATCATATTTCTTTTTCAGTACATTCATTTCTATCTCAGATGATTTTCAAAGGAACTGATTTTCAATTTGGAGAATTACTGGTGTGTTGAATTACAATTATCTCGAACAAAGCCAAGAATGGTTTGGGAAGATCACAGTGCCAAACATGAAACATTGTATGGTGATATAAGATGATAAAAATCTATGGGTCCATAATGTGGCCCAAACTGCAGACTGATGACTTCCATGTATACAAGAGAACACCTTAGCTACCAACCCATTATTTAAAGCCACTAGACTGATTCTGTGATCTACAGTTAAAATGTTGTACTGAATATATGAATGTACATCAAAACAGTAAAATATACTTAGGTTTATTTCCTGTCTAATTATGTTTAATGAAATCGAGCCAATGAAAACAGAACTAACAGTGGACATATCAGTGATTTTTTGAGCTGTGATCAAAAATATTGTGTAAAAATGAACAATAAAAAAAGGAACTTCTGATGAAGAAACCATAACTCTGATGAAGAAACCATAACTCTGTGGTATTTCTGGCTATTCTGGGGTTTCATACTGTCCAATCATAGAAAAACGCACATCAACAGAACAAATGAATGAGACGTCAATTATTTTAAGTGCAATAAACAGCCTAAGAAATTGAAAATCATCTCTCTTTGTTCCTGAACAAAACCCAGGGGAAGAAGCTAAAAAATCGACGAGCTTTGTGGCTCGTACAAAGTCATGTCTTGCATAGAATGGGCTTTGTTATCTTATTAACAGGATTAGACCCATCCATGCCAGGATTTTTTATCCAGATAATGTCACCTCAAATGAGGATTAATGTGTTATGCACAGTTTGGGAAAAATTATGCACTGTCACTGCTTTTCATAGTCCGTGCCAACGAAACACGTACATGGGTGTTGTTTTTTCAGAACCATAAAACCATTTTGTAAAGGAAATGACCTGAAAAGGTAAAATAAAGCATACATTATGTATTCTTGACACTGCAGTATAATAAGATAATAAATTATTATTTTTAATGTCGTGTTATTTTTATTTGACCAGTTTTTTTGAACATTAGTCTTGTGACAGCATATTTTTATGCATTAGGTAGCCTGAAAAAAAGTATACTTTAACATGACCAACATGTATTAAAGACCAAATGGTAATACATCAATATGACACACAGTTAAAAGATAAAATTAGCAACTTGCAAGCATGACAGCTGGCCAAGCAGAGACTGCTATGGCAAGTTAACAAGCCAGTGAACTAGCTGTGCACCTAGATTTTCGAGTTGGAAAATTCATAACCTTCAATAGTAATAGCAGATTTACCTGAGCATAGCCAAGTTTATTTATTTACAATCTGCTTTCCTAATATTCCGCTTGTAAAAAGTGCAGGAATAATAATTAAATTTCTCTGAAAGTGCACCCAGCTTAATGTCCACACTGTGTAACGATGAGTGAAAGGGAGGCGAAAGCAAAAGCGGATTAAGGCGAGATTTATTGAGGGCAAATCCAAGTTCAGGGTCGCCATAGCAGTCTAGAGGCACACAACTGAGACGAAGAGACGACATGACATTGACACAACACACACAAAAAAACTAGAGAAACAAAAACCGAAACTAGCAATACGAAAGACAAAAGCAAACTAACAAACATGAAGGCAGGCTAACGACACGGCAAAGAACAGCGAGGTGACGATAGCATTAACGAACTAACAACAGGTTAAACGGTAACAAGACGAGATCAGGCGAGGAGTAACACTAACGTTGGTGTGGCATGACATTGTTGAGGTGTATGGAAACATTCACAGAGCTCTGACATTCACTAAACAACGACCGACAACAACAGAACTGAAAACTGTAAGTGAAGTATTTAAACACAGACGTGGAACACGAAAACAAGGAATTAAAGCCAGGAGGGGTGGGGAGGACCAGCGTGACACCCTGCCTTCCTTTAGCTTCTGAGGCCCCAGTGGATCCCAGTGTTACGGGGCCCTCTGGATGCAGGTCGAGGGCCACATGATTCTAGGCCAGGGTTCCCCATATCATCCAATACACTTTTCTTCAATGTTTATTTTCCCACATTGGCTGGTGTTCGTGAAGCAGCAGGGAGCAGGAATGCAGATTTAGAGTCAAGACTCTTTAATAGTTGATTTACAAGCACACCGACAATGCCTGCAGCAAATATACGGCTTTGCGAATAGTGGCCCAAAGCGCAGATAAAGCGTACTAACAACAAGATCTCCTGTGGTGCACATTCATGTTCTCTCCTGTTTCTGACTGTACCATTGTGTAGTCATGTTTATATTCCTTATAAATGTAAATGGGAATGTTGGCCATGTCCAAGGACATTAGTTGAAGTGTATGTAAAACACGAGGTCTGATTACCTGGTGCATTTATCTGATGTAAACATGATTTTTAAAGATGAGTCATGCACATCTGGGCTCCACACAAACGGCCCTCATCAAGCATTTAACATTCTTGAAGAAAGAGAAGTAATGGCTCACTCTACTGTATTTAGAAGAGCTAAAAAAAAAGGGCATTACAATGAAATAAATAAACAATTCTTTGTGAGTGAAAGTCAGAAATGTAGTGTTTTATAACATCTTAAAGGGCAATACCACCGCAGCTTGGCCTCCTGATTAAAACAAGGTATATTTTTCAGAGAAGAGATGGAAAATACAAGTTAAATTTTTAAAATAACCAATAGCATTACATTTTATCATGGTTGCCCCTCCTCTGGTGCTGTGGTTGCCATAGCAATGCCTTTAATTCATATCTGTGGGTTGTTTTGGTGACGTGGCCCCTCCCTCTCTGTGTCAACATCTTGGTTTCTTAGTGAAATTCTTTGCTTAGTCTTTTAGTCCCTGTTTCAGGTTTTGGTTTGCTTTGGTGTTCCCTCGGTTCTTGTGGTCTGTTTGCTTTAGTTTGGTTTTGTTAGCTTTCCTGTTTATGTTTTATTAGCTCCCATTGCCTTATTTTAAAAAAAATCCTTGCATTTTAATGTCTCACTTTGTCTAAGATGAAATGTTACACACACTCCATTTGCACTTCAGGCAGTGGGCGTGGCTTGGTTCAAAACACATCACCCATCTCAAACACAAATCATCACCCAGAGAGAAGTTGAAATGGAAATAAAATGCCTTTATTTTATATTGATTCATTTTTTATATATAAAAAGTACTTACATTTAATACATTTTTTCCAAAATACGAGCAGCTGACTAACATATAAATCAAATACAAAATTATAAAATCTGTTGTACTGTATCTTATTAATGTCCCTTTCTTAAAGTAACAGACAAAAGGATTTCATTCATAGCACTGTAAACTTTCCACATACCAATAAAGTTACGTTAAATCCTCTGTCACATCCTGTATGACAAACCCCGCCCACTGGTAACTTAATTCAACTGTCACTAATGTCGATCAACAGCAATCAGTTTTAGTTTCAGTTTCAGTTTTAGTTGTCTTTTGATAAGCAAGACTTTAAACAAGGTGAATTACTGCGTGTCCTTCATCTATTAAGACACAGCTTTTAATTAAGCACACCAAATGGATAGCTATTTGTTACCACAGGGCTAAATTCACCTTGTAAAAAGGTGTTGTCGAAGCCAGATAGGGATGTATTCTCTCAAATTTCCCAGTAAGTCCTGGGCTCCTCTTGCATGTTATGTGGTTAAGCTGGACGACCAGACAGCAGTTCTTATTTGCAGCATTATCTTCGGTGACAGAAAGCAAAATCACACGAAAGAAAAGTGACAAATTTAACAGGGCAGTTTGTTATTTTAAGCACACAATATATAACCAAAGACAAGAAGTTATGAATGATGTCCTAACGCAATGGATATCAGTAGCCCTCTGTAGAGACAAAGATGGACAAAAAATGTATGTCAAACAGAGAAGAAAACACTCCACTCCCTCTAGAACTGACTCCAGGAAAAGATGCACTTTTAAGCATCCTTTAAGTAGACATGAGCTGAATATTGAAATGAAATAGGAAGTCATATGATCACTGAATATAATAAAACAAAATACATAGTTTAAAGAAGAAGAAAAAATTATATAATATGTATATTTATATATATATGTTTGCTACTGTAATTTTCTTGTTAAGGAAAGGTAATTTCCAAATCAGCAGCTTTATATATAGTGCAGTATATGTATGAATAACGAAAACAAACAAAAAAGACAAACAAACAACAAAACAAATCAAAACAATGGAAGAGACGAGTATGAAGTTTGAAGTTTATCGCACAGACACAGAGAGGTAACGCTGCTGCCAAACATAGAAGCAAACCTAACAGAGTTAGCAGGTCCTGATAAGAAATAGAAAAATTCTTCTTCTCCGTGTGTTTTATACATTTTGTACATTGACGTAAAAACAAAAAAGAAAAACAAGTGTACAAAGTGTAAAGTCAGGCTACGCGGCTGTTTCTCGAATCGTCCCTTCCAGTTTCTTTGGGAGCAGCTCTCTCCTTTCATCGATGCTGATGACGGGCTTCCGGCAGGTCTGTCCATCAAGGTATATCTTAGCATAGATCGGGTTGGAGTAGTTCATAGGCTGAAGGGAGAGAGTTTGACAAACATGTCTGACTGAATTCTGAATGTACATGTCTGATTGTAATGTTGTACTGTTCAGACACAGTGGCTGGATATGAATGTTGGTAGTTCGTTGTGCTTTATCAACCATAGGTAAAACAAATATATATATTTATTTTATATTAAAGGTGAAAAGGAACACAGAAAAAAAAAAAGCAGGTGAGCGTGAACAGCATGCATGCACAAACACTAATGATGACTGAACCAGTGTTATCCATGCAATGGTTTATTGGGACCAGTGGACTTCACCTGTCCTGGTATAACTTCTTTAGGGACAGAGTGTATGTTCAGAGGACGAGGGTCACTGGATTTTACACACCATCCCTGGAACACACACACTCTGCCTTCAAAACTATGCAGACATGCAGCCTATTGCAAGACCACGAAGCAAAACGTTTTTTCATCTCTGCATAGCGTGTAAAAGTTACTTCAGAAAGTATTCTGAAAAGAACATGTTAACATCAGAGAAAACGTGACTGGGGGGAGAGTAAGACAATAAACAGCTGTGGGGGTTGTTTTGTTTGCATCTGCGCAGCAGCACTAATAAACGACAAAGTTTTGACAGCACATCTCCGAGCTGGCAGAAATAATCATGTTACTTTGAAACTCATCTGGCACGAAAAAAAAAGAGAATTGATCAGCAAAGATTTTAAAGCGTACTTGATGTCATGTGTATTAGTGTTACCCTGGATGAAAATATTCCAAGAGTACCAAGAATGTGTTCAGTGCTGAGGCTATCAGTGAAGTCCTGTATTCATAAGCTTTTTTTTCCTGAGCAATATAGCACTACACTGTAAATCTATGGATACCGGTATCTGTGGATACAGAGATATCTGTGGTTCCTAAGTTCATCCTTTCAGCTGCCACAATATGTTTGCAGTCACTTCACACATGCAAACCTTGTGTGGATCCAGTGTGAAATTTGGTTTGAGGAGGCTTCCAGCATCTGCATGGTTGTCATGGTCCACCTCGTACATGTTGTAGGATGGGTTGCCAATTTCTACGTTAATGCCCCCGTTGGTCATGGGCTGCCGCTGGACTCTCTTGCCCCTAAGATCATAAAGACATTTTCAAACTATATCCAAGAGGCAGACATCCCACACTCATTTAAGACATTTGGCTTTGCACGTTTTGTACTGAAAACGTCCATCCAAAATGTTTTGTTGTTGTTGTTTTTCTGTACCCTTTCACATTTTCAAGTGCTTTGCCCACACAACACTGATATTAACGCCACCCACACGATCATGTTCAACTACAATTTTCAACAGCGGTTTCCGGATGTTCCACGTGAGCATGTTAACTTCTCCGTACTGTAGATGCAATTCAGATGTGCTTATTTCAAGGACTTTTTGTTAAAATTTACATTCAGTGTTGGCACAGTTCAACTTTACTCCGTTGTACTGTTACACATTTTATTTTCAGTATCTTACAGTAATTATATTTTCCAAACCTATCATCTGTTAGGCTTGTAACACCACGTGTCTTGGAGATGCTGGAGAAAGACCTGCCAGTTGTAAACATTTATGTTGTGGTGAACCTGACTGCACCTCAGAATGCAGCTATTAGACTTTAAACGAATGTTTTCGCCCACAGCAGGGCTGTGAAGCCTGCAGTACGCTCCAGCTCTCGGCCGTACACCGTGTCCCTGCATTACCTCTGACGTCTCCTGCAGATGAAGATCCCGGCCACCACCGTGGTTATCAGAACGACCAACAGGACCAGGGGCACGATGATGGCTATGCTGCCTGGAGTGAGCGGGAAGAAAAAATCTGAACTTATTAACTTCTAATCCCTGACCACGTCGGAACTGATTCGTCCTCAACACGGACAACGTAAAATATATAAAATATACGCTTATCACAATGATTCAGCGTGTGAACTTGTAACAGAATGTGTGTGTTTTTATTTATTTTTTATTTTTTTAAAAAACATAAGTTAACACCTTCCTGGAAAAATATCACAACAAGATCCGATGTAAATATTGTTCATAGCATGTTAAAAGAATTTCAAATGTAAATGAAAACACCAGACGTCTTCTCCCCCCCTGCTCTAAAGTGTGTCGAAGGGACGCTGTAAAGCAGCTTTCAGCAGACAGGGGACGGTGTTAAATATTTAAATCATAAATCAGTTCTGTCTGTTTTCTGAAGCCTGTGCTCCGCTCAGCGCGCGAGTGAGCATCACCACGCCACCGCACAGCTGCGGGGCTTGAACCGCGGGCAGCGCTGAGAGTGAGCAGAGCTGCAGGACGACACACGCACTCACCTCCCGTCGCGTTGTCCGAGCGGCTGCTCTTGGGGGCGGGTCTCTCGCACTGCGTCCCAGACCAGTTGGCTGAGCACCTGGGGTAAAAAAAAAAACACCAGAACAAAACGGCAAAAGCCAGGAGGTTGGTGATCAGGTGAGCGTCAGGAACTCTGATCAGTTCAGCTGGAACATGGTGAAGTATGCAGAGACCACACAGAACAGCCTGTTTTCATTTAGGGAAGTGTGTATATTAAAGGGTATGAATTCACACAGTGGAATGTGAATGTTTGCTTTATATTAAACTGTGAAGCAGACAGCAAAAGGAATCGTCTTATTTGGACACGAGAAACATCAAACTGCTGGCATGTTCTGTGGCTAAATAAGATGGTTGATGACTGAAGTTAGGACATCTGAGGACGACAACACAGCAGAATCACATTAAAAGGAGAGAAAAGTGAAAATCACAAATTCTACCAACAACACAGTGGGAATAGAATCACAGTTTCCTTATGCCAGTCCAAAAATGTTTGAATCTAAAACTTTGATGAGTAATAACACACGAGGAAGCAAATCATATATACAATGTTTTGAAATTAATTTAAAATGAACTCACACATGCAAAGCAAAATACAGAAGAAAAAAAGTTTGAAATAATATAGTATGATGTAATCAGTATCTGTTAATAGTCTGTATGCATGGCATCAATTCAACCAAATACACACATCAAGCAGTGAATACCTCTACAGTGGCATGGGCATGGGCACTAAAAAAAAAACCCCTCTGTGTTCAGGGGTGGGGCACTGGCATGGTGCCAACTGGCAGATGGAGCAGGGTGGAGATGAGACCTTTGGCCAGGATGGCATGGGTTGGGGTGGATGCTGATGTGGGACCTACTTGCAGCGTGGTTTGTTAAGGGAGGTTATTGTACACGTCCCATCATTCTGACAGTAGTAATCACAAGGGTTGGCCAGCTCATCACATCGCTGGTTCTTGAACCCAGCTGTGCAGCTGCAAGAAATTGCACCGGCGTGAGGGAAAAAAAAAAGCAAGAGAAACGTCCAGACACCTGTGGCACACGCTCCTGCCCCCATCAAAGCTAAAGTGCGAATATTAAGTACATGTTTTGCCAAAGGGTAGAATCAAATGGTGTCCACTTGCCACTGTGCTTGGATCAGTTAAAATAGGCACATCTGTGATAAAAGTCTGAAAATCATTTCTAGGTGAAATACAGACGATCTTCGACAGGACCTCAGCAGTCTTAATTATAATGTAACGCTCAACATCAAAAGATGCGAAGTTCTGGCAAAGACATGCCAAAAAAACATGGACGAAAAAATAGCTTCTGTCCAAATGTTTGCCTAAAAGAATCATGTCTAATCAACTGTGAAGGGAATAAATGAAGACTTTTCCTCTGATCTCACATGCGTGCTGGGGGGGGGGGGGGGGGGGGGGGGGGGGGGGGGGGGGGGGGGGGGGGGGGGGGGGGGGGGGGGGGGGGGGGG
>JAOYMR010000023.1:5401265-5416086 GCA_025802075.1 Tenebrosternarchus preto
GTAACCCTTAGTGTTAATAACCCATAGTGTTAAAGTAACCCTTAGTGTTAATAACCCATAGTGTTAAAGTAACCCTTGGTGTTAATAACCCATAGTGTTAAAGTAACCCTTAGTGTTAATAACCCATAGTGTTAAAGTAACCCTTAGTGTTAATAACCCATAGTGTTAAAGTAACCCTTAGTGTTAATAACCCATAGTGTTAAAGTAACCCTTGGTGTTAATAACCCATAGTGTTAAAGTAACCCTTAGTGTTAATAACCCATAGTGTTAAAGTAACCCTTGGTGTTAATAACCCATAGTGTTAAAGTAACCCTTAGTGTTAATAACCCATAGTGTTAAAGCCATTAATTAAGACATCAAGAGTGGACCTACATCTTGGAGATTTTCATAGTGACGACTTTGCGGTGTGTAACTTGATGGAGGATGTTTACGTTTGATTACTGATCTTACCATGTTTACCATCGAGTGCCACCAGAGGATGCGAGCCATCGAAACGCACACTCCCAATGACAGAGAGCTCTGCATCAACCCAGTACAGACGCTGGCTGAAGTAATCAATGGCTAATCCTAAGGACAGATAATGGCAAAAGATTTATTTTCCCTTATGAACCAGACTCAGATCAATAAAGAGGTCTCCCATCATACTGTAGAGTCAAGTGGATTAAGACAGTTCATTTAGGAGCACTGCTTACTTTCAGGTCCTCTATCTGTCTCTATTTGCTCTGTCTTGGTACTTTTATCAAATCTGCTATACTTGGCTTGTGTGTCCTCTTTTGATTTTACGTGTAACGTGTATTTTACTTTCTCTAAAAAAAGGTGAATTTCTAAAGCCTTACTCAAAGCAGAACAAATGGTCTACATGTTAAAGGCAAGTAGATTTTTTTATTTCCCCAAGGACATGCCTAACAGAACATTGTTCAAAGTTATTTTTGCTCACTGTACCTCCTTTTTTGTTTGTTTTTAAACCAGGAAAAATTTGAAAAGAAGCACTTTTCACCATATAATGATGTAAGACTTGTCTCTGGAGATTCTGGGCTTGACCTTGGACCTCTCTTGTGAACTGAAAAGTCTTACTGCTAACATTCAATGGCTGACAATATGAACACCACAGAAAATGGTGTTATACTTTGAAGTGACTAAATCTCAGTAAAAAGAAAATCAATATGTAGCTATACTTTACTGACAAAAAAAATTCTAAAGTAACCTGAGATATCTAGGAAGTTGTGAGTGAGGATGAATATTTTGGTGTTTGTAAGTTGCTGAAGCACTAAAAATGGCATATGAAAACTGTACAGAATTGTGACATTACATTTCTGACCATGAAATACCCCAGGAAGTACTTTGACATGATATAAATTCAACAGTGCACTGCCTGTTTGATTTTTTTTCATGTAAATTTTATACAGTGGCCTGTGCAATTCAACCACATTCAGCCATTTACATTTTCACAGCATGGAGGAAGATCATCCACATTACATTGTTTAGTGTGGCACAAGTGAAGTCTAGACGGCAGTCAATATGAGCAGCAAACACCAGGTGGCCTGAAACATGGCAGAACGTTCCCAAGGGTTCTGCAGTTCTGCTTTCACAACCAGGCATCTCTCATCGCATGCTGATGTACTGACTTATTTAAGCATTTTAAGTACTGGATCACTAATTTAAGTACTAGATCTCTTTACTGATAAGGCCATACGTGAGACATACTGGCTTTCCAGGATTAAAATTCTGTCTCTTTTGAAAATAGAGGAAGTGGATTTGGCAAGAAACACCTGCCAAAGTTATGTGCTTAATCACATTGTGCAGCTCCTGATATTACTATTATTATACAAGAAAAGTATTATCCAAGAAGAGGATTCCAGCAGACCACCAGAGTCGAGTAAAGTTGCAGACACCTTTTAAAGCATCTACACGCATGCAAATCATTTCCATCAAATACAAAAGCCAAGTTGGGCAAATCCCATGAGCTGATGTATAAACACTGGCTCCCATCCTGATTCATTCATTCTCCCAACCTGTTTGATCTCAGCTACACTTGCAAAGCCTTTACTCCTTCAGACATGCAGGAGATCTGGAATCAGGAGCCCATTACAGAGGTTGTAGCTGAGTGGTTAGGGTGCATATGTAATGCGTTTGTTTGGTCTACAACTCAGAAGTGTGTCAGAAGCCGAGGAACAGGGAATATGAAGACAGCGGTTATTGGGTGGTAGGACACATCATCTCACAGTGAGGAGCAAGTTCACAAGTCACCAGGGTTTTAACAAGTCTTTTAACCCGATTTATGCCTGGATGCAGTACTATAATCATTGTCTGTGCAATGCTGCATAACATCACAGTGAAATCAAAAAATCCAATCCAGCACAAGCACAGGCAAAATGTAGGGGAAGAGGAAAACGAGTTACCAGCATCACCAACGGGTTCCCTGTCTGCATTCAGTTTCATGCATTTTTAAGCTCAAATAAAACATGAAATAAATGTAATTCACTTTTTTTTCTTGAACTTTACTTGAGTTTAAAACGGTATATATATACAATGATACATTTATTGTACATTTTTTTGGAACAGGAGGTGTATTTCTTACTAAAGAGCCATAAAATCCAACTATCCCAAACCCTGTTGTCTATTTGACATAATAACAGGTCACTGGTCAAACATTAAGACACTATATAATTATAACATTATAATTTCCTATTTTTTGTTGTTACTCAGCACATCATTACAGCTTTACTACCATCCAATACCATACCAGTGTCCACTTACTGTATGTTAACTTCTCACAACTTATCAGGTCCAGTTAGTATAATAGGGACTGAGGTGGAAGGTTATAATGAGGATGCAGCTGACAGACAGTCATCTGGTCTGGTCATGACACCAAGTTTGGCCTGATTAAGCTCCAGATTCTCCAGCTCTTCTCTGGTTTCTCTCTCTCTCTCTCTCTCTCTCTCTCTCTCTCTCTCTCTCTCTCTCTCTATCTATCTCTCTGGTGTCTCCCCTGAGTGGTCAGGAGTTCTTGGTTGAACCTTGAACCATTTGCTTCTCATGTGTTGCTGTTTTCCTGGAGCTGGTGTGAGAAACACCTGATCTGGAACAGCAGGAAAGATTTCGATGGGAAGCAGGCAGTGGACAAGCAGATGGAAACTCACTGCCTCAGACAGCATCCACTCCAAATACTTCCCCAGAGGCATGTGGTCCAAGTGCTTGGGAGAGAGTGGCACTGACGGCAGCTGTTCTTGCCCAGTCTCGGCCCTCTCTCCTTTTAACTCTGCCACTCTTTCCTTCGATTGGTGAAATCTTTCTATTTTTTTCTGCACATCAGGGCCTGATCTGGGTTGAGCATGAATGCATTTAACCTTCTGCAGTCAATCCTCATTTCCCACACAGAATTCAAGGAATCGGCACTGGTTTTATAAAACAGCACATCTTTAGTAAATAGGACATCTTTATTGATTTCTACATCTCTCAAAATAGAGTTTTTTTTTTTTTTTTTTTTTTTTTTTTGAGTTTATTTCATTTGTAGTGGGTTGAACGTGTGGGTAGGTTTTGTGTGTATTTTTTGTAAATAACGAAATTATGTTGCAATACTTCTGTTATTATTTTAATGACTTTGAATACATGATTATCCTCACAGCTGTGACCAAAGGGTCACATTTAGTTGAATTGTTTGAAATTATTGGTCGACTGCCTGTTGTCTTACTAGAACTTTAGTCGCGCTAACAAGTTCAATGTTTATTACAGCTTTCACATGGAAAAGTAGAATATATTTTTTATACCTCAGTCCTAAATATGCCTGTTGACCTATATCTTTCATTACTATCAGAAAAAACAACAACCAAGACAATGGAACAGTGCATAACAATAAACAAAGAAAGGTACATTCTTAATACATTCAGTATTAAAGAATAATACCTGTAGGTCTTCGGAGGTTCTTGTCCAGCAGCACTCTGCGCATGGACCCATCCATTGCTGACTCTTCAATGTGTGAATGGTCACCAATAACAGACCAGTACATCATCCTGTAACAAACGTGGACAATCTGGTGATGACCATGAGCTATTTTCTGATGACTGTATAAACATACATGTATATTGAGCAATATTTTTTCATAGCTACGTAGCCGACTTTATGCAGAAACCAGTTAGATACTGGTCACGTTTTAGCCTCTTTAATTACCATATTTGAATAAACATGAGCATTATAATTTTGAAGTTCTGAGATGAAAAAGGAACCGTGCTAAGAATCTCACCCTTTGACAGGATTGATGGCAATAGCATATGGTTCCCCTGCAATATCGGTTATCAGACGAGTACAGTTGGGTCCTTTGAGCTGGCCCACATTAATGGAGTATCTCAGCTTGGTCCAGTGGGCTGTGTAATAGCTGAACCAGTGCATTCTGGAGTGGTCTGTCCAGTATATATTTCCAGTGACCCAGTCAGCCGCCACATCTCTAGGCCGGCGGAAGTCTGGACACTACAAAGGGGCAGTCAGATAAAATGAGGCTTCACACAACACTGAAGCCGTCTGGTTTATTTAAAGAGGTGTCGTTAGTAAATTAATTAATTAAATAAAAACTACACCCATAATTCAAGAGAGTGTATCATGTACAGCATTATCTTACTTTTCTACATAAGAATATCATTTACTACAGAATGTATACACTCACCAGTCACACTGTTGAAACCATTTGCTAATTAGAAACACTTTTTTATTTGAGCAGTTAGAGACCATCTCTGACCCATGTACAGTTTGTTCTAGCTACCACTGACATAAAAAAAAAAAAACCTAAGCAAACAAACAAAAACACGGGTGTGCCTGACCAAGGCCTCACCACTGCAGCACCCACTATCAAAGCCTAGCTGAAGGATTCACTTCATTTACAAGACTGTCACTTTTGAAGGGTTCGTTTCTCGGCTGCATACGTCATAAGGACTGTCCCATTTTAAAAGAACGTGGATAATCCTTTATATACGGCAGAGAAAGGCACCAACGGATCCTTCAGCTAGCTTGCGCTAATCACAACAGTGGAGCAGAACCAGGCAAACGGGACAACAAAAGAGCTCATTTTTAAATGTTTCCAGCAATAATAACACAAATTATTTCCTGTTTACCTCATAAATTGCCAGTAAATGAGTAAAAGACTAAACTGTCATTAAATGTAAAATCACGAATGAGTGCCCAGCTATATTGTTAGCGTAGCATAGTTGTGTCATTAGCCAAGCACATTAGTTGCTAGCTAATTTATGTACATTTAATCAACTAACTAGCTGTGTAATGTTAAGGAAACTGAACTTGCCAGCTCTTTTAGTAACACCATCACAAATGCCCCTCAGCCTATCAGATGCGATAATTACATTATGCAAATATGGGCACGAATCCTTAATGCACATTTGGTAGCAACAGTCCTTTAATTGAGATGCATCCAGTGTGTATCATTTATGTATTGGGAAAGATCTGTCATCCAGATAATACTTGGTAAATGGTCATGCTGTGTTGAGAAACTGATAACTGATCAGTCCAGCTGAAGGTAGCTGGTAAACTGATAACTGATCAGTGCAGCTGAACTTAAAGTTGCTAAACTGTGCATGGCAGCAGACGAGTGATGGTATTTAACTGCACTTGTTAATTGCATCAATAAGCTCGATGTACCTAAGCAAGCGACCAGTGAGTGTTGGTGCAAGGTAATGTTTTTTATTTTTTTAACAGTATAATCATTCAACACTTTTCTTAGTTTTTAATATTGTCTTTAGAAAAACACCTCATGGCATTATGAACATAATTTTGAAGAAATTTTAGAACAAAAGTAAACAGACTTTGCTTCCATTGATGCCATAATATTAACTATAGATACAGATAAGGCAACAGTGCATCTGCACAATTTTAAAACACACGCACACACACGCAAACAGATACATGAATACATGCACTCAACAACCTTCACTTTCAGAGACTGTTACCCCAGACCACTCAGTGTCTATCTATTTATTGGAATTTATTTATATAAAATACACTCAGACCCCTGAAAATATGTACATTTAGTTCTGTACATTTAGAAAGTAAATCTGATTTTGTATCTGTGCTGTTATTATTGAAGCTTGCTTTCCTCACTCTGTACTGCCTTTGTGACTTGAAGAAGAGAGATGACGTGAAATTTCACTGTACCAGAGGGTAACAACAATAGAGATTCTATTGTATTCTATTGTATTCTATTGTATTCTATTCTGTTCTATTCTATAAAGGGGACATGAAGAAATGAAGGTACAAAAACAGTGTTTTGTAATACAGCAGAGTATTCCCAAGGACCCTTGATGGCATGCTTCCCATAGGTAGGAATACTTACTATGATTCCCACATTTGTTTTACTTTGACTCCTGTCTAGGATTTCTTTGTAAAAAAGTCCACCTGGATTAAACTGGGTAGCCCAGATAAACTTTTGTTGGTGCAACAGAGTATCCATCCCAATGATGCGAGCATTTTCCTCGACGCGAGCAAGTACTTTGTGTCCATGGCTCTGGTTAAATGGATACACAAAACTTCGGATTTCAGTGTCATTAGCTATGTAGAGCACTCGATCTTCTGGTCCTGCCCGTTGATTATTAATATGCAAAAAAAATAAGAAGTGGCTAAATTCCATTTAGGGTTTAAGACAGCAGTTTGACAATTACAGAGGCACATCAATTATGAACAATCTAAAACAGTTTACTGGGTAACATTATGAACACTGCTATGCTAAAACATTAGCAAAGTTAATGGTAAACAACAATAAATGGAAAAAAAAAACCCAAAACATTACACACATTTTTACTGATTAACGCTGAGATGTATTCGCTTATATCATGTGAATAAAATACTAGCAATTAAATGCAACTAAAATGCAATTTAAAAATATGCCCTTAAAGGATAGGTTCATTATTTTAATATATATGTGTTTTTTTTTTATCACTAAATACATAGTCATTGGTATGAAGTACTTATTTCAATGATCTGGTCTGTAATTCACGACTCACAAGTCAGCAATAGAAGTTTTATTAGAGCAAGTTGACACATATGAACAAAGCTTTAAAATATTTTACATGTACCCATTTCAAAAGGGCAAGTCTTCTCTGTTTAGTTCTTGAACTAGCATGGTACCATCATGGAATAATTAGATAAAAAAAACTATAGGCCAATATAGTGCACAATATAAATACTGCTTTAAGAGGATTAATATTCTAATACTGTGGACAGAAAGTGTGCATCTGGTCATAATGATTATATGTACAAACTCTGGCTTTGTTCATATGGGGAAACCCTGCCTAAGTAACTTGCTTCCCTTGTAGGAAACTCAGTGTTGTGGTAAATTAAATTATTTCATACAACCATAGTCACTGAAATAAGCATTGTGTGCAAAAACAACAGCATACCATAGACATGATGACAAAAGAGTTTATCAAAAATATTGAACTTATCCGTTTAAGTTATAATTTGAAGTGTTCTAAAATTCTTGGCAGATCATCCAATATTAATATTACACTTTTATTCAAGAATTGTCTGTCTGACCACCACTTGTTTATGATAAAAGCACTCAGTGGTCAGTGAAACGTAAAGAATACATACATATTTATGAAGACAAACTCATAGTCAATGGAAAACATATGGTCCTTACCTTTAGCTACACAGTTGCCATTGACATCCTTATAGTTTTTGTCACATGTACATTTGTACGATCCTTTAGTGTTTGTACAATAATGAGAGCAAGTGCCAAAATAAAGGCACTCGTTGATTTCTGAAAAAAGATGAAAGCAAAATTATCAGTGTTTCCGTGGAGTTTCTTCCCTCCCTCTTTATTCAAATCTCAACTTGTGATACCACCGCAGTGAATTTCCTCACATACTGTGAGAAAGGAAACAGCATCTTCACAGCTGAGCTCCACGCACCATTGCGTGTGTGTGTTGTTTGTGTGTGTGTGTGTGCTCTTTTATCATCTTGCTTTTTCCTGAGCACAACGTTCATGCTGGGAATGTTCTCAAACTCAGGCATCACAGGTGGCTCAATTAGAGCTGGTAAAATGAGCTTCTGACAGTCAAAATATTGTCAAAACAGTGAACCAGAGCCACAGTTCATTCTGCACAATGCTGGGTGCATTCTGTTGTTGTATACTACAAGCCAGTTAGAAAGTAATATGCACTTTTAAACTACAAATATCAAATAAGTCCACAGTGCATAGCAAAAGTAGTTCACTGTACCTTCACACTGTTTAGTCTTGAGATTCCTCTGAAATCCAAATTTGCAGTGACAAACTGCACTGATATTTGTCTGATTACACACTGCATCTTCACCACATGGATTCATCTTCTGTCCACATATTTCTCCACTGGAGGCTGGAATGAAAGAGGAGCTTTGAAACGTTATATTTTATAAACGCATCCAACCGTCCCTTAACAGCATGTGATATTTTCATCTTGATGTTTGTTGGCGGGAAGCAAAGAACACATATAAATGGAAATCAAATATTTATTGTGACTAGAAGATATTAAAACATTTTTTTTTTTATTTCAGTTTTTAAATAAACACCCACATTACCGACCCGTGTCATGTTCACATCTGGTATATCATGCATGAGCCTATTAGGAGTCTCGTTTTCTTTGATGGTTTTCATCTAACTTTATTTGCCAATAAGATCAAATGAACATGTGACTCAGGTGGTATGGTGGTGCTCACGGGTCTTGCAGTTGTGTTCGTCAGACCCTCCATCTTCACAGTCATCATACAGGTCGCACTGCAGCAGGGTGGAGATACAGCGGCCATTCCTGCACGTGAACTCCGTCTTTCCACAGGGTTTGGGCCTGGTTGAAACTGGTTTGGGGCACATTATTTATTTATTCAGCTTCACAGTAAAAGAGGAGAAAGTCTGTTTGCTTTAAACCCTAAAGAGGTTTATTTTCTCCAAACAAACAAATAATTAATATGATTAAAAAAAAATATATATATTGAATAACCAGCTAGACTGAAATACTTGTATCACATACTAAGTGACTAAATTTCAAAGCCATCTTCACGCGTGCTAGTGCTGATATGTGCAGTTCAAGCCTGTGGTGGTTTTCTGGAGTTTTCTATTTTCTCACCGCATTCCTCTTCATCAGAGTTGTCGCCACAGTCATTGACGTTGTTACAGATTTGATCAATCCGCAGGCACACTTTATCATTTCTACAGCGATGCGGCCTTGTAGAGGGGCAGTTCAGCTTAACTGAGGAAAGGAGTGAATGATAGTCACTTGTTTTACCACTATAAACCTTGTGTAGTCCACTACAAATAACCTCAATGCGCACAGAGATGGATCTAAAATGTAGTAAAATTCCTCAGTTCATACATATTTGAAACTGTTGCTTTCAGTGGAGTTTCATTCAAATCTTATTGAGTCTACTTGCCAATGTCTAGTCAGTTCACACCCATAATGGCAAACTTGAAGCTTTTTTGTTATGGAATTAAATGGTCCCAGAGTACAGTGGATTGCTAAATTAAGGTTAGCGTGAAGCGACTCTTACCACACATCTCAACATCTTCGTCAGAGTTGTCACCACAGTCATCCTCTCCATCACACACCCAGGAGTGCAGCTTGCACAGGGTATTATTGCACAGGAACTCATCGGAACGACAGAAAAGTGCTCCTGAGGGCAAAACAATTTGTCTGAACTGCAGCGATACAGTACAATGGAATATTGCATTCATAACATATCAGAGAAAACAGAAGATATCTGAGTGAATGAGGACTTTCACCTCATTCACACTAAAACAACTGAAATTAAATTGTTTTCAAATTAAAATCATAAACTTCCTTTACAGTATTAACACATTACTATTTCAGTTTTACAGGTTTAATGCTATTTCAGTTTTCCAGCTTTAGTTCATCTTTCCCTGTACCATGGTCGCAGTTCTCCTCATCGCTGTGGTCGACACAGTCAAACACGTCATCACAGCGCCAGCGTTTCGGGATACAGTGGGCATGATTCCTGCACAGGAACTCATCCTCTCGGCATTCTTTCACACAGTCCATCTGGCAAGAGACCAGAAGAGAGAGACTCACATAATCCGACAGACACCCTCCGTGGGTGGAGTTCATCTTACCGTGGAGAAGGCAGGGGGAAACGGAGCTGCGTTTCCATGGAAACGGCGAGCTGCACACACCGCCTGATCTAAATTATTTTAAAAGTGTGAGCACGTAATGTCCTTTCCATTTTCTATTGAATATATGATACTTTTCCATCTAGGGACACATTTGTGTTGTGTTGATACTGTCTAAATACACACAGTTGCTTTCCAGCTTATTCTTCAAGCATACATTTTCTCTTCTGTATGTTGTACCAGTTATAGACTGAAACTTGAGCAAAGACCCATACAAGGAGGACATACCTCATCAGAGCTGTCCAGGCAGTCGTCATGTCCGTCACACCTCAGGCTAGCTGACACACAGCCCCCGCTGGCACACACATACTCAGTTAGGGAACAGGAGGGAAGCACTATAAGACAGAGAAAACACACACACAAGAAAATGCACAAACAGAGCTGTCTTTAGCTTGACAGATACAAAACAGATTACACACAGGCAACAGGGGCAATTCCAACAGGACAATTCCCACCCATTTTAGGATAAATACAAATAACAGGATGTAGAAGAGGAATAGCTGATTTGTAAAAACACAACTATGTATTTTTGTCTAGGTATCTGATTCTAACAGAATTTTCCTAGTACCACACATCTTCAGTATCTATTTAATATTAAGCCTTGAATATGACATTTATTAAAAATATGTCATCTGCTCCAGATCTCTGAAACTTGCAGGCAATGAAAATGTCACATTCAAACATCAAGGTCAGCAAAGCACTGGCAGTACAAGAGCACAGCTCGTCTGTGCTACAGGCTCCAAAGGTCGGACATCAGTGATGAGAAGCTCACATGTGCTTAAAACCCGCAGACACATACATACCCGTTCCAAGGCAGTTCATCTCATCCTCCCCAGTCTTGCAGTCTTCCTGGCCGTCACACAGCCACTTGGCCGAGATGCAGAGGCTGTTGTGGCACTGAAACTGGTCCTCTGTACAGCGGACCTCACAGTCCTTCTGGAAATGTGCAGAGCACACAGAAGCTCTCTGAGCCTTATGGCTAGACATTAGCAAGGGCAAAGCCCAGTAACAGGCTAAAACACTGGCCTGCAGAAGAATGACATGCTGTTGGATATGCTGTTTCGAGCACCCGCACTTTCCCAAGCCAATGAACTTGCAATGATCATGTTTGATCTTACAACCAGAGATTATTTATCTTTCTGAATTACATTTTAATACTTCCTGTAAATTTCAATTTGTGCAAATAGAGAATTCATACTATACATAAGCATTCAGTAAATTATAAAAATGTGACACTAGAAATGTACATGTATGCAGTATTAATAATTATGGTACTTAAAAGTTTGTACAACTGAACAATCATCAAAACCAGTATCTGGAGAGATCAGAAGTATGCCATACTTTGGACAAAAATAATTGTGTTTAAACAGCTCTTTGCCCACACCTTTATTTTGTTTGTTTTTTGTCAACATGAACCCCTACAAGAACCTCTAGCACTGCACAGTCTCTCCACCAATAACAACCGGAGTTCTGACACTCCTTCACACTGTCTTCATGCCCTACCATCCTCTTCATCTTGTTGACACGGAGTTGTAAATTCCTCGCGAGCTGTGTGGAGGAAGGATGCAATGTTGTGCCAGGAGTCTGAAGTGTGAGGGAGTGGAGGATGTGTGTGTGTGTGTATGTGTGTGTGTGTGTGTGTGAGGGAGTGGAGGGTGTGTGTGTGTGTGTGTGTGAGGGAGTGGAGGGTGTGTGTGTGTGTGTGAGGGAGTGGAGGGTGTGTGTGTGTGTGTGAGGGAGTGAAGGGTATGTGTGTGAGGGAGTGAAGGGTATGTGTGTGTGTGTGTGTGTGTGTGAGGGAGTGGCGGGTGTGTGTGTGTGTGAGGGAGTGGAGGGTGTGTGTGTGTGTGTGTGTGTGTGTGTGTGTGTGTTTTGGGGGGGGGGGCACTGCACTGTTCAACAACTCAACCAGCTCACTGGGAGTCTGACAAACTGAGGCCTGGCAGGATGCAACCCAGCCTCCAGGTCATAAGTGGCATGTTGAGCTGCTTTCCCTTCCTATTTATTATCCAGGATCCCAGGCTGTATGGTGTCACGTGAAACAAGAAAATCAAACAGAGTCATAACCACTTCTCGACTGGGGGGGGAACAAGCCTTGTACTGCACACATGGCTTCACCTGTACCTACAGCATGTGGAGTATCTAACTGTACCTCTTAGGCAAACAGCCTTTAATATAATTTCAAGGTTTTCATGCCATGGGATCTCACCAGCTGGTGTCTGGTCTGTTAGATCCCTTAAATAAATAAGTACAGGTTGATATCCAGTGTTCTTCTACTTGGCTGGATGGACACTGGTCACTGGACAACCCCAATGCAGTTTAAGATCAGACTCATTAAAAATCCCTTATGTGCATCCTGTGTGTTCTTTCTAATCCATTAGGATTAAAAGCAACTTCATTGTCACCACTTCCAGCACAGAACCAACTTCCTGCACCAACTAGTCCTGCAGCTCATCTCAAGCTACAGGTAAATACTCAAGCATTGCCCTCGTGGGACCGTCTGCCTCCGAACAACTGCCTTATATCTGCCAAGATTTGAAATAAACACTTGTGTACAGATGGTCTAGAGCTCTGTTCTTTCCTGTCGAGCAGTTTAATTAAACTGGGCAGTGATAAAGTTCATCCAATATTACAGTCCTACTGGATTCAGTAAGATGTGAACCAAGTGGATGTTAACTGGATAGATCATATCATCTGTGAAATACACAGTAAGTAGACATACTTAGAAAAGGAAATGAGATTTCATTAGGTCTGGTTAAGAAATTAGAAGTCATCTAAGATGGTGCCAAGCGAGAAAGGCTTAGCATCTCCGGCTGAAAAGGGCAGGTGATCGTGGTATATCCTGGGAGTCACTAGTGGCTTGTATTTGACATCCTGCAATTCCTCAAGTGCAAAGGGTGTGTACCTAATTTCTTTGTGCATATACACAATAAAGTGAAGTTGAAAACTAGACATACAGTGCACCAAAAGAAAAGGAAAATAAATCAATACTCATCTGTGCAAAGCTTACTGCTGTGAGCCTGATGTGGCAATATGTCAAGTGGACCAGCAATTGACAAACGGCAATTAAGGCAACAACACCACAACATTATTTATCCTGTATTATAAAATGCAACCCTACTTAAGTTAATACATCAGATTTAGATTTTAAATCATTGGCAATTCTAGACCCTACCAGGGGCATTCTTCTCCAAATCCACTTAAAAAGCTCATATTTTGTGATCTCTCCTTGACCACCCTGAGCTGTTGTATTGGCTGACAAAAGAACAAGTGCACTGGTAAACAACTGGCAGTGGTCCAACTCATCCTCTTCAATTTGCCCAGGATTTGTACTTAAGATTCTGATTTGAAGCATTCAAGAACATTTATTTTAAACCACTGAGAAGAAAACTGGCCTCAGAGCAGGGCTGTGGAGATGCCATGCAATATTCAAGACAGATATTTCTCAAAATTAGAGAATAAGTGTTAGCTAATGATGTGGTCAATAATGATTCTGGTGTTGTGATCACACTTCACATATAAAAAACAGAACCAAGAGATCTAATGCAATCACTAAGCTAATTGCAACTTATCAATATTAGCCAACATAATTTGCTTTAATGTTAGATAGAAAAGCCAAGTTTCCTTCACTGTCTTCCAATATACCCTCTTTCTTTAAATGGCCTACAAGTATCTATTGTAGGTGATTGGTTGATTGTACTTCCAGGGAGGCAAAATAACAAATTTGTATAATTACCACACAAATGTAATTTTACATGTATTATACTTGGATTACTACAGTTGCTTCAGAGAAAAAATTTATTTTTTTTTTCTTCAAAACTCTTACAAAAGTTCATTTAATTCCAGCCAAGTGCTCTCTCCATCTTGGACTTTGTTATTCTAGTGAACATGTGTGTTTGTTTGTGATTGGAAAGGAGGAGGGACAGACCCCGAACAAAACGGGAGAGAGACAAAAACAGGCAAAGTGTGAAAAAGCAGAAAATAAATCAAGCACCGGTGGAGAGGGTGAGCAGACGAGGATCACGTAGATGAAAAGCCAAGAGGAACCCACTCTGAGGAAAAGTCCTCTCACAAAGTCTAGTACACTGAAGAGCTCGGATGTTCACGTGGATTACAGCTGCATCCTAGATCATTTTATTGATTACAGGTGCATCCTGGATCGTTTTATTGATTACAGGTGCATCCTGGATCGTTTTATTGATTACAGGTGCATCCTGGATCGTTTTACGGATTACACTTTGCTCCATTTTGCAGTTTGTTTTGTTCACGTTGTTTTGTTTGTGCTTTTCAGGTTCTGTAGTTTTCAGCTGGCACCTTCATAGGCATATTTAAGTTCCATTTAGACCACGTGCAGGGCCCAGCACTGTTAGTGTTCCTGTCTAACAGCCTGGTGGTGTATTTGTGTAGGGTAGTGTAGTCATAATTGATTAATTTAATCCTAAGGGGTAGCACCTCTTTCAACAACAATTTACCCTGGGAACTGTAATTCAAACCTCTTACATACAGGAACTACCATGTTAGCTAGCATTGAATATTTGATATTTGCTGATGCAAAGAGAGGTACACACACACACACACACACACACACACACACACACACACACACACACACACACACACAAAAAAACAATAAAAATCACCTATATATCTCTAGATCTATCATAAAAA
>JAOYMR010000023.1:5416672-5429785 GCA_025802075.1 Tenebrosternarchus preto
CACACACACACACACACACACACACACACACACACACACACACACACACACACACACACACACACACACAGACACATTAACACACTAACAAGCACCTCTTTGTCTCTTGGTCTATCCTAATTCATATTCATGCTAGGGATGTGAGAGCCTGGTATTTGTTCTTGTATCTGTATTTGTTGAGGCAGCAAAAGTATGTGTATTTGTATTTGAACCAAAGGGCATCTATGATGGAGGATGGGGTAGGAGCTGGAGGCACAACAAATCCACTGATAAACATGTAGAGAACTTAACTAGTAAACAGTGGACCTAACAATAACACTAACTAGCTGTAGCTATGGACTGGCTACAGCTATGTCTGCTAATAGGTGAGTAGCCCCAAATGCTATGAGTCAAGAGTCAATACAATTAGAAACAATCACACAAAAGGGAGACCTACTTCTACACTGCCACTAATATAGACGAGTGGTGTTTCTAGAGTTCTTGTTGTACTGGAACACACACAGAGTAAATTTCTACTGCTAGCTCTGAAAGACACTGGCTCTGACTGACAGTGTTAAGCACTGAAGTGTTTGGGAAGATACTGGTTCATTGTGGGAGGTTTAGTACCTGTGGTGAATCTGCATGGTGTTAATGTTTGTGTCATGTAGATGTGCTCAATAATCCGAGTTAAATTACAATGCATTATAAGTTCTGTATTGACATTTTATCGCAAAGATTATAGTGGAACATATATTGCCTGGGTATGTGTGAGAATTTGTCATTTCCAGTGGCAAAACATTTTAATACTAATGGACATTGCACACAATGTTTACATTGCCAGTTGTTGCTATGGCAGCAATGAAACTGCTGAAAACTCAAAGAAAAAGAACAGAAGCCAGATTCACAAAAGTGTCTTAGCAAAGAAAATGTACCTAAACGTTCTCTTAATTCTTTCTTTCATACTGTTCAGAAAAGAAAAAAAAAAAAAACGAAAAAATCTTCATAAGAATCATTTTTCTCCTAAGAACAAGCAAAATTCTTGAAAAAAATACATTTCTATGTATTTCTAAAAAAACATTACATAGATGTTGACCTTTTTATGACCTTACCAGCAAAGTAGCAAATAGCATACTAACAACGTTTAGTAAGTATTGCAATAGCATACTAACAAAGTATGGCTCTAATTTGATCAAAGTTGAACTAGTTTATAGCTTATTGGAAATAAGCCCTACATTACTTTACTTCTAATTCATTTTTATATATGCTAGATTTGACGTTTTTCAAATCTTCTAAGCAGATTAAATACCCATTTAATACCCATTAATATTATTTATGATGTGCTGGAAAATGCAACAGTTTAGTTGAAAAATGACTGTAGTGTGTAGTCTATACAAGAAAATAACAAATGATGAGTGTAGTGTGTAGTCTATACAAGAAAATAACAAATGATGAGTGTAGTGTGTAGTCTATACAAGAAAATAACTTTTTGAGAAATTCTTAATTTTTTTGAAAACTACATTAGAATATTCTTGTGAACATTATATTGTTTGTCTTACAGTTCTTGTAAGTAAAACATTAGGAAATCAGTGATAAATACAACCCCTGATCTATACTCTTTGAACTTTAGAAACCCATGAAATTAATGTTATGATTAAAACAGCTAACCTTTTTTAACATACCTGCTAGAACCTCAGAAGCACTCTGCTAACACAGCTTTTCTAGAACCTCAGAAGCACTCTGCTAACACAGCTTTTCTAGAACCTCAGAAGCACTCTGCTCACACCACTTTTCTAGAACCTCAGAAGCACTCTGCTCACACCGTTTTTCTGATAATGTACCTTCTGTAACTGATGTACTTTTGATAATGTGATTTCTGATTAAGATCCATGCATGATGAAGGAATTCTTTCAGGATACTGTAATACTGTAAGGACTAGTGAGAGTGTGGCTGTAAAAGCTCCACTTGATCACTAACCTCATCGGAGTTGTCAGTGCAGTCGTAGTCACCATCACAGCGAAAGCTTGCAGAGATGCAGTCCCCACTGGCACAGGCAAAATCTTTATGGTTACAGGTCACTGGCTCTGTGTTGGGAAAAGGCACAGTGGGGCAGATGAAACGGTTCACAATAGGACAGTTCACAATAGGACAGTTCACAATAGGACAGTTCACAATAGGACGGCTGAAACGGTTCAGATGGAAGCCTAAGAACAGACTATGAACCGATTTCTAGAAAAGGCCAAAATTGAAAGAAAGGGGAGAGAACAAGAGAACAGGGAAAATAACGGAGGCAAAGAGAAAAAAAGAAAAACAGTGTGGCCATCATTTGGACACGAAGTGTCATGATACCATCTGTTCCCACCTTCCTTGTGAGTGTTGAGATCAGCTACTGCAGCCTAATTAACTTGGACTTCTTAAAGTGTCAGAATACGTTCAGGTTTTAATCCTGCCAAACAATGAGCATGTGCTATCAGATACCAACATCTGACAGGTCATTAAAACTGCTCAGCTGATTAATGCTGTATAGCATTTATTATATTATATATAGTTAGTATTTACACTAAGCACTAGCTGACAGAGCAGATACAAAGACACTCTGAAGTAACACAACAATGAAATGCAAATTCCAACCCACACAGGGCTGGATTTAAACCCATTAACTGATTGATTGATTGATTCCTTTATTTATCCTCAGGGGGTAGATTCAACATTTCTCCTCATTGTAATGCAAATATCTCCTTTGTACACATCACACATTTGATTCTGATCGCTTCTGAGCCCTCAAAGGGAATGGAAGCTTGTGAAAAGCACATGGGCTGACAAACTCTGAAGGATCCTTCATCTTTGATTGCACAAACTTTGGCTGGAATTAACTATGGACTGATGTAAACAAACAGAGATGCAGAAGGCAAAACAAATAAATAAATAATAAAATGCTTTTAAACTGGCTTCAAAAGAACCTGTGCAATGTTCCAGATAAAACAAACGACAACGGCGTCTTAACACCTGTAAAGTGAGCACAGAGTAAGGCCACTCACTGCAGTTCTCCTCGTCTGAGTTGTCTCCACAGTCATTCTGGCTGTCACATCTCCAGTGGTCCGGGATGCAGTTGTTGTTCGCACAGCGAAATTCATGAGGTCCGCAGGTCTTTTCATCTTTTGCATCAGACGCAAACAAACACACGGACGAAAACGGCTTCAAAAGTGCATGAATATTAATGTCCCACCACAGCCTTGCATAGTGTAATCATTGTTTCCTCAGGGTGTTCCACTGCGTGTTTGACACCAAGTTCAAAACAGGCCCACACCCAAGAGAGTAATCCAGCAAAACATGAAATACCTGAGTATATTGCCCCCTACCCCCCCCACATCCTGCTGGCTACAAAACTTGGAACTTGCTGTCAAAAACTGTTAACTGGGCTCAACTGTCTCCAGAAAACATCTTCTGTTTACTTCTTATGCTTGTGTTACACAATATGTTTTTTTTGTCCACAGTGCATGAGCTTAGAGCTGAGATCAATTTTTGATACAGCAAGGTAAAAAGGATTATTGGTACTGCAAGCACACCGTAGTTGTAAAGGGCTAAATGCTAGCTGTGGCAAACAAAAACTAAATGCTAGCTGTGGCAAACAAAAACTCCTTTTATTCCACATGCGCAAAACTCTCCCCAGCTCTGTCATTACTGGGAGAAAACAAAATCTCACACAGATTATACTATTTAAAAGATGCCTAATGGGTTTCAGTGGTACAGAAATATAGCTTAGGCTGAAAGGAAGCATCTGAAGAAAAAAAAAACCTCTCAAAAGAAGGACTTTCGAAGAAAATAACAGCTCATCAAAGCAAAAGAAGTGTATTTTTAGTTACAACAAAACAACTTCTAATTAAAAGCACCATCTTTCAGTGTGTAACAGCTACAGTTCTCACACTAAACTTTATTAACTTCAGAGGAACACCAAACTGCTGACACCGAAAGCAATGATTTAATACCGTACGTGCCTACTGATAAATAAACGCACTGGCTGGCTATAGTGTTAAAGCCTAGAAAATAAACTTATAGTATAGAAATTGGCAAATACATGTTTTTTTCAGCCATTATAGTATTATTAATAACTGGTTTATTTCAAAGCCATTTTAAAACTATAGAATCTGACAGTTGCACCAACTGTACAGGCAAGTTTTTGAAGATAAAGTGTCAAAAAACATGCAGACAGAGGCTGATACACTTTAACCTCCGAGCCTCTTGCTCACTGTCTCCTCTGTGCTGTACAACCTTTAAAACTCACCTACCATCACAAAAAGAGAGAACACAGATTTCCTTAATCAAACCAATGGACAATCTGTTTGTATCTCCAAATGACCTCGTTACTGACTCTGTTTCGTCAATCAAAAGCAGAAAAATACAGGCAGATTATACTCAGAGAATGTAACGACGGTCCATATTTAGCGTATTTGTACATGCTATAAGAGAACTTTATAGCAGATCATTTCTTTTAGCTTAGTAAATTGCTTTTGATTGACTAAGCAGAGTGAGTAACAAGGTCATTTGGAGATGCAGTTTGTCTATTGGTTTGATTAAGAACAGCGGTGTGTTCTCTCTCTTTGTGATTATAAGGGAGTTTTGAAGTTTTGAAAACAATGACTCTACACTGAGAAATATATTAGGAAAAACGCAATGTTTCTTTTAAAAGATTATGTTCTGGCTACATGCTGAGCTATCTAAACCCACACCCAACAGGCTTTATTATTTTAAAGTTGAAAGCTTTAAACAGCCTGATGGGAACATTTGCAGCAAAGCAAGGATAGAAGTGTCTGTTCTGCAGGAATCTAATGAAAACCGAACCCCAGAAGATGCATTCTTGACCTTCCCTTAGGATTCACACATCTTTAGATCACATAGCTTCACACGTACCTCCAGGGCATTTCATTATTTTATGTTTATTTTGTGAATTAATGATATTCGATATTTTCAGCTAAACATAATACTGTATAGCCTATATTTCATTTTTATAAACATATATACGGGTCAGTTTAAATGCACTTTCTGTTTTTTGTTTTGAAACATTTGGCTGAAACTCTCTGTTCTGAGTTGTTCTAACCCCACATGGTAAACCCCTGTGATTTAGTTTAGTTTCAAAACAAGTTAATCTTTATCTTTACTTCTGCTCCAAATATTTACACTTTATCAAACTGTAACCTGCCATTTCTATTCTTGAAGCGTTCAGGTGGTTTCCATCTTGTGGTAAAACCCCACTGAACCTGTTCTTCTCTTTATGATCGTCTTTAGCCAATCTAATCCAAGCTCCTGATTGGTTCCTGCCCAACACCTTTTCTTCATGACTGAAGAAACTCTAGACCTTTTGTGATCATCTCCCTTGTGCATCAATTTGCTGATGCAACTCACATGGCTGGTCAAGAAAAAACCGGGCAGTCAAATGTCACGATGTACGTGGATCCATGAAGTTCTGGACCTACATCCAAACAGAGATGTGATTCCTATATAGTTCACACCACATAAATGAGATGAAACTGCAGGTTCTTCTCTGCTTAAGCAACATCAACCCCAGAGAAATGGCAGTGTGAGTGAATCAGCACTTTTAGGTGCAATCTGTAAGAATGCAATCTGTAAAGCTACTACCGATGTGCGATTGTCCAACTAAATCAGACAATTTAGGCAACGATCCAGACCCTGGGGAACTGTTACAAGCCCATGGTTAATAAAAGCCTCGAGTGGCTCTTGATTAAGGCTGGCCGCGCTCGATCGGTGAGCGCAGAGACCATGCAGTCATGCAGAATTCACATTAGTACCAATCAGACTCTCCCGCAGCCACGTGGGGTCAAACCAGGTTCCGGGTTGGGAATGACCCGTTACTCACCACAGTTGGCCTCATCGGAACCGTCGGCGCAGTCCGGATCCTCGTCACACACCCACAGCTTGGAGATGCAGTGCATTGTGGTTTTGCACTGGAACTGGTCCGGCGAGCAGGTGCTCTCGGCTGGCGTGGGTTCAAAAGAAGAGAACCGAACACGTCCACATACAGACAGAAGTGGATACTAAAGCACAGCAACGCGTGACAGACTAATCATTAGAGTAAAACATGCTACGGGTTCATGTGTATGGAAGCTAACAATGAGATGCAGACAGAGACGGCCCCTCTTTTTCATGTAAGAAAGGGAACCTTTTTTTGTAGAACTCATCAATAAACATCACCAAACCACTTACATGTGTAAAGGTCACATTAATGCCCAATTAGTGTGGAATAAACAGAGACACTGGGATAAGTCCCGTTACAATTATCTCTGTCTGGCTGCAGGGTTTGACAGGGAGATGTTTGTAAAAGCTTTAATGTGCTAAGAGTGAGAGGTACATCTGGAGAGTGAAACACACCAACCCACAATCAGCCACTTTATTCTTCAGTGACATCTAATTCTACCTCTGGCAGGAAAGGCCTTTGGTGTTCACCACTCAAGCCCCTGAATACCTAATCAGTGCTTGGCTACGCTGCTAAGCTCCAGCCCAACTGAGACTCATTCAGCAGAATAAAAGCTACTTTGAGATCTGTCAGTCTGGATCATTAATATTCCTGGGGGAATAGGGAAATTCGGACAGTGTTTCTCATCCCGCCGAAGCACCTCTCAATTTAAAACCACGAGGTCAACAGCTGTCCGTGTTTAACAGTGGAAGGAGAAAAAACAAGGGCGTCTTACGGCAGTCGGTCTCGTCCTCTCCGTCCCCGCAGTCGTCCTGTCCGTTGCAGCGCAGGTTTAAAGGGATACACTTCTGCTTCCTGGTGCACTTGAACTGACCCGACAGACAGATATATGTATCTGCAAAGAGACAGGCTTTTCAGAAGTGCTGAGAGGGTTTCGCTACGAACGCTGTTGTCAGGCGCTATCGGCACAGCTCACAGTAAGTTACTTGTGGGGAAAAAAAAGGAAACTTTAGGAGCTCTATTACATAAAATACATACATCAGAATGCTTTCATACTTTAAAGATTCAAATAAGAGAGCCGAGATACTGTTTATTCAGCGTTGGGGTTGAAGTCTGTGCTGGCTGCAAAGCATGTTACATACTGTTGTAACACATTCAGATGTGTAATTTCGTTCTGATGATTCTTGCAGTGGTGCAGGGAAGGATACGTGTCACCGCTCACCACAGTTGGCTTCGTCCGAGTTGTCTCCACAGTCGTTCTCTCCATCACAGATGAAGGGAGGGAGGGCACACAGGCCTGTGCCGCACTGGAAACGCCCGGGCTGACATTTGAATTCCGCTGAGAGAGGGGGGAAAGCTGATGTTTAAGAGGAATATCCAAGGGTTTAAGCACTGGTGTGTTTTTAAGAGGCTGGGGAGAGAGGGTCTCCTGGACTAAATCATTCAGTCATGGATAGATTATTTCTCTAAATGCTGCTCTATCAGTTAATGCTACCTCTCTTCTTAAAAGCATCTTTATTTTTGAAACATCAGTGCCTGCCAGCCTGTCATCTTCTGTTTGATGTATCCCCTTTTCAACAGACTTTTTAAACAAAATCAATAAAAAGAAATAAAACTCCTAACATATCACAATAATAAAAAATCTTTGGACAGGAAGCAGTTAATTTCAATTTGCATCAAGGCAGCAAATGTTGTGCCATTGCACTCTCCAAGGGGGGCAAAAGACTTTGGAGGCTAGAATAACCATTACTAACAATTAGTGCTAATGATCTGTGCGGTCCATATGGCAATGCTGTGTAATAGTACGGGTCACCCACTCACGGCAGTCTGCAGGCTCATCAGAACCGTCTCCGCAGTCGTCCACCGTATCGCACTTCCACCAGAACGGGATACACTCATCGGTGCCACAGCGGAACTGCGTGGCACACACAAAAAAAAAAACGAACCGCATGCAAACCCGTCAGCTAGTGGGATCGTGGTGAATTAACGGAAGCAGTTAGCTGAAAACAGGGCGGAGCGGATGAGCTCTAGCTTCCTGACCTGGCTGGCTGTGCAGTTGGAAAGGCAGGTCTTGTTATCGGCAGCCAGGTAGAAGTTAGTGGGACAGGCACACTTGTGTCCTCCACCAGGAGACAACAGGCATAGGTGACTGCAGCCCCCGTTAGCCACCTGACACTGGTGTTTGGGTACTAGAGGAATAATAAAATAACAGCAACGTATATTTAAAGGGAGAAATGCTGCACCGTTGGAAGCATGGTGAAATTAAATCTAGGAGATCTTTACCCTCAGGCTGACGCAGTGGGTGATAAACTGTTATCGATTTTATGGCTTGCCAGGAGTTGAGAAGTTCGACTGCCTGGGCGCCAGAAGTTTTGTGTGCACGGCGTAGAGACTTGGATTTGCCATCTGTCCAGTAGATGAAGTCCTCAAACAAGGTCAGTCCCATTACTCCTTGGATATGGTCGTGAGGAACTAAGGTGCAAAGTATCAGTTATTTAAGTCTACAGCTCACCTCATGATTCACTTCCTATCACCAAGCAGTCACCAAAGAGGTCTTAGCATACATACCTTTGTGCTTCTGAGAACCATCCATGTTGGCAAAAAGAATGTGACTATCATCAGCCCAGTAGATTCTCTTGTTGGTGTAGTCAATAGTAAGGGCGGAGGGAGTGTAGATCTCCTTGTCCACAATCACGATCTGGCCCTGGCCATCCATGCCTGCACGTCCCACGTGAGGGTGCTCACAGCAGTCGATCCAGAACACATACCTGAGGAGAGCTATGATGTATAAGCTCAGAGCTGACAGGCTGGTCATAGCAAGAAGCTTGAATAAGAGAAGAAGATAAAAAAAAGTATCATTTGCTTTGTACCCTAACTGGGCATCCAGAGCCAGATCTGTGGGGTTCTTCAGACCAGAGCTCAGTAGCACAGTGGGATATAGTCCGTTGGATTTCGATACTTCGAGGGTCTTTCTCTCTGTGTCACACCAGTACAAGTTCTTCCCTATCCAGTCAACAGCCAGTGCACTGGGAACAGCTGTTCTGTGAACAACCTAACAGAAGACAATACAGATGTTCAGGCCTCACTGCACACATCCAGCTTTCCCTTGGTGCTAGCATGACTTGTGTTATATGATAGATACAGTCATATTCAGTATGAGCTCTGACATGCAAATCCAGGGAAATGTGTTTTGGAAATAGACCGTAAGGTAAAATGCAAATAAGCAGCCTACAGTTTAAGCATAGACATGTACAGAAATCAGTGCGATGAGAATGGAACAGATGATGCACTGTGTTACGGTGCTGAAATGAGCCTCACCGGCTGTCGGCTGGTGGGCTAAACAAGTGCACCATTTGGCAGGAGACACTGTCTCCCTTAAATTTGCTTGAGAAACCTTGGAGCCGCAACTCATGCAGGTTGCCATTATAACACACGACTTGCTTTGATGTCTTCACTATCACCACCTAACAGGTGGGGGGGGTGTGATTGTATAGCTGTACCAGTTGACAAGGCTGTCCCTTTAGCAGTAATTTTGTCGAAGCTGAGCTCGAAACATTTTCTGAAAGCAAAGCAACACTTCCATGCCTCCTGAGCAGGAGAGGAGACATTAATATTCTGAGTGGAAAAGAAAAGCCTGTGGTATTCTGGTGATCTCATCTAGCATTGATTTGAAGCACTGCTTTCCATGGAAATGAAGGTTAACTAATTTAAAATGTCAGCATTTGAATACATATGCATAGAACCGTCTCTCAACCGTGGCCCTTGCTTGCAGTACGTTTAGTAGCACAGTCCTTTTTTTGGTTGTTTCAAGTGCTTTTGGTATATGGACCGAGTGATAACAAGCATACGATATACAATTCTTAAATTACATCTAAATCTGAAATAGCCTGTTGAATATTAAAATATAATTTTGTTTCAAATACTGACTGTGTAATGAAACAAAATATCAATATATCACTATCAAGATATCACTATCAAGATATCACTACCAAGATATCACTATCAAGATATCACTATCAGATATCACTAACAAGATATCACCATCAGATATCACTAACAAGATATCACTATCAGATATCACTAACAATATATCACTATCAAGATATCACTAACAAGATATCACCATCAGATATCACTAACAAGATATCACTAACAAGATATCACTAACAAGATATCACCATCAGATATCACTAACAAGATATCACTAACAAGATATCACCATCAGATATCACTAACAAGATATCACTAACAAGATATTACTATCAGATATCACTAACAAGATATCACTATCAGATATCACTAACAAGATATCACTAACAAGATATCACTAACAAGATATCACTAACAAGATATCACTATCAGATATCACTAACAAGGTATCACTAACTCATATAATGGCAGCACTAGACATAAACCCTGCACCAATTTCCTTACTGGATTGTACCAAAGGCATTACCTGTGGTTTTAAGATGGCTAACACAAAGGCAGGTTTCATGCACACGAATCTTTATATTGCAGGATTATAGCAAATCAGAACACCTAATTATGTGCACCTGCTAGTGAGGCCCTTAGACATGGTTAAGCTTTAGTGTGACAGAGAAAAAAATGGACATTATTATGGACAGACATACTGCAGCCATATGATCATTTTATTTTTTTCCTGATTTGAAAGGTCAAACTGTATATTTCAAATGTCAAACATATGTGCTCATTTAACCTGTCTTTTCTAAAATAGCAATGCTGGAATATCGGCAGAATTATTTCAGGCAGCCTTTTTAGCCAACACGTTTATAAATCAATTAAAGATAAATTAAAAAAATTCAGAGTTTTAAACTGTTATAGTTTGCATGTTGTATGATATCTAGATATAGAAGACTTCATTATATATACAAGTAGTAGAAGTAATAATAATCATTGTTATCAAAATAACAATAACATTGTTAATAATAATGTTATATTAAAGACTGATAATAATAAGCATGTTATTATTATTTGTGTTATATTAGCAGCTCTGGATGTTTGGTGCCAAACTACAGGCTAAATCAAAATGTTCTAAATTATTAGATTGTGTTAGTAATTCATTCATAAGAAGTTTTACATAATATATCTGCTTGGAAGGGTTTTAGAAAACATACCCCATGTTGTTTAACAAGAGGGTGGATAGTGCAATTGTTCATGTATCTGCATTTTGAGAACTTATGTTCAATGCACCGTGGTATGAATCTCAGACTTCCCAGGATGTGAGAGCCTTTTGACAGATGCTTGAATTTCTTAATGCAGAAGGATTAAAGTCCCTTCTCCGGTGGCTTGCTGATGCAATAAGCCTTTCGAACTGAACATATCATAGTTCCTATTATTTCCTGTTTTCAGTGTTCAGACAGCCATTTCCCTAAATCCTAATGAGTTTGAGATTGTTCCAGTTCATGCTGAGAAGGAGAGATCAGACAGCGGGATGCAGGGGGGTCTCCGGGTGCAATGAAGCCAAATGAGATCTTGGCCCTGCGCTGAAACTAATGACTGTAGCTGCACTGCAAAGGTTTCTGGCTGAGCACCTGCCGTGTGACCCTCAAGCGCTGCTAGTGCACCATTCGAGGAAGCAGTGTTAGCCCCATGACTTCTAACTGTCTAAACTATCTGGGAGATTGATAGCTATTCAACTAATGCCAACAGTTTTGCAGTCAATGGTCACAATGGGTATAGAGGGTCATTTCTAAAATCACAAATTTTATTTGTATGCACTAATGCCTTTGGTACTTGATCGTAGTAACACAGAGAAGACCTTTCATGAGCGTAGAAAGCCATAGGACCTCCTGAAAATTTCATGCAGCATGTAGATAATATTCATACATTAACATAACACTAGAATTTGACATTATAGTACAGACAATTATGCAGTTAATTTGTTCTTTAATTACTAAAAATTCTAGACACACTTAAAGGAATTGTTCAGCTAATGTTCTTCTAAAATGCTAATGTGGCTTGATAATGAACCTGAACAATATGGGCAAGAAACTTTATCTTTTCACACAGGAAACAACTATATATACAGAGAAGAACAAAAGAACAAAAGAAAGAAAGGAAACTAGGATGTGAAAACCACACCTTAAGGTCACTGCCATTCAACCGGATTCTGTTTATTCTTCGGCCACTGGGTCTGCTAGAGTCAATCCAGTAGATGAACTCCTTCCTGTAGTCAAAATCTAAGCTGATAATGTTGTTCAGACCCTTTTGAAAGAAACAGAGGAGTGTTAGAAACTGAAGAGATGAATCAAGGCACAAATATTTCTACCCGGAGATGAGCCTCCCTGTTTTTTCAGCAAATGATTTCAGCCGCAGAGTCCACAGACCACATCTTTGATAATCCAAATGAAACAGCTCTTCAGAAAGACAAAAGAGCATTCTGCTTTGTTCCCTTACTCTAATTAACTCGAGGGTTTAATTAGCCACTTCAGATGCCATTCTCCCTCAGTGTCTCAGACAGAATCTGTCAGGAACGTAGTGTGTGTACATTCCATTTGATACCTAATCATTGCATTGATTTTGGAAGAGAAGGATATGAGATGGACACCTGAGATGGAGCTGGGAATGTGCTGAAAATGTTCGGAAAGCCTTCCAACAGGATGCTGAGGTACATCCGTTACTGTCATGTTGGCGTCAGTGTGCTGTCAATCAGGACAGGTCTTCACCAAAAGCCCCCTCCCCCCAACCTCCCGCCGCCCCTCTCACCTCAACACGGGTGCAGAGATTTAGGCGACACCACTGATGACAAGTGAAAGCAGACACGACACCTTCATCAGATCATCAGCACTTCCCTTAGACAAGTCAAAGAGAGTCCTCTGGGACCCACAGAAACACCATCCATGAGCTTAGTCATTTTATGAACAGACTGAGAGAAAAAGATGTTTGGTATACGGCATGTAAAATATCCAAACTTCAACAAGACCATACAAGATTTTTAGTGTTTATCGTTTCAGATGCATACCTGCCATTATAGTATGCATTTGGAACAATTTGCAGGTATAATGTGAAGCTAGGGATGTGTGAGTGTGAGAGTGTGCAGCTTTTAATCCAAAGAATACAGGCATTCCGTCTCAGGAACATAAAGTATATCGCCAAAAGTATTCGCTCCCCTTCCTTGACTCACATTTGAGCTTAAGTGACATCCCATTCCTAATCCATAGGGTTCAATATGACGTTGGTCCACCCTT
>JAOYMR010000023.1:5439984-5473326 GCA_025802075.1 Tenebrosternarchus preto
ATATATATATATAAATGTATTTTAGAAATCTTTAGTAATTATGTCTCAAATGTCAGACAAGACAACGCTAATTTACAAATATCTTTCCTGTGTCACAGTATCCAGTACATAAACCTGAGATTAAATCCTATAATAGTCTAAGATGTTTTGATTAGTCTTTTGACTTCCATGCAAAAACAACAAACTACAGACGCTATAAAAAGCCTTTCGGCTGCTGTGGGTTGATCATGTCTGAAGTACTGAATGCATTAAACCTTTTTTTAATTCATAATCCATTAGCAAACATGCAGGAATACCTTTGCTTATTAACTATTGCCTGCGATACCATGACGTTTCTCTAATCAAGCAACTGGATCTTGGTCTGAAACACTCCTTGTTATAATAGCACTGTGTGAAGTACTGGTTGCTACAAAAACCTGGTTGAATTAAACAACCTTGTTTTTTGATAGACACATAAAACACAGTGCTGGTATTGGGGTTAGGGTTAGGGTTAGGGTTAGGGTTTAGTGTATCAGCCAATCCTGTTGTTGGGACATTTTCAAATTCCTAAGACAAGTGTGTGTGTTTGTGAAGTGTTTAGACCAAACAAATATGTGTTTCATTACTGTAACTAAATGTTTCATATTACATTATACCATCACTGTTAGAGTGTAACTATTGTACTGAAATATTGACTTCTGGAAAGTAAGTATTGTACAATACTGTAAGTAATGTAAAATTATTACAATTATCAATACTGTACATAACTTTAAGTATTGTAAAATTATATATATATATATATATATAAAAGAAATAATCATATTTGCAATAGTGTTAAGAAAATCTGTGAAGAAAGAAAGTCTATAAAAGTCTAAGAAAGTCTATGAAGTTGAGTTGCTGTTGACGTTATGATTAAAGATGGGTCAGTAAGCAGAAGTCTGGCAGTTTCAGGACCAGCCCTGGAGAGAGAGGTGGGCACGAGCCAACGATCAGGGGATTACTGGTGTCAAGAGCTCTAATTCGGCCTGACACATTTTGGCCCTCAAGTAATGCACTAAACCAGGGGCTCTGTAGCATGTCTGATCCTGATTAAAACAGTAACCACCATCTCTCTCTCTCTCTCTCTCTCTCTCTCTCTCTCTCTCTCTCTCTCTGTTTGTGTATGTAGAATAGATGTTAGACACAAAAGAAGTCATTTTCAAGGAATGTAAAATTGCAGTTATATTCTTAGCGACGATGCCTTTAGACATATGCCCTGTGTGTCAATATGTACAGAGTGTGGGGCACAGAGGCGAAGAAAAATGTTCACAAATTAGGAAGGATGTTAATAATTAATGATTGCTTGGGAGTAGCAAACAGATTGGACAAGTATTGACTAACACATGATAAATTCCTCCATCTTCCATCATTATACTTGTATTACTAACCTTCTGGGTCCAAAAGAATATCATATTAGGATCGCGGTGATTAAACACAAAAATGTGTTTGTGGCCCTAGTTGAAAGGAAACCGTTTCATTTGCAAAATTCAATGAAAATGACAAGTATGTGGCTTAATACTGATTGTGGGAATTTCAATGCTTTGCATCCATCCAAGGGTATAAATAAAACTTCCTTGTAACCCAAGACCTTTTAGTCGTGGATTAAATATTAGCCGCTGAACTGGATTTTGGAACCAGGGTTTAGTCCCAAGAGGTGGCCTCTTATCTCAGTCTGATTCCAGATCAGGAATCAGACTGAGATAGAGACCTGGCGGGCTGGAAGAAGTTCTGCTCACCACACTGGAACTCATCAGCACCATCTTCACAATCCTTCTGCCCATCACAGAGCCACACACTGGAGATGCAGTTCCCACTGGGGCAGGCAAAGTGCCCCTCCTCACACCTGTGCCCATGGGAAGCTGTGGCAAAAGAGGGCAGAACATTGGTTCTGGGGGGTCAGCAGGGTGGGAGGGATGTTCTGAGACTGCTGTGGTAAATATCACTCCGTTAGTAGATGTAGCACTACAGGGATTTAATGACAGACCAGCTGTTTTCCATTTGTAGCCCAGTAAATAAAAACCAACAGGAAGCTCACCACAAAACAATTGTGTTTGGGGCCACATTTCTTCTTCTCTGTGTTAAATGTACAATATGTCAGCTCAAAAACTGACCAATTAATGAATTCTCTGTTTCTCGCAAAGTCACTGACACACACTGAACTCCAGTCAGTCAAGTCACCTGTGTCTGAGACATTTTGAAGAAAGCCTCCCCTATCAGAGCGCATAAAATTCATCAGCTCTTGGTGAACACTGACAATTACCAGACATTATTCACCCCTTTAAGCACCTTTGATGATTGCTGAAGCATGGAGAGACAGAAGCTTGTCTCTGCTTCATTACACTCTTCATTACACTCTTCATAAATAGTGTTTTGACAAAATTAATTTGGTTTTAATAGAACCCGACTTCTTCAAGCTGCAAAATACAGACAGGAGAGAATTACCTTGACAGTTCATCTCATCTGCATAATCCCCACAGTCATTGGCTCCATCACAGACCCAGGAAGGATGAATACACAGTGAAGTAGAATTGCAACTGATGAAGCCCTTTTCCGCCACACCCATTTTGTAAAACTCTGAACAGTCTTTGTTACCTAAAAGCAACAAAAGTAACTTCTTAAGCATAATTGTTTTGTATAAAATGTACCTATTCATTCAGCTGAGAGGTCAGGCTTCATTTATCTGATAAACTAAACTTGCTTGTTAGTAATTAGCAAAAGCAAACAATTCTAGATAAGCCAAGAGAAGCAAAGATAAGGCCAGAACAACAAACATATACAGTGATACAATATACTGTGGAGGAAGCTAACCACTAATCTAGCTGGCTGATGTTTGAAGAAGGAAAAAAAAGATAACTGCTAATTAAAGTAGCTGACATTCACTTGCTGCAGAAGAGCTATGTGTGACCCTAACAATTACACAAGAGAACACAAGCAACTGTGCTAAACCTACATCACAGGTTGATCGCATTAATTTTGCCTCAGAAAAGGCAACTTTGCGGCTCATAGTGTTTTTTACTGTTTATTTTTGAAAGATTTTTGGCCCTGAGGATTTGTTAAAGGTGATCAGTACAGACCTACTGGCAAAATTAGGAAATGCTACAGGAAAGCTCTTATATGTCAGTGATATGTTTCAAAGTAATGTAATATTCTTACAGGGTTACACAGAAACATGTCAGTAGTAGCAGAAGAAAATTCAAATATTAAATACTTCACACAGTTGTTCTGGGTTTGATTTAGTAAAACAGCTGTATAAACTGTTGTTAAGCATGTATTAAAATGTAATATAATAAAACAATTGGAGTGAAATTTAGATAGATAGACAGATAGATAGATAGATAGATAGATAAATAGATAGATAAATAGATAGATAGATAGATAGATAGATAAATAGATAGATAGATAGATAGATAGATAGATAGATAAATAGATAGATAGATAGATAGATAGATAGATAGATAGATAGATAGATAGATAGATAGATAGATAAAGCAGACATGCAATGTTTTTTTTTCTTTCTTTCTTACTGCAGTTCCTTTCATCGGAGGCGTCCGCACAGTCGATGACCTGGTTGCACCAGGAGGATATTGGTATGCAAGTTCCATCTTGGCACAATGACTCAGAGGCAGCACATGTGACATCTGGAAGAGAAGTACTTCATTTACACTGAGAAGAAGGTCTTTATTTCTGCAGAGAGAGGATACTAATATGCTGGGACCTGTGATTATAGAGAAGCGTGTGCAGGACTGTTGGTTTAATATGGAAAGAAATTCATTTTGGTGAACCTGTTTTTTTCCATGATACTCCTGAACTGTACTGCACTGCAAAAACTGTGACATTTTTCACGTTTGAAGAAAAAACCAACATGTATTATTTATAACGTCTTCGAATGAGCAGAAATATTTAATGCACTATTTCTAACAACATTTTTAAAATAATAATTTAATATCTCACAGCTCATCTGAACGTCACACTCACTATTACAGTAAGATTCATCCGAGTTGTCTCCACAGTCATCGATTCCGTCACAAAAGCGATGGTTGGCAATGCATCTCCGGTTGTAGCAAGATCTGTAGCCTCGGCGGCAGCTCCTGTTGTCTGGCAATATAACGAGAAACAGCCGAGCGAAGCCTTCACACCACGAAAGAAGCACGGCTTTGGAACGCAATCTCTTATTTACGGTGTTCTTTTGACTTTTGTTTGCTGTTTGGGTTGAAGACACAGCAGCGTTGGCTTGTGAAGCCACCCTGGATGACCGGGATTATTAGAAACGCGTGGGGGTCCCAAGGGACAGAGATCAATCACTCACCACAGTACTGCATTTTCTCATCAGACTTGTCTTTGCAGTGCGCCAGCCCATCGCAAGTCAGCTGGTAGTCGATGCACTCGCCGTTTCCGCACTCGAACTCGGTGTGGACGCTGCAAGAGGAGTTCTCGGCTAGCGGGGCAAAGAAACGCTGTCAGGCGGACGTTCGGCAAACCGAGTGTTTTATTACAAAGGTACAGAAATCGAGGGTTCATATAGCACACAAGTGATTGTAATAGGCTCATAAAGAAGGACGTTCCTCCTCTGTAGAAAATAAAAGTATAATGGAAAATTAGATATGAGTGTAAGTTACATGTACTAAAACGGGACCCGTGCGGAATATATAACCCTATTACAAAAATTACTGTAAAGGTTAAAAGCACAAGACAAATGTGTAATGCTGCAAAGAGCAGTGTAAATATGACAGTTAAACATTACATCACCGTTAGAGTGCAATTATTGTACTACTGAGTAACAAAGCAGGTCTGTACTCTGCACACAATGATACACAGTCTTCCATTATGTAGTAACATTACATGGAGTTTTAATGGGATGGTACAGAGCATTTTCTTATTGTTTCGCTATGCTAATTAATGGAATAGACACACTGTGTCAGTAAAGTTGTAAACCTTCAAGACGCAGAAGAACCGACCGTGGGTGGAAGGCTATTCCGAGAGCGTTTGAAAAACACAACTTAAACACGTGAGCTTGTGCGGGAGAGCGAGGGACGTACAAACACATCTGTTGTCGTCGAGGAGGACGCGCTCGCCTCTGCAGCTGCAGTTGACCGTACCGTCAGGAGCCAGGAGGCAAAGGTCACCGCAGCCCCCGTTCTGCATCCGGCACAGGGACCGCTCACCTGGAAGATACCAGCACAGCGCCGTCAGGTACCACGGGAAAATACCGTGATGATAACTCCACCTGAGCTTCTGTCAGGAGGAGGTCACGTTCTCGTGCTTACAAGATAAACTTAATACAGGTAATGTGGAAAACAAACCATGGACTAAGATTCTGTGGGCTTAGTATTATTAGAGAAAAGCAGGATCAGGCTGAAGAGAACAGTCAAAAAACACACATGACAAAAAAAAGCCACGCATTGTAAAAAAAACACACATTGGTAAAAAGCGAGTTTGTCTTCTGGGTTACACTGCCTGGTAGGAAACACTGCCTGGTAGGAAACACTGATATTCCAGTAAGGTTGAACTACTCTGGGCTGCCACAACCCCCAGTGATTACTGTATCAGTAATTCACTGCACAATGATGATTACGGAAATGTGTTTTAACACTACGATTTACCTCTTATTTAGAGAAATAGAGAGAAAACCATCTAAGATGACTCCCAGGACCGAAAACTAGCGAATTAAAACAAATAAATAAATCCAGATATCCACCCTACTTTTAAAACCAACAGCACACAAACGCCCAACCTGTTAAAGTCCCCATCTCCCACAACATTGATGAGTGTTACCATTCCAGTCTATGGCAGTGAGCTGCAGTCATTTGTTATGATGAAATAAATGAGAGGCAAACCTCCCTCACTGTAGGCTCACTAGAACCAACCACTGGGAGCCTCTTAAACCAATGTCCCAATGTCCTACTTTTTTACATTTGTATCAGTTCAGAGATGTCCTTTTCAACTCAAGGATAGCTTTTTTTAATTATTAATTACATCTCCCTGCAAAACTTTTGTTCCGAGCAAAATAAAGCCGTCAGGACCGGCAGTTTACTGAGACGCAGAGGGTCGAGTGAGCAAAAGGTCACAGGTCACTGAACTCATAAGCAAATAAAGAAAGAGACAGAACTGCATGTTGTGAATACGCACAGTTATTCGTGTCCTTGGCCACTGCAATAATTCCCATGGGCTGGTGAGCTATATCAGCCCGCAGCACCTTGGTATCTCCGCCTGTCAACTTGTTTGTTCGGAGCACTGCGCGCCGGGTCCAGTCGGACCAGAACATGTAGTTCTCGTGAATTGCCAGGCCAAAAAAGGTTCCTGCACCCGATCTTACAACAACCTGTAAAATCACACATTTAAAGAGACACAGTTTCAGCTTCTTCAGCAGTCACAAATGCTGTGCTTTAAAGCTGGTTATGCAAGTCATATAATGCTTTGTAAAACTTGAAAATGCAATAAAAAAAAAAAACCCACACAAAATATGCTATTAGTTTAGAAATGGCAGCAAAGAAAAACCTCACACTGATTGCAGGTGTAAAGTATGTTTGCAAAGGCTAAAACTAATGCATGGGCAGAGGACATGTACAGTACACAATCCCCCCAGCAACCAGTTTAGCCCAGATCCTGCGAGTGTTAATGCAGGTGTCATGGCGACGGACACAGATATATATCACAGGGCGCCTTGTGGGAGTTCCTGGGCCAGAGACAGGATGAAGTCCCGTGGCTCGGGAGATCCGCCATTAGCGGGAACACGCTTGTAGCCGTGATCACATTAGCCCTGCCACCATGGTGGGATTAATAGGACAGGTGTTGATTAAGAGAGCCCAGCTTGAGCAAACAACAACTGGCGATCAGAGGAGAAAAGACGCAGAGTGTGCCAGATGGGTTTTGATAGAGCATATTGGCTAGAAATTAAATTTGTGGCTTGCAAGCGTTCTACTCCAGCACCAATTATCTGTGTTTATAGAACATAAGAGTTGTCAAATACAGTTGTGAGTTAACTACAATACACGTATGTGCATGTGTTCACCCACCTGGCTGGAGAGGCAGGTGAGAGAATATGGAATTCTGAATCAAAGGAAGAGCTGTTCTCACTGGCCACATTCGAGCTGCATTTCGGGGGGGGTTTTGTTAAGGCTGTTTGAGTGCGTCTCGAGCTGTCAGCTGACTGATTGTAGCAGCTGTCAGGCTGAGATCTGCAAGCAGGTGTGCAGCTCGGAAAGGTCGGAGCTCTAGGGCCACCGGCCTGCTCTCCACCCTCACGGCGGGCAGCCGATTCCCGCCGAGGTGTCAGTATCCCGCGGCTGTGTTGACAATCAGCTTTTTAATTTTTCACATTTTAATTGGCTGGCTGACAAGCCAGTCCTGTAGGGGTCTTAAAGTAAGCTTTCATTAGTGGCCAGGGGCTTTGGAGGGGAGCCTGAGAGAGACTGAAGACTAAGACACTTGCAGACTACGACCGGGGCCAGGCCATCTCATGTGTAACTAATTGAGGTGGACCAAGGACCCGACTTTCAGAGGTCATGCCAAGCACAAATTGAAAACTGAAGCAAGCAGAATCACAGCAGGAAGGATTACCGTCCTGCTCTTGCGGCTGAGCCGGAGGGCAATGCACACTCCAGCCGTCACAATTAAACCAGTTACTTGTTTTTTTTTTTTTTTTAGAGGGATAATTAATCACAATTAAACTGATCCTGGGCGCACCGCATAAACAAGTACTAATGAGTAACTGCAATGTGTTTGTTAAGGCTCCACCCCCTCGATTATCTGATCCTGATCGCATCACAATGCTTTCAGTGCCCATAGCAACCACAAAAACAATAAAAGGCTACATGTTTAAACCTCTACAAGGAGAAAAAAAAAAGAAGTAATGTTTTAGTAGTATAGCCATCCAAATGATGTGACATTTAGCAAGGGCTAGGTGGTCTACAGTCTGACTGCATGGCAAATGCTACAAAAATTGGATAGCAAGTTTCCCGATGAAGAAAGTTGGGTTAAAAAAATGGTCAGTGCATTCATTTTCTGGAGAATGAAAGCATGAGAGAGCTACTCACATGTCTGCTGGATCCATCGTATTCACATCGTTCGATTTTGCCCAGGCTCCCATCAGAGAAGTAGAGTTTCTCGGCTTTATGGTCTATAGTGAGCCCATTAGGAGTGAACACGTCCGTGCTAATGACGACTCTGATGTTTTTCCCTGCCAGCGAGGCTCGCATGATGCTTGGGCGCTGTTCGTTCCAGTTGGTCCAGAACAACAGGCTGTGAAAACGCAAACGAACCCAAGTGTCAAAACTACAGCAGGCGGGGGAAGTTATGAAAGTCAAATCATCAGTTAGAGTTCAAATGGCCTTGTTCTCTTGACAGCAATCTAAGGCGTGTACTGCACCGTAGGGAGATCGAAAACTCTCAGAACAGTGAATAAAGAGACCCTCAGTGATTTTATGGCTTTCTTTCCAAATAGTCCCTTGACAAAAGTCCAACTTCTGCCAGCAAAGAGAAAACTGGCACATTGTGCTGTGTGGCAGTTCCTTAGTTCAGGTTATACTGTAATTAATAGCACTCTGTAGTCCATCTGAAACTGTGCCAAATTATTAACTAAGGACAGTCACTCAGAGCCTGAGAATATAATTTAGCCAGTGAATTCAGGGTCAGCAAATATTCAGAATACAATTACAACTCAGTATCCTATTCTAACACTCATGACTATATCTGTCAATCTATATTCAGATTTTTTAATTTCAGGTCAAACCAACTGAAGAGGCAAAACAATTATATAGTTTTTCCTTGAACATGATTCTGTTTCAGTGCATAAATGATTTTTTTTTATTATCATACATATAAACATTTTTGTATATTACAGTGGGAATGAACTTGAAAATACTTGTTTTTGAAGTAAAAAGGTATAACTTGAATGTCTTCGAAACAGGATATGTTAGTGACTCATTGATGTAATGCAGATCTCCTCAGTATGTTTATGTGTTCCATATCGTCTACGATAAACCACCTTCATGACCTCTGGTTGACTGGGGAACCCTTGAGGTGTTTAGCAGAGCACCTACAAGAGCACTGCAGCATTCGCAGTGAAACAGTTTAACAAAAACAAAACTGTGTTCTTTTATAGCCTAATGCTAAAATGCCTTTTCTTTTCAATTTTTTTTTAGTCTACTTAGTAAATTCAGTGATTTGAGCATCTGATGTAGGATTGAAGAAGAAGAAGAATACAATTGTATTGGTGTTTGCAGTGGTATCATCAGTAGTAGTAGCAGCAGTAGATGTAAAATATGATACTGCAGTGTGGTGGCAGCATGAGAGTACCCTTGACACTCATCCAGAGCCAGGACATGTGGATGGTCATCTTCAGACATGGTAACTACAGCCTGTCTGCTGAAGGCTCCATGACGACCCTGGTCCACCGTGTGTCTGCTGATGGTGGACGTCGTAGAACTGGTCCAGAACACAGTGTCCCAGGCACGGTGGTACGCCAGGCCCTCCACAGAACCCACATCTGCAGGGAAACAAAGACAGACAACAGCAATAAATAAATCGAATACTGTTTCCATCCAACACCGAAAAGTACAGTTAGTGTGTTTATAGTACGTACACTCATAATACGTGCTATGAAGAATGGCTTTATCTTTCAAAGAAAACCAATAATAAATTAGATTTTTTTCCCTCAGAACGTTAATCCAAAGTAAAACATGTAAGTCACAAATGACAAACTATTTAAAAGCTTTTAAATGATTATCTTAGAGTATCTGTAGGAGTCTATCACTGATTAGTTGTTCACAATAGAAGATGCCTGACAGCAGGCGTCTCTGGAAATAGCTAGGAAGGCCAGAGAGTAATTAATAGGGTGCGTGTGGCTTAATTAGGCGAATATGGATGGATGATTAACATCTCTGCTCCCTTCCAGTGACAGAGCATGTGTGTGTGTGTGTGTTTGTGTGTGTGTGTGTGTGTGTGCTTGGAGGGGGAGCATGTTTGTGTATGTGTATTGAAGCCTTTTTCATAATGGTTTATAAACCCGTAGCGGTTGCCTGGATTATAGAAGGATATTAAAAAAATATCCACCTAAAACAGGATATTTTAAGACAACAGTCTTATTCAACAAACAAGACAGCAATGTGTGTGTGTCTGTGTGTCTGTGTGTGTGTGTCTGTGTGTGTGTGTGTGTGTCTGTGTCTGTGTGTGTGTCTGTGTGTGTCTGTGTCTGTGTGTCTGTGTGTGTGTGTGTGTGTCTGTGTCTGTGTGTGTGTCTGTGTGTGTCTGTGTGTGTGTGTCTGTGTCTGTGTGTGTGTGTGTATTTTGTGAATTGTTGTTGTTTTTTAGTGTCATCATTCTGAGTGATGTGATGACCTCTCAACTCCACTCAGCACACCTGGGGATAATCTGTGGTGAAGGCAGTAAAGGACCTGCTTTCCCAGCTTTGTGAGCAGAGACTTGTGTTACACCCCAGCGTTCCCAAACCTGGACACTTTCAAACATGTACTGCCTTTTGTTTTGGGCAGTTTCAGTTCGTTGTTTCTTATTTTGACTTCCAGCATACGTTCACTATCTCAGTTGGAACAGTCCAGTCAGTTGGAGATGTTTTTGTTCTTTTATTTTTCTTTGATTTTTGAACGTAACACAGTGGTCCATTTTGTTCCTGTCATGCAGATCGTATATATCTCCACCCTGCTACGTACTCTGGCGTACCAGTCCATCTGAGGCTAGTTTAGAGGGTGCGGCATCTCGTTGTTTAACTTTGTTTTTAGGTTGAGCTGATAATTTAATATGATGATGTTGGATCTACTTTTTAACTGTTTCTCAAGGGGTTGTGCTTTTAGACAATTGGGAGGCTTGGTTTCACTGGCAATAAATTCTCCCACGTTATTTGTAGTCCACCGCTGTTCACCACTGAGGACGGAAACCATTCTGACCCATTTTTCAATACAAAACTGTTTCTGTTTATGTGCAGTTTTGGGAAGTCTTGCCTGAATAAATTGGAGCCATTGTAAAATATTCTTCACTCAAAAATTTCAAGCCTCTGCTTTTTTCGTTACAGGTGAGCTCTGTTACAGGTGAGCTCTGTTACAGGTGAGACATTGTGATGTTTAGTTCTATGCAGTGTTTTTCACCATATACAGCACCTCCAAACACAATGTTTTTTTTTTTTTTAGCAAATTTGAAATAGGCAACAATGTATTAAGAAGGGTTTCCTCTGTGCTCACCTCCTACTGAATACTCTTGTTTGGCATTTTTCTTATGGCAAATTTGTGATCACAGAACGTATCAAGTACAAGAGCTGCATATTCTTAATGTCACCCCAGGGGTCTTTACAGGGGGTTCTTTGAGGTTTCTATTCCATTAGCATATTTAGTATGACACAGAACTGCTGAATTATCTGCCTGTGGCCTAACAGAGGCACAAGGCTCCTGAAAACCTTTCATAACTCCTTTCAGATGCTGGAACTCAAAGGTCTTTTGATCTGACCAAAAGTCACTATTTCACACATACGGTACATAACCAAAGTTACCATACTTTTACCATCAGATTGCTTCAACCTTATCTTCAAAGAATATTTGGCACTTGGTTATTATTATTATTATTATTATTATTATTATTATTATTATTGTTGTTGTTGTTGTTATAGATATTTAAGCAATTCAAAACCACTTCCTTTAGTTGTACTGAATAGAGTTCCCAGCTCAGTGGTGAAGACATTATCAAAGTGAGCAGGCTCTCCATGTGTTAACATCATCAAGTAGACACGTGTGCTACTTCTCTCAGCTGTGGCTATTAAAAATGCTAAATCATTTGTCAGCCTTACAAAGCACTACTGCATAACCCAGTGACTGCAGCATTGTGGCAAATCCCTGTGACCCAATTTTCATGTGATATAACACTACCAGCCACACCCAGGCTGAAGGGAAAACACAATAGATAAAAGATAAATGAATATATGAAAATAAAAAAATCACAACTGAGTAAGTGCCTTTGTTCCTTTTGAGTTTTCTTTTATTCTTCATCAGCACTAACAGATGATAATGTGTGATCTATTGTCCATTGTGATGTAATTCAGAAACTGATTATGGATTATATCATGCTGAATATTAAAAAAGTAATAATTGGCAAAGATTATGCAACATGTTTAACGCAAAATGTGCTGGGATTCCGTTCAAACGTTCAGCTGAATCTGATTTTTTCATACTTGTTTAAATTTTTATAATAACACTTATCTTAGGAATTTCAGGTTTCTGAACAAACGGAGCAGAGATTACGTCAGGTGCGAGCCCAGATCAACAGGTAAATAAAAATCACAGCCAATATACAGATCCCTGTCCGAAGTACAGCTGGACTGGGTTGGATTGTGGTCACGTTTAACAGTCATGTAATGTCTCTTTATGTCATGCCAACTCTGTACTGTGGAAAACACAGTTAGACACACAAGTGGCTGGTCTGTAATAGCTTCTGTTTCGAACAGCCTGTCAAGAAAGAAGATCGAGGTGATTTTTATTTTTTATTTTTTTGCGTGTGATAAAGGTCACAAACCGCACATGATCTGTACTACATCACTGGACAGTCAAGCCTATTTCTGTGCAGTTGCAGGAACAGAAGGCAACAGTGTGAAACACTCAAGGTTAATGAGAACCTTCTGTTGTGTAGAGGAAGTGGAGCTTATAGAGTTGCATGTTGCAAACCACCTTGTTTAGGCAACAATTAGATAAATGATTGTTTTGCATGCAGATGATAACGTGTGGCACAACTGGCTCATTAGACCCATAATTCGCAATAAGGTGCCATTAGACACTGAACTTTTTCATTGTGTGCTACCATCAGAAACAGATATTGATTGCTACTAAAATGCCTCCTGTGCTGTATATATTACATAGAGAAATCAATAACTGTGACAGTCAGGATCCTAAAATGTATCACCCCCCCCACACCTTATTTGTGCTATACTTTTGTGGAGGGTGGAAACAAGACAAGCGATTTTAATCCATCAATAGTGGGAGCAGAAGAGAGATCCAATGTTTTAAACATCATTTTTGACAGTTAAATTGCTTTCGTTTAGTTGAAGAAAAATGGAGGTGGCCATTATAACGCTCTTACTGGGCGTAGCACACTGTGGGACCCAGCAATGCATCATGGGGCCCCGCCACTTAAGGTTCCCAGCAAATGGCTTTTCACGAAATGGTTGCTAAGAGCCTGGAATGGATATAGTAGCAGAACATCTAACAGCATGTGGGTCACTGCACTGACAACTCGACATCATGATGAAAACAAATCTCTCTGCGCATGCATGCTGCCCACCAGTCTTGAGCTATCCACTGGAGATTCGAGACTGTACATCCGAGCAGCGGAAGTCCAGCTCCTAGTCTAAATTAAGTGATCTAACTGGTACCCATTTTCAAATGTCAGCTCCAGCTTTCACCATGTGCCACATGAAGATAAATAGGAAACGTTAAACTTACTGTCAACTATGATTTGCCTTCCAGTCCAGTCATCGTTAATCATCTGAATGTTCCCGTAATGGATGTCACTGAAGAATATGCGATTGGGCTCTGAGGTGTGCTGCCGGTACTCAAAGGCGAGCGCTATGACGTTCTTGAAGAAGTCGGGGTTCTCAAAAGGCTGGAGGGGGGAGTTGAGGTCGTTCTCGTCCGAGAGGTGGATGCTTTTCAGGATGGTGCGCTCCGAGTACAGCAGGTAGCCCTCGTACCTCTGGCAGGCGAAGCCGTCCTCCGCCAGGTAACCATGGGCACACGAGCACGTCCTTCTGCCGCTGCCCAGGTGAAAGCAAAGCTGTTGGCAGCCGCCATTGCTCCTGGCACAGGGGTTCGTGCCTAGAGAAGCACACAGGCAGACCAAGCGTGTTATTACAGTCAGAAAAGACGTGTCACCGAAAGGATATTTGAATGATACGCTGTCAGGTTGACATAGCAATGGTCACAAGCATACTAACAGGGTGACTTGAGTTCTTGTAAAAGCAAAGAAAAAAAAAAATCAGTTTTGTGGTTCTGCAGAACAAAGAGGTGACCACGGAAAACGATGAGAACATTAAGTTGAAACCTCAACCTTTCTCCCGGCCTTTGTTAAAGACTTTCACGTCCTTCAGATTGACGCCCAGGCCGCTCCTCATCGTCACGGCCTCCGTGGCGTCGTTCTTGAGCCCGCGGCGGATGGAACCGTTGGCATGGGCTCTGCCAGGCGGCACCGGGGAAACGTAGAACGGAGCCGAGCGTCAGTGTAATCGGTGACACTTATCTAATTAAAAGCACTGATGCTCGTCTGAACACACAAGCCAGCTGCTGCTAGCGGACTCTGTGAGCACACTTCACCTTGACAATGGCGCAAAGTTAAAGTACGGGTGATCTAATCCTCCTGAGTAGTGACACAGCCTTATGCCTGGTGTTGTGGCATCTTAGTGCAGAAATGGTTAATCCTCCAACACTGTAGCATCTGGCTTTGTGGACCACTTTGGAAAACACAGCATTTAGTAAAAATAATAAATTACCTGTCAGACCAGTAGATGTAAGCCCCGAACACAGCCACAGAGAACAGGTCCACGTTGGCGGCTGACAGTACAATCTCCCGACTCTCCCCAGTCTCAAGGTTGATCCTCTCTATCTTGTCGGTTCGAGCGTCGCACCAGTATAATCTATTTTCCTGGAAAGCAATTTGAAAATGCACATCAGCACGTCCCCTTTTGAGCAGGGTCATTTTATCAGCAGCCTGAGAAGAAGGATGGAGAGAACAGAACTCGCACTGCGACCGTTCCTTCGTCTCCACTGGCAGCTCCAGAGGGAGAGAGAGAGCCTTGGCGTACCTCGTAGTCAATGGAGATCCCATTGGGCCAGGCGATGCCAGAGCTAACAAGCATGACCTGATCCGAACCATCCAGCCGTGCCCGGCCTATGCAAGGATTCTTTCCCCACTCTGTCCAGAATAAGTACCTGTTAAATAAAAGGTAAAGACCACAGCAATAAAAAAAATATGCCCAACAACCTTAAACCCATTACATAAACCCGCACCATTTCTGTGTTTCAAACATAGACTGTACATACAAGTGGATTGGGTGAAAAGTTCAGCCAGTATGTATAACATAACCTCCAGCAGCTGACAACAGTACTTCTATCACGGCCAATTCCCATGTGAGTGAACTTTCATTTCATATGACACATCTAATAAATTCTTTTCTTGTTTTCTCTGAATTCTAGAAGCTCCCCTCATGTTAATATCTCTCCCAATATTTTTATTTACAATGAGCAGGTTTTATAGAAGTTATTTGGTGATACCAGGGGTTTTGCTAGTATTGCTAGGGGTGTAGCGATGACGTGTTTGACAGTGATCGGCTAAGTTTGACAGCTAATAGTCAAATATTGCGAACATACAGACAGACTTAAGCCTGTCTTTGCTTAGACTTTGCTTGACAACTTTTTTTATACCTTTGACTGCAATAAATTTGATTGTTTACTTTGACATTTGTGAAGTAAAGCAGTGTTTTATTCAGCAGTAAACAGCAGCAAAGTGACTAGCTGCTAGAATTAGCATCCCTAATTAAGCAAACTAGCTAGCTAGCTAACATTAGGTAGTTTGTCAAAATTGCTACTAAAATGCTTTGCACTGAACATTAATTTAATGTCATTCATGCCCATGTGACATCACATTAAATTAATAGTTAAGATTAATGGCTTCATGTTATTGATTAATTAAGCTACATTTAAACGTCAGACATTTTGCTAGCTTGCTAATATATTTTTACGATAAAGAAATGTGTTTAAATCCAGAACATGATTTATAAAAATGAAAGAATGTGTACTGATAATGGATGGTTATGGATCGCTAATGTAGAAGAAAACATGCTCTTTAGTTGTGGTGGAGTGTTTACGGAGGAAGGGATGTGCACTAATTGTGGTCGGGGTGTGTGGGTGGAGATACTTTCCAACACAGTTCCTACTGGCCATCAACAGACAGGGTTCCAAAGATTCTTTCGAGAATTGTGTTAAAAGGCACAATGGCTTTGTAACTCCATATGGGAAGAAAAATAATAATTGAATGAAAATAGACACTGTAACTCTACCACAGAGAAAACCAATATCTCAGACACTGTTTACCTTATTTAACTTACATAAAGCAGCTTACATTTACAACTATGGGTCCTGAAATAGGAGATGCGCCTGGTCAGTTAGATAACGTGATGGCACAATGAGCTAAAGAGCACAATTAGTTCAAACTAGCTGGTGTCGGTGGAGGCATGGATCCATTCTAGCCTTAAGCAGATGGCAAAGAAGCACACTCTTGTCGTGTGTGAAAAGCATTGGGTTTGGAAGCATTGTTGGAGTAAGAACGTTCATTTCGGTCTGTGCTCAGCTCACTGAGCTGGATACCTGCATAGCTGGATAGCTTTAAAAAAAAAAATGTGTTGGCTGGGAAACACAAAAAAGGTCAAATCCAGTGGACCTGTTCAGGTCAGTATTGACTATTTGTGAAAACAATAATGATTGATGTTTGTTTTAATGCTACCTGGTAACGTGACATACCCTCGCTGTGGGTGCACGGCAACTGCTCTGGGCTGGTCCAGACCTTCAGAGATGACGACAGAGCGGTAAACACCATTCAGACGTGCGATTTCAATCAGGTTGAGGCCATGATCTGTCCAGTACAGGTTGCCTTTACGGGGAAATACCAACAGGAATTTCTTTTCATGCGGCAAAGAAACGGGACGGTACTGGAAGAGACGCGTTAGTTAGCAGCCAAGGCTGTCAACTGAATTCTCATTATGGTAGACCACATCCTGCCCTGAATATCACATAACATTTTCAAATGTCTGACCAGCGATCCAGTCCACAGCAATGCCCTCCACTCTGCTGATGCCAGTGGTAATAATGTGTTCTCTCCATGTCTGGTCCCTCTTGGCTCTGGAAATGCGGTTCAGGCCCATGTCTGTCCAGTAGACTGTGTCATTGCCTGTAGACAGGGGGCCATATTTCAAAACCAGAGCCAAAACGCTGAGCACAGGGCACTTTTCATGGCCCATGTACTATATGTCATACAGCTCCACCGCATGGAACAGTTGGTATATCATACCTGGACAAAGCAGAGGTTTGTATGCAATGACATTACTCGTACTGATTTATTCAACAAACAATTTGCATAATCTCAAAACAGCATTTAAACGCCTTGCAAACCTGATGAGACATCTGAGAGCCTACAATCACAGATCATTTGCATAAAACATTGAATATGCTGATCTCTTGCACTAACAGGTTATCACTGGGGGTTGAATGGGTAATTTGACAGCAGAGAGATACCCGGTTTACTGTTTATGTGCTATAACTGGCCTTGGCAGTGCCTGCAGTGTGGTGGTGTTTGGTTTATTTGCACCCAGCTAACAGATCTCTTACATGTGAAGGGAGTTGGCTGGAAGGCCTCCGTCCGTTTTGCGTGCCAACAAGCTGCCTCATAATAGAATGTAAACTGTATGCGAATACAATCAGCTAGATTGAGCCTGTGTTGGGCTGAGCCTGCTCACCTGAGTCCCTGCAGCACACTAGCATGTGTAGTGCAGGGAACAAGAGAGTGCAGAGGACAAGTGGAGAGAGACTCTGACCATCTGCCCATGCAGCATTTTTAACTGAGGTCAGCACTTGCAGAAATTATAGACATTTATGGAAATTACAGGCATGTCAGTGTGAGTGGGTAAAGGCTGGAGCCAAAGTTTCACAGGTCAATGTTGAGCTTCCGTCTTGTTACTTATGGCAAAGCAATTAAACCGGGTCAGTTGTAATACCACATAATGGACCCAGCATGCTCTTACTTTGCTCTGTTTATACCAGAGCTTCTGGAAAAAGAACAATTAAGCATTGTGTTTGTGTTCGGAAGCGCACGGCAAGCCAAGAGGCTTTGGGCGGGCCGCAGTACGTGGTGAGACTTTTGTACATGTGGGTATTTCTGTGTCTACGCGCAAATGCATTTATGGAAATCGGGGCCTATTTCATGTGGCTGGCTTTTAATATGATAATTTGGTGCCATCGCACAAAGATGGCTTCCTCCACACTCACTTTTGCTGGCAATTGTCACTACTGAATTCTCCCATAAACAGGCTGAATCATCTTGCATCTGAGCAATGACATACTCACGTCAGAACAGTCCAGCCATGGCATGAATAATGCAAAGTCTGGCAAAAGCCTGCCACCAGGCTTCCATGCAGCCCTTCCCCCTGGTAACTACCTCCATTTGATGGATTGTCCAATATATTACCGTGCGTCCCTCATGATGCTGGCTTTAGGAGATATGAGGCATTTATCTGTGTTGCCTCCAGCATCAAGTCACTTAACCCATCTCAACCCTTTATCACTACATGATGTGATGCACAAGCTTGTACAGTCCCCTTTAATCAGGTAAGAAACTGCAGCTAATATTAGATTGCATGTCTGACAGTAATCGACATGAAATATGTGATGTTGGCTAAAAGTGGTGCAGGCTTTATACCTGATCAAAGATGAAGGTAGTACGTATGAAGTCTGAGAGCAGTTAGAGAGAGAGAGAGAGAGGGAAAACGAGAGAGTGGGCCAAAGCAAGAGATTGGTTGGTGTTTACCTGCATGGAAATCTACTCCCACAGCAAACAGGGTCCCGCCTATGGCCATGAGAGTCTCTGTGTGGTCGGTGGGGTCAAGAGACAGACCACGCACCCCTTCGTGAACAGAGTATATCAGAAAAGAACTCAGGCCTACCAGAGAGGAAAACATGAAAATAAACACACACACACACATGAAAAACTAAATCAAGCACACTTGCTGCCACTCCAGAATAATACAAAATAAGATTCTTTATTAAGAAATACAAATGGTCTGCTGCTTCACTGTGAACATAAAAGTGCTTGTCTGATGAGTGGCAAATTAAGGAACAAAAGCCACATTTATCAAAATGCTTAACGTATTCTATCAAAGAGTTGGAACATTTCAAGCACCCTAGCCAATCAGCAGCCTCCTTTATTAAATATTTTATCCAAATAGCTTTGAAAGTATGAAATGTCTTCAGCTAGGAGAGCCCCATTTGGACAAAACGGAAAACTGTTTGGACCAACGTTTGCCGCCCAGTCCCTGCGTGTATCTGTGCTGTGGGCGGAGCTTCAGGCCATACCTTCACAGGAGAGGCGGTCGCCGCGGAGATGGTAACCCACGGTGCAGGCGCAGCTGCGGGTGTTCTCCGACGTGGGCAGGCAGAGCTGGGAACAGCCGCCGTTGTTCAGCTGGCAGGCGTTCCTTCCTGCGCAACGCAATTACAACAGGCATGCGAGTAAACGCTCTGGTGGAAGGACCCAGCACGCCTCAGCCAGGGGGGGCCCCTGGGTACAGCGAAGGCATCTGTCCTGCTGTTAGCTCAAGGGTAGCGCAGACAGTAATGAGACAGGTCCCAATATGAATAGAGGGGCTAATTGCAGCTTGAGAAGTTTGGATGCCGGATAGATTTACATCTGAGCCTACATAATGGTAATTCCTTATTCAAGTGGACAGTTTGGTCCATAGTGATGCCGTTAATGGAGCTACCATTACCCTGAATTATTTGCCTAATAACTCACAAAATGGAAAAGTGATTCCCCAATAAATCTTAACTCTGCATGGCCCTTTTCAGATTGAAAAGAAGGAGAGGATGTATTTGTGTTATCAAATGTAATGGAATATGCAGATGATAAACTGTAATAGTTGCTCGGTATAATTTATTCACGAGTAAATCAACAGCAGATTAAAATCTTCGAAAGAAACCAGCCAGTCATTCCTTTATTTATTATTATTTACATCTCTTTTTACAGGCCATTTTAATTGTACATTACAGGCAGCCTCATGTTGGCCGAGCACGACGGTGGCAGATTTCGGGCTGTTCGCTTCATGCCTCACCTCTCTGGCCGTCTCTGTCGTACACTTTCATGTGCACCACGCCGCTGGTTTTATTGCGCAGCACCACGGGGTTGCGCCCGTCCCGTTTGGCCACCGTACCCAGCTGGGCCAGGTCCTCATCTGCCCACCACAGCTTGCCACCTGTTAAAACAGACGAATCGTTCATTTCCCAGAACCCCAGCCAACGCGGCATGGCCCGGTGCCCGTCGTACACGCCACTGCCGCCCAGGCAGGTGATCTCCGTGTAGGGGACCCCCAAGGCTACTCGGGTAGGGAGCTCCAGCGGCAATGCACCGCTGAACCAATCCCCGCCTGCCTCCCTGGAGCTCACCATGACACGCAGAACCACAGCGGGAGGCATCGGTGCCTTTCCGGCTAGTGCCAACAAGGCAGTCTGGGACGAGGCGGCTAGGGACGAGGGTCCCTCTGTTTACCGAGCCGTCAAAGCGGCAAAGGAGGTCGAAGCGGAGCTGCAGACAGCGGGCCCTTCTGTCTCCTCCACTCGAGAGAGCAACGTCGCAAAGCGCCGGCAGTGATATTTCTTGGCATCGAGTCTAGACTCCACCTGGGTGCTGCAGAGAGGCAGTTAGACCTCAGACAGCAGGAGTCCAGGGACAGGAGACTAAAAGCAATATGGTACGAATCTGCAGAAGCCAGGGGAAAGGTAACCTTCATCCTATGAGAAGAAAAGCTAAAACACGATCAGGGAAATTACTTTAATAAACATACATCAGTGGAAAGCTGGGGGTGCCTCAAACATGTATTATATAGCAACGGTACCATTTCTTTTGCTCGAGTAAGGTAAACATAACCCTAACAGGGTATTAAAGACGTAAAACAAATGCAAATAAGTCAAATAAATACACTGATTATGCAAAACTGAAATGTGAGTAGAGAGATGAAATAGTCTGATCAATCGAGCAGTATGACAACCGTCTTTCAAACCTCGGCATCAAACCAGCTAACCTCCCCGTTTTATAGCTGTGGAAAGACATTAAGACAAATATTTAGTGTAACACACTTTATACTATATTAAAAAACATCATATTTGCCATGTATAACTTTACAGAAATAGATCTAGAATCTCAGTCTTGTAACTACTGTAAAACTGTGTAAAGATTCCAAGATTATAGGTGTACTTGTCTACAATGACTGCAGAGAACACGTGCATCTATCTCTCCTCAATGCCACATACTGGGTTTCTTGTTTGATCAATTGGTACAAATGAAAATGACAACCTACAATCCACCTCCAAAATGTCCCACCCTCAAAATTGCCTGCAATTGGTCACCAGCGCTGTCAGTGTTAATTTTCTTGCAGTCTGGAGTAGGGGCTGGCTCTGATTGCTTTAGCATTTCTCATCAAGAACAATTTCCACTTTAAGTATCTGGATGCGATGACAGACATACCAGTCAAACGTTATAGGATACTAAAGCTACCCTAGCCGAGGCTACACACTGGTTTCAGGTCAGTAGAATTGCTTTAATTTTGACTGTCATCATGAACTCTTCGATTTCCTCTTCGTGGTTTGATTAGGGAAGTGCTTTGATGTAAGTCAGTCGTTGGATTTTTTTTTAAAGCATCAATCAGCCAAACACCATTTACATGCCCTAACCCAAATTATGCAGGGGTTTCTGCTAAGCACATATTCCCTCTACACCTCTGCAAACTGCCTATAACAACTTCCTGCTTTGTACTTGCCCAGTATATGAGAACCTGAAATCTGTACGGCAGGTGGCTATAATCAGATAGCATTTTCACCACAGTGCAGACGACGCGGCTTTAAAGGGGCATAAACAGATAACATGTCATGATGGTTAACCTTGGAAAATCCCTTTAAATAAGTCACCCTCATTTGGAAAAAAAAAATGATGAAGATAAAGACCAAAGATCTTAGATCACAATCTCATCTAATCTGTGCAGGCCGCTAAGACAACCCTTCACGCAGTGTCCCAAATAGCTAATCGATTACACCCATTTTGGAATTCAGAAGGCTGGGATAGGACTGTTTGTTCCATACCAGTTCAATAGCTTTGATTAACCTTGAATGAGCAAAAAACTAAACTACGGAATTCTAATAGACTTGGAATTTTCCCCACTTTGAACAGACAACCAACGCACGGGAGTTCAAGATGGCTGAAAGTGACATTACACACTTATATGTATGATATATGTATGATGTGTTATATGTATGATATATGTATGATGTGTTATATGTATGATTCTTTGTCTGTTGGACTGTCAGCAGTCTTACCATTGGGTAAGTAAACACAAGTTTACTTTTTAATGAGGTACCATGCTTTCAGATATGGGCTTATTCTGTATGCGACAGCTCTTAATTTTATTTTATCATCAGTATAATTTTTCTATGTACATGTAATATTTGAAGCATTGTCTTAATGTATCAAAGACAAAGCTCTCTCAGTATAAACCTTCACCAGAACACACAGGTACACCGTGGCTAAACCATGAACCTCTTTATGTGTTAAAGCAGTTTTAAAATCAATACAGACATGCACAGGGAACTAATATAAGCACAAGATGAAGTGTGAATGAGAACTCTGGCAGCACAGTTTTGCATACTGAAGCCTCTGGAGAGATTTTGAAGGAAATCCAACAAAAAGGGTCTTACAATGGTCCAGCCAACAGGAAACAATTTTCTCAGCATCAGAAGATGAGAGAAAAGTCTTTGGCAATATTTATGTGGATGGTAGAAAGAGGTTTTAGTAAAATGTTCTTGATATAAGTGTGAAACGTTAACTTGGTATCAAACATTTACTCCTACGTTATCTGTTTGTGTAGAAGGTAAAATCTATACATCACCTACGTGAAGATTAACATTATTAGATTTAAGGGTAGGTGACTTTTCCAAAATAATCTTTGTCTTAGAAGAATTTAGCTGAAGGAAGCTCTGTTACATCCAGGTTTTATATTTGATGGAGACCATCAGTAATTACGGCACAAGGGGATGCCAGATTTGCTCGTAGTGCTGATATAACTTTGGGTATCATCTGTATAAAAAGGAAAGTTCAAGCCAAATTTCTTATTGATCTGCCCCAAAGGCAACATATAAATACTGAACAGTTATGACCCAAGGATAGATACAAGAGGGACGCCTAGGCATGCCAGGACAGTACGACGTTTACACCTAACAAGACAAACTGTAAATGAACAGAAAGGCAAGATATAAACCAAATAAACAGCTCCAGATATGCCCAACCATTTGCCCATATGGTCTAACAGGAGGGCAATGACAAACTGCAGTGCTAAAGGAGAAGACTATCACCGAACAAACTGCAGTGCTAAAGGAGAAGACTATCACCGAACAAACTGTAGTGCTAAAGGGAGAAGACTATCACCGAACAAACTGTAGTGCTAAAGGAGAAGACTATCACCGAACAAAATGCAGCTGTTATGATTCCCTGAGTCACATAAGATCATTCAGAAGCCTCACCAAGGCAGTTTCATTGCTGCGCCCAGCTTGAACAACAGAGTGAAGGACTTTAGCCAGTGGAATACGAGAGTGGGGTGGCGTTTTGTAAGGTCATCTGCAGGAGATGAATTTCCTGATCTGAAAGCCTTATTGTGATTCATCTGATGCTGGTCATATAATAGTTTTTGAGCAGTGAGGCCTGATTTCTTATAATGTCAAGTTGCCTGTGCTGTGGTTTAACTGAGCAAAGTGATACAGAGATACTCTTTAGATGTAAAGCATCTCATCAACAAACTAATGAACAAACTCACTCACACACTCGCTCACTCACTCACTCACTCACTCACTCACTCAACCACTCACTCAACCACTCACTCACTCACTCACCCACTCAACCACTCACTCACTCAACCACTCACTCACTCAACCACTCACTCACCCACTCACTCACTCACTCACTCAACCACTCACTCACTCACTCACTCACTCAACCACTCACTCACCCACTCACCCACTCACTCACTCACTCACTCACTCACACACTCGCTCACTCACTCACTCACTCACTCACTCACTCACTCACTCACTCACTCACCCACCCACTCACTCAACCACTCACTCACCCACTCACTCACTCACTCACTCACTCACTCACTCACTCACTCACTCACTCAGGCCCTGTTAGAACTGAAACAGCTTTTGGTGTTTCACACCAATGACACTGTGCCCTTGTTAAGAGAGACAATATGTTCTTTCTGTAATTAAACACTCTTTCTACCAGAGAAGAGGATGGAGGCATATTTAAATTAAATATGAGTTTATGATGGGAAAATTTAATGTTTGTGTCCTCTAAATGTTCAATATCACTCCCCAATAATCAAATCCAAACTGACCTTCATTATGAGCAGGAAAGGTAATCTGTTGAGTAAAGCAAAAACAGGCAATGATCTCAGTGAAATATCTAAGGTATGTCTAAATGAATGTTAACTGGATCAACAATGAAGAGGTGAAGATGTTCAATGAAAACAAGACCAGGAGATGCACAAGCAACTCTGGAAAGTATTCAGAAGATGATACAGTAGGAATATTTTGACAATTGACAAGCCAGATCAATAAAAGGCAGAAAGGCCACCCCCTGTCCACCCCTTGTCCACTGAACTGTAGTTTATCAAGCTACAAGCAACCTGATGGAGAGAGAAAATTAATCATTAGGGCGAATCCGAGTTTCAAAGACGCACTGCAGTTCAAGTTGTTTGTCAAAAAAAATCTTGTTTTTTTTCAAAAATGCATTTATTATTCATAGAGAAGATACCAAGGTGCGTTATTCTAACAAAATCAAGTGACTAGTTAAATTGAATATAACATATATTCGACATACTGATATTCTGAATATAATATTGTGATTTGGGGTTCCTGTGGCACCTAACAGATTTAATATGCATTTCAAAAGCATGAGCAAGGTGCAAAGCATAGGGAGAGCTGGTACCTAGCAAACCCTGATGTGTGGTAGAAGAGTGATCAACAGCTGAGGAGCATTACGAGAGTGGCAGGCAGAGCAAGCATCACCCACTAAAATAACAGGCACTTTGCTGCACAATTCAGGAGCTGATCCAGAGACTCTTCAGGATTAAGGAGGGTAGACATGCATGCTGAGTTTCTCCTAAGGTTCTCCAAAAGCAAAGCAGAACCCACGAGTCTTGGGCGCAAGCCATGCCACCTAAAGAACCTTGGACGCTGCCAGAAGGTGCCAGAATAATCCTTGATGTGAAGCTATGCTAGAGTTGCTGCACATTAAAGGACAAGAGAGAAATGCTCTCCTTCGAAAAGCTACCCACACAAACACCCACGCACATGACTGCACAGCCATTCGTCCACCCACCAGCATACCTTCATAAGGACAAACAGGCGTGAGAGAGCACACACACACACACACACACACTCAGAGAGAGACATTTTTTTTTCAGTTGTGCACTTTCAATTGTTCGCTTAAGAACCAAAGAAATAGAAGTCTTGAAAAAGGCCTTACAGGATATAAGTAATCACTTCACCTTTCAGCAAGAACCATCTTCCATAAAAAAAAAAGCATACTGAAATACTTTTAAAAGTTTCTTATATAATTTGACATAAAATGACTCCAACCTAGTTAAGCAGAATGCACAAATTTATGTTCTGCAGAATTGACTTGCAATAAAACCTCTAATCCTGTAACTCAGAGCCAATGACTTACAGAACACCTGATGTAACAGAAGCATCAGTGAACATCTACGAGCTGCGTTTCTCTAACAGCTTGTGCAATGGCCTTAACAAATTACATAATGTGTGGATACAAGGGAGAGAATGTCCAGTTAAAATGACAGACAACGACCAAACATTTAGTGGCAAACCAATATACAGTCCAGTACAAGGTCTGTTAGTTCTCCTTCACGCTAATTCCCCGCTAAACGCTAAAAGCACGTCTTCTGACCAGACTAACATATCCATGGAAAGGCAAAAGAAAGCGTTTCTCAGCACATCCGCAGCTTTTCCAAAGACGCACTAATTGTGATGGATAGCACCTAACGAAAGCAACGTTCTCTAACCTGTTACTTTCTTGAAAGTGTGCCATTATTCTTTCTAGTGGCCTGTATTCTGTTTTACTTTATTAACAACTTCAAGCCCAAAGCCTGGAGCCACAGACGCAGTTAAGCCACTTTTTTTAGGTCTCTGAAAATGTAGGCTGACAAATCACCCCCACAGCACGCTCCCTGCCCCACCACACCACACAGGGGGCAGCTTTTGTGCTTTTCTGGTGGTCCCTGATTGAGTGTTTGAATTTGTTCACCCAAGCTAGTATAGCAATCAATATCCTGTCACTTTTTCTTAAAGGATTTCTTCATGCAGTTATGCTTTCTGCTTAAAATGTAATATGTGTACAAAAACTTTCTAAACATGCTTTACGGAATATCACTGTTATCTCGTTCAACTAAGGTTCAGAGAAACAGAGCAATATTTACTTTATTATTAGTTAATTAATTATTTAGTGAAATTATCCAAGAAGACAAGAAAATAACAGGACCTATCAAATTTTGAGAGAAAAAGACATTTTAGTGGAAAATGTTGCTGGTAAATTAGTATAAACCACAGCCAGTAACATAAACCGTATAAAAATATATGCAGAAAATACAGACTCTAAGAGACTAGCAATCGTTGCATTCGCCGTACTTGTTAGTTTTTGGGGAAAGTAAATGCTGATGCGCCTGTCTCTTCTTCTCTGGCCACCTTCAAGTCGAATGTGCTCCCTCTGCAGGAGCTGTCTCAAATCCCTACACTTAATGTTTCTGAGCTATAGAAAAATTCATATTTAGAGTCTTAAATGTAGTCTAATGTGAACGGTGAGATGAACAAGCAGATGCTCTGCATCAGTCGGGTGTCTGTTCAGACAGCTAACTCTCATTATCGTACTCCATCTGGTGAAAAACGACAGCAGCAGCTTCTCTTACAGCACTGTGGTTTACTTTGAGGCCTGGATTTCTTTTCCCACTTGATGAGCTATACTACTTCCAGTAGAACAGCTAAATGGGAAACAATTAATCTCATTTATGTTCCATAATGCATTTTTCTTTCACCATACTCAAAACACAGCATTATACAATTTGGGAGAAACTTTTCAATCGCTGTAGACAATATCTCACATTTATATGTGTTTTCACCTTCTCATTTCAAGGCAATATGTGATATCTATCCAGAAAGCAATAGATGATGGTTAGATGATCATAGCAACAACCCACCTGTGGAAATGCTACCTACAAACACTGGGCTACTGCAATTAACGCGAAACACTCGAGTTTATAGGAAAACACAACAGTGGAATCTTCCTCGACAAAAGTACATGGGTGAATAACATACACACTCAGAAAGAATGTTTGGCCAACAAGGAGCAAGACCTAGATTTGAAGCTACGTTTGAAGCTTAAACTAAACGCCATTAATGAATGACCAATTTTCATATAACAATGCACATATGTAGGGTTCAACAGAAGGTTGTTCAAATCATTCAGGCTCCATTGTTATGCAGTGCCTTTGTTCTGAGCTTTGCCGTGGCTGTAAACAGTGCTCCTCCCTTACCCATGACTGCCAGTGCTGAGCCTTTGGTTAGATCACTCTTCATGGTCTCGATCACCTCAAAGCCACTGCCATCCAGATTACACCTGTTGATCGTGCCGTTGGCTGAACTGATCCAGTACAACTTGCTTGCAGGAAAATCTATTGAGAGGCCTGAGAAGGGAGCAGGAGGTTAGGACTGAACCTGACAGGATCCCGTAGGTCCCTTATCTCAATGTGTTTGTGGTCCTATGGAAAAAAGATGCGATTGACCACAAGGTGACTGAATTAAAAGACTAATTTGAAAAGATATTATATGAGTGTTAAAGCAAGTAAAGAATATAAGCCTATTGCAAGACTAAGCAGGGCCAGTTTAATATATAAATAAGATTTATTTGCATTAAATAAGATTTATTTGCAACATTTTTTTTTCTGTGCTCAGGTATTCAGATCATCAGTGTGAGAAAAAGATGTATTGTTCTCAAAAGGAAAAGAACAAGAAGGAGGAAATAAAGCGAGAGTCACAGAGGGCACAGAAAGAATGAAATATTTCTTAATTTCAGGTGGTAAAAATACCCACTTACCCACTGGTTCTCTTTGGTTCTGGTGAAGAACTTTTCTGTTGCTCCCATTCATGTTGGCTACATTAATAGTGCTACCATCTGTCCAATATATCTTCCTTTGGTGTTAAATTAAGTGAAATTGAAAAACAATACATTAAATATAAACACGTACAGATACCATCAAACTCCAGGATAGACCATATCCTTAAAAACTGCTGCCTGTATAGTCTGAAATCTTAATAAGCAAACACACAAGCAAAAATACATTTTACCTTTGATCACTGAATATAAAACACAGAGACAATCAACATTATTTTAAGCCTCGTAAAAGCTGACTTTTTGGACTTTCTAACTTTCTGCTTGAGGCTAGAGATTTTTCAAATACACATTTCTTCTGAGATATTAAGTACTCACACAAATCTCAAAGTCCACTAAAAACAACAGCGTGCGTATTCTGTTGGACATATTAAACACAAATATATATCTCGACCTTCTTACCCTTTAGCTGGGTGTACCGTCAGACACTTCGGCTTATCAATCCCATGAATGACTGAGGTTTTAAGAGATCCATCCAGCCGAGCCACATTGATCTGGGTCTCTTCATTCTCGGAGCTCAGCCAGTACATATTCCTGGAGAGCCAATCCAACGCCAATCCACGACAGTTCTGGATATCTGCAAACAGCGGAGACACACTGACTGATGTCATCAACGCCAGCCTAAGGATAGTGAAGAACTGCAAGGTGCTCATGGGAGAACCAGGACACCGGTCACAGAGTGTCCAGGACACTCTCAGACTGTTAGCATGTTAGCAGAATGCAACTCCACTCCAGAGAATATATTTCTAATTTAAAGTTTAGACCATTACAGCAAAAAGCACAATAAAAAAAACCCTAAAAAACACAAATGGCACATTAAACGACATATAAAATAACTGAGTGATTAGTCACTTATCATCAAACCCAGTGAGGGTGAAAGGGCTGTGTGACTTACCTCCTGATATGACTGTCTCAAGGCTTGTTCCATTGATAAAAACCCGCTTTATAGTCTGAGACTTCACATCCGCCCAGTAAATGCGTTCATCCAGAGCGTCGTAATCCACGACTGTGACGTCATCAATGTCAGGAACAGTCAAAGCGGTCATGATGTTCATGTAGGGATTATCGATGTCCACACCTCGGATCTCAGACCGTCTCACATAGAGCAAAAATCTCTTGAGTGCTGAAGTAGCATGCGCGCACACACACACACACACACACACACACATATACAAAAGTCCACCGATACATCCTTCAGTCAAATCGCATATGAAGCCTACACAGATTTGTACAGCAGTGTGGGTGAATAAAACTGTGTGGGAAAGTAAAACAGATTATTATGGCCTTCAGAATGGTTACATTATGACATTTAAAATAATTTAATCTAGAACATACATGCCGCGTTGGGACTCGACATTACATCTCATTGTAACTGGGTCAGAACGGGTTGCCAGACCTTTGTAGGATGCATAATTTGCCTCCTCATTTAGAATGGTGTAGCACCAATGGCAATACAGGAACTCAAACGCTCAACAGTGAAATCATGTCATTTGAGAAGGCAGTGAAGACACTGCAAAGCACATCTCACCACCATGGGACTTATGGGCTTCCCAAAAGCATTATAACACAAAGATCATCATTAAATGGTACACAGCAAGTACTGAACTGAACCTTCTCTCTCTCTCTCTTTCTCTCTCTCACTCTCTCTTTCTCATTTCAAATGATTTTAACGCCATTCTGCTTTGGGGAAATTGCAGTAGATCTGCAGTACTGGTGCTGTGAACTCCACTCACCCACACAGGAGAGGTTGTTGGGAGAGATCTTCATGAGGTGGGGACAGGAACAAGCTGCAGTGCGGTTATAATCGATGAGACAGAGATGTGAGCAGGAACCTCTCCCACCGTTTGCCCCACAGGGGTTTGATGCTGCAGGACCGGCAGTGACACACATCCAGACCAGCCAAAGGAAAACATAGCAAGGCCAAAAATCAATACCATGTCTAATGGGTCCTGGTTTAAAAATGCTGCCATCTTTAAAGGAATCTTAGCTAAGCTTCATAGACATCAGCTGAACAAACCATGCTCAAATTTAACCTAAAGACAGACACAGAGACAATCAAAACCGCTTGTAAAATATTTACAGTAAAAATAAAGGAATTGAATTTCAATTAATTAAAGTGTATAACCTTTAAGGCCCAAATTGGAGGCAACAAAATGTGCTTACATATAAAGGGAGTTAAATCAATAAAGGATGCAAAGCCAACAAAAAAACAGCCTTTATTTTGAGTCTTTATTTCTTCTTGTAAGGGTGTGGATGGATCAGGACCGCAAGTAAAACCTCAAAGTGCCAATGCTGCACTCATAGCAAAGTACATCCTCTTCTGTGCTCTGCACAATTCCACCCACACAACTTTTTTTGCAAAATACCCACATCCTCATAACCTTCCAGTGCAGGAGCACAGTAATTTGCAAGAACTTTAGCCTTCCTGGAACACCTCTCGCGTATCTGTTCCATGGGAACAACGGCCCATTTCGGCTACACTTCATCAGGGAGTTTTGCTGACCAGACAGATCACATGATAATGTCTAAGAGGTCACCTGAGAATAGTCAATTATCTCTATACCCCTGTTCACTTTTGATGGCAATGCTCTCTCTGTCAGCACTATTACAAGAACACCAGGGGAGCCATTTAAACGTAAGCTAATGTGCACTAGGAACAACTAGATGTTAATAGAGGGACATTTTAATATAACTGGTAGTATGAACTGTGATATTTATACAAGCCAACTACTCTTATAAATGATGTGCTTTACTATTAAAACAACTTTTGTAAAGTAACATGCATGATGTAAAGTAATTTTTTCTTCAGATATGTGTTAAAAGAGTCAATTCCTCCAACTGGTCTCTTATTTTTACAGGCTTTAAGAGTTCAATATCTAACTGCTGTTCCTTGCAAATGGTCGTAACATTACAAGCAGATAGTTGTATTTACTCTGCATTGACTCTTCAGCATTTTTGTTTGTTTGTTTGTTTTGGACTGGGGTTTACAGTTAGGGAAGGTGTACAGATTTGTTGAATTATCTGTGAATGCTGGAAATCTTCACAACTCTGTTCCCAGTTCAAGTTACTTTAATCTACAAGTTCAAGTTACATAATATGTTTCAATCTTATACATAATTGCTTCAACAGGATTTTGGACATGGGCCCATTATTTTTTTTTCAAAATGCTGATCTATTTTCACAAATGCATTCGGCAGATTTTTTTTTTCCATAAATGAGAATGATAAATAATTTCAAAGGACTCGAAATAGACTAAACTCCCAATGAATTAATTATACATTGAACTGGTCCTTTGGGGGGGGGTCTGACTCTTTGAAAAAATATTGGATAAATACATGCAGTGCATATGATTTATCACTGTATTGCCTCATTCTCACCATAATCTGCCTAAGATGTGATGGCACACTTTAACATCCAGAGCTGCTAAACATCAGCATTATGAGTGAAGAACATTTCATATCTCCTCACATCTTTTTACTACATTAAACTTAAACATAACGTGACTTCCACCATGTGAGCAAACCATCAGTAGCATTTAGAAACGGCATTGCTAAGCAGCTCAGAGTAAGAGTGAGAAGTTCTTTAGACAAAGACGTTCTTGGGACGTGCTTCATCTATCACGGAGCATTTGGTACCTTCCACATTTCCTCTAACCCCTATTGAAAGCTGTTGAACTTTGCCTTCAGTCCTTCCACCACACATAATGTATTTACAACCTGCCTGTTGACGCCTGCAGTCTGGCTCCATTAGCCTGGTGTGCATTTCCCCATCTCACCCCCCCCACCGTTCTCCAGAGGTTCCTCCCTCTCCCCTGCCAGCACAGCAGGACTCAACGTAAAACCCAATTTCCCCAGCCTGTTAGAGGCCCGAGCCGCCGTGTTGGACAGCGGTGATAGCCAGCCTTTCCCGACGGGCTCTTTAAGATTGGATTAGCTATACTTATTGGCTTCCTTGGCAACGCAGCACAATTTGTCGGCACTTATCGGGGTAAAACAGTCACCCGACTGCTGATACAGTGGAGGAGGATCTGAGCAGAGCCTGGGCGTCTTGGCAGGGACTGCTGCTGTTTTGGGCGGGCTGAACTGATGCAAATAAGATTACTAGAGCTGATGAGCATTTTCAGGCACACTGCGTGTACAGGAAACTGAGCACCTGGCACACTTTTAACATCAGTCGACTACAAACATTCTCTCGACATAAGACTAAAGTCGATTTCACCATGCTGTTGTTACCATTACTGCTGCATGTCCCAGTGGAAGGAAGTAATGTATCATCTTTAATGGATAACAGCAATACAAACTTATAGTATGCCTATAACAGCAAATATGATGCGCTCTGCATTTTACAAGAAAATCTACTTTGCTGTGTATTTATCATTGATGGAAGTTACCTATTTTTTTCAATTACCAAATTTTTTTTTTCCAGTTTATGGAGCTCTGGAAACCATTTATTACCTCTGCTACTTTTTTTTCCTGAATTCATTATGCTGCTCTATGTTGAAGAGGATAAAAGTCAAGAAGGACAAAATGTGCGTTGTGAAGATAAATCGAAGTTGTTCCTATTGGCTAAGTAGGAAAAGAAAGAAAAAAAAAAAACACTCCTTAACACCACCATGACACAATTAAAATTAATTTAGCTAGAGTAGGGGAACTTATCCAGAGCCTGCATTAGGCTGGTCTGTTCTCAACATGACTTCCTTATTTAATTATTCAGCCACTTTAGCCACCTCTGTTTAAGCCTTCCCTCTGTCTGGGGTGGAAGTGAATGAACAGCAGAAATCAGCACAAATGAAACCCTACCATATAGAATAGCCGATGGACTAATTCACTCAGTGTCTTCCTCTTTGAAATTTATGCCAGGGTGGATCAAATTTCTACCATAAAATGCACCACCGCATGGTAACTGTCATAATGAATTTTGTGAAAGAAGCTTAATTGTAATTGCTCTGCAGTGGTTTGCCTTCTTGGCAGTGTTTGGGACCTTATATAATGGGAAACAAAGCACAAAATCAAAGAGTCCCCTGCACTAGAAAAAGTGCTGATTTAGAAACCACACTGTTTATTTTTGTTGATTAATAGCAGTAGTGGTAGATCAGTGGTTAAAGCACTTGACTAGTAGTCAGAAGTTGCTCATTTTGTGGCCCTGAGCAAGACCCTTAACCCTCAACAGCTCAAGAAGTATCCAGGCCCAGTTGTGAGTCACTTTGGATAAAAGTGTCAGCCAAAAGCTGTAAAGCTATGCTAGGGTGACCATATTTTCATTTGGGAAAACCAGGACACCTTGGAGACCGTG
>JAOYMR010000023.1:5502651-5518328 GCA_025802075.1 Tenebrosternarchus preto
TACCCAGAAAATAAACACCGAACACAGCAAAGACAAAAAGCTTCATCGTGTTCAACTGCTTTCATCACTGGGCTTAAAGATTCTTTACATTTTAATTTTGGCTTCCATTTTCATAATGCTAATTTCTTATTTTTTGTAAAGGCTCATTTGTAACACATTACATCTTACAAAACTTTATCAAATCTGATCAAATATAAGATTTGATTCTTCTCCGTTCATGAGTCTCTTCTTCGCCACCTTACGTTTGTTCAACTCTTGCAAAACCAGTCCAGTGTAGTTAAAACAATGAAAATCGGGCTCCTGCGCATCAGCATGCAGGAATCTGCTAAAACTGCTGAGAACGTAACTCTACAACCTACTGAGATTCCTATGAAGAAAAAAATTTACGTTGCCATCACAACTGTACAAAGGCTTTATCTCTAAGTATTTCAGGAGTACAGTGAAGTCTTTTAAAAAAATACACCCTTTTTCTTAATATAACGGAAAAAAAAAACATCCATCTGATACATCTTGAGTTTAAAACCTGCATATGCACAGTTGATGCCATGGTAGTGGGAAACACTTCATCTCTGGTCGTCAAATAGTGATAGAGACATGGTGTCTGTTGAGTCAGTGTTAAGACCAGACTGGCAAATCTGCAGAGTCCCTGTCTATAATATCTATCTGGAATACAAATGCCACATTACTGATACACAGCGCTTTAAGGATTCAAGCAACAAACTATTGCAAAAATCAGACAGGCTGAAAATGGATAAGGGAACCCATAGTGTGATTTTGTTTATATACAGTATTTTATTTTTTTTTGCAATATGCAACTAAGAACTGCCAAACAAAACCCCTAAAAATCCCACAGAAAAAAAAAAAAATCAGCATAGACTTAGTGATTGTTATATCACAATGATAAAACGGCTAGTCGGGTCTGGACACATATCTTTGAATATGAATCCCAAGGTCTGTAACTACCCATAGTGCCTGGCACCCACATGTACTGATAACACTCGATGCTGTGAAGCGAATAGAAAGGCTTTGAATCATTATAATCAGCTGTATTGTAAGGGCATAAAATGGCCGGAACTGGCTTACACACTTGAAGCAATCATCACAAATTATTATTGTGAATTATATACAAAAGAGAGTAAATTCATCTGTGAATGAATCGCACTGGACTGAAACTTGGAAGACAAGGCCGTAGGAGTGGATGTTGAAAAGCTTTGTGAGTGAATCTTAACCATTCAGAAGCATTTACAAGTGCCCCAAAGTCCAGAGTGTATTAGCTTCAGATGTATTAGACTCTGACTTTCACAGTACAGTACACATAAATGCAATGTCTGCTCACAAGCACATGTGAATATACTTTACAACGCAAACTGTCAAACAGATAAAAATCGAAATGATTGTTCTGTCAGCAAAAATGTTATGGACAGTGGTATGTAAATTTACAGTCGGCAGTCCTTGACCTAGTTACACTGTATCCCAAATGCTTCCGGATTTTTGAGATCCTGAGATTCTGCCTCCAGCGACATCATTTTTTTGTAAAAAGAAAACTAAAATTAGTTCAACCCAGTAGTAGAACCCTGAGCTGAACCCAGGGTTATGAATAAATGAGACTCGCAATGTATCTCATCTCTTCTCTTACACCTTTGGCATTAGTCAGTCACTATAAAAGACTCTAAAGGAAAATTCAGTGCAGTTACCACCAACAGAGACACATTTTTGCTTCTGTGGACTTTGATTATTGTTGAAAAGAAACTAAGTAAAAACCTCTTAGTCCTCCAATCCAAAGAGAGAAACAAAAAAGCGAGAGATTGGTTATGTACAAAGATCAGTGTGGCTCTTGTTTCATTCCTCTCACAACCGAATTTCAGTCACGCTCTCGCCGCTTATAACGGCTCGACGTCTCTCAGTATTTTGCACTGCATTTGTTTCAAGGCACTGAAACTATCTGAAGTGGGGTTAAACAAACTTTATCCTCACTCTTGCTCCGTGAGTGGAATATTCATCGAAAAGTGATACATTCCATCAATGCCCCGCCCCCCTCTCCCCGGTCCCTGGCAGCGAAGTTGAACAGCGACGTTTGAGCTAGCCCCATAAACACTGGGCTCCATCACAAGCCATCCGAAGTCATCTCGATTTCCTTTGCCTCTTACGCTGTAGCTCTGGGCTCCCAGACTTCCTCCGCTCTCTCTGCCTCTCTCTCTCACAAATGCAGCCGTGTATCGAGCCTTGCCGGGTAAAGGATGACACGCGAAGCCCGACTGATAGGCCGTTGCTCAGTAAAGACTCTTTGCACTCCAACCTGCATGCTTTCATCTGTACTGAAGCTGCAGACTAGACCACTGTATTACCTTGGCCTGCCCGCGATGCACTGAACATTTAACAGAACCTTCCTTCAGTCCATCAGAGACTTTCACACAGAAAACCTAAGGAATGGAAGTCCTTATGGATTTTCTCACACACACACACACCTCCTACACATCATAAATACTACATCATAAGGTAAACATATATGCTGCTAAAATATTATGTTCATTACCAAATGTATTAAAAGGACACAAGGAAATAATCCCTAGAGACGACAGAGGAAGTACTCTGTGCTTGTTTGATAGAGGTATAACAGTGTAAGAAAAAAGCATCACAGAAGTGGATTCTCCTTTCAGGATAAAAGTGTAAAGAGAACAGTACCATAGTGAAGAGACCAGAGCCTGTATTCATGAAACAGCTTCTGACGTGTACAGTAGGCTACGTTTTTAAAGGATACTTTAACATGAATCCTCCTGTCCTCACCTCTCTATGTGTGTGTGTGTGTGTGTGTGTGTGTGTGTGTGTGTGTGTGTATGCACATGGGCAGAACCCTTTAGCTTTGTATACAAACATCCACACAAGTTAAGTCTACAGGACTCACACCTAAGTCTTCTACATGCTAAATCTTATATGTCAAATTAAAAAAATTAAGATTTGCCAGCACAACATGTACAACACGTCTTAGGAACTGTTTTCAACAGAACCATTCATGTTCTTTGTGGCTGTGCGTGAAGATAACAATACAATAGCAGGAAGTAGCTCTGAGGACAGGTCCTGGATAAACACTCTGTCCTCTAAAATACTTGAGGCATCTGAGAGTGCCGTTCAGGTTTGTCTCTGGAGATCAGCTAAGATGGAATTTCATACTGAATCATTGCCAGAGTCCCAAGATTCTCTCCTTGCTTCTCTGGTGTTCTAGTGCACACATCACTGTGTTGGTATGACACATTGCTGCATTACAATGGCAAAGAATAGACCATATTAGCAGTTATGAAACTGCCGTTGTATGAAATTACGTGAGTCATACGAATTGTTTGACAGACTTCAGAATCTGAGTGCTCTTTAAACCGCGTTAAATATAAAGACCAGGACTATATTAATTTCAGTTTTAAATCCTTCTGTTTGTGATCCATACTTTGCATTCTCCACTGAAGCATGTCGTGGATACATGAATAAATAATAATAAAAAAAGATTTTCAAATGTGTTGAAGGCCATTGAGAAAGAAAACATGAGGAACTCATGATGTCACGAGTGGAAGAAATTCAGTTATTTTAGCATCAATCTTTGTTACACCAAGTAACAAAGAGCAAGATGGGCTTGCATTCACTCCAAGGTTGGACTGGTTTCATCTGATGGACTCACCTCTCTCTGTGGTCCTCACTACAGCCTTACACACCGGTGCTAAGATTCAGCTTTACTTAAGGGAGCCTCATTAAAAACCTGCACCAGAGTCTCTGCGCTCTGTCTGCCCTTGTGCTCTCATGAATATAATGGTACCCAGAGTCTGTTCAGCACTTGCTTTCAGCTCACTGGGAATATTACAGCCTAGCCTCTTTTAGCTGGTGATAACTGGAATAATCACACAGGCCCTCCTCCTCCTCCACCTGAGGATCCTTTGTGCTTCTTCAATCATTTCTCCTCACCAAACACTTCTACAATTACCACACAGTATGAAGATTCCATTTTGCAGTGGATTCGTAGTGTTGCAATAACAAAAAACAATTTCGAATCTTGACAGGGTTGGAGGCGGAGGGGTTGGTAAAGCTGTGGTAAGCTGCTGGATAAATAACAGAATCGCAAAGAAACTTTTGACAGGAGGAGCTGTCACAAAATTAGGTGGGGGAGAGAGTAGCAAATGTTGGTACATCCAAATGTTTAGTGCAGAGTCTGGTACATTCAGATGTTTGGTGCAGAGTCTGGTACATTCAGATGTTTGGTGCAGAGTCTGGTACATTCAGATGTTTGGTGCAGAGTCTGGAACATTCAGATGTTTGGTGCAGAGTCTGGTACATTCAAGGCAAATTTATATCAGTGTCTAAAAGCTTGTGTGAGTTTAAGCATTCAGACAGTTAATAATGGTCTAGGCTCAAAATGGCGCCGCTTCATTGTATGTGACACACCTCATGCATAATTCACCCACCCCATGAGAGGATCCACAGCTGTTCCTTTCGGATTCAACAGGTCCAGATCTATTATAGTGACGCAAGTATCACCGTTTCGGCTGCAAGTGAGTATCCTGGCGTTTGCTCGGTCGACAAAGTAGAAGTTTCCTGTGAGCCAGTCAACTGCCATTTGCTCGACATCTAAATTAGAAAAGAAAAAAAAAACAAAGAAGAAAAAGAATTGCATTAAACACATCATGTGACTGACAACATTAGCATTTGCCTTGGGAATGGTGCATCGCAAATAAACGACACTCTGTCACAAGCTTTTAGAATGAACGACTGACCAAGATGGCCAGCTCCATCAAGAATCCTGCATAATGGAAGCTTGTCATGGCCGGTCACGTGTGAACAAACACCACATGCCAGCAAAACCAAATCTAATCATGAACATACAAAACACCAGCTTTTACACGGCTTCCAATTTTCCATAGGTTAGAGTGGGAGCTCTGATTTGGCTCATGACAAGGTCTCAGGTGGCAATCAGCTACAGGAAATACAGTAATGAATTGAACAGATTCAAACAGAGCTTCGGTGTCATATTTCAAAACTGAGTTTACATGAATATTTCATTCACTCTGAATTATAGCCACAGACGAGACTTGGTGTCAGTTGTGCAAAATGCTTAGTGAAACAAGAGATGTAATTCTCTGCAAGGGGAAGATAATTCATTTGCTTAGACTTGTAAGACAGGAAATTAATATGAAATAACACCCGAGTTTAAAATAAAATTGAAGTTATTGAAAAGGGCTTAATTTCCAGTAGTATTTCACAATAGGTTGTAGATGAAACACACACTGGCTAAACTCTAGGAGAAGCTTTGATACAGAGAATTCAACTTATTTCATATAGAAACAGTAATGTGTTTATGGCCAGTGGTTAACCCACACATTAGTTAACATCTTTTGAAGATTTTTCAAAAGATCTTGGCATTTGAATGTATTTGATATACAACAGATGCTAAGTACTGTAGATCAAAATGTTTGAAATTAGCAGTTTAATATTCCATACATACAACAGAATATTATATGAATAATCACCATGTTTCTGAACACATTCAACACCTTCAACTTAAGGATGGTAAAATGTAGGTTTACATGAAATGCTTTTTATACGACTTCATGTTCTTCTGCGTTTTCAGATCTTGATCTGCCATGTGTGTAGGTAGCTTACTGTGAAGATTCAGCACTGTCTTTATTTCACGTTCCTTGGAGAAACCACTTGGCTTCCTCATCCTGGTGCACCAGAGCCGTCCAGCGGACTCGGAGGATGTGACCCAGCAGGCAGACTCCTCGTTGTGATTGAAGTCCAAGGCATGGGTCCAATTTGTGTCCAGGAGTTTCAAATTCTGCATGCTGGACCCATTTAGAGCTGTGATTACAATATTATCTGAGCTTCCAATCATCAGAACGGCAGGGCTCTCACCAGGCCCTGGAATAAAAGGAAAGGCAAAAATGGAAACAGATCAGCACAAATTCTGACATTTTACAGGCATTTGAAACATTCAACATGCTGAGACGTTGCATGTTTGAGCTTTCTGAGTGGGCCTGGAGATTAGGGGCAAATATTTTGTTCGTCATAATGTTGGCACCAATTATAGTACTAATTACTTATATAGGGGCATTTGGGCATCTGTGAGTTGCTGTTGGAATTCACCATAATGTCATGGTGACAGCAGAGTTACAGAAAGGACAGGCTCATGGTAGCACCACAAGGAGGCTCGTTTAAGGGTTCTGGCCGTGCTTAAACGAGATTTCACAATACAGACACCAGTCAAGACTTTGTTGTACATGGCTGTTCATTTACTTCAGGGCTATGTTTGTTAAAGGAAAATAACTGTAATGAAGTCACCACTGATGACTCAAATCACAGAACTGATAAAATGATTATATGTCACAGACACCTTCACTAATAAATACTATTATCACGGTTTATTTTAGTGCATATTGTCAGAACCTTCTTTCATTTGCTCTTTCAAGAGGCTCTTTTTAATCTAACTTTTACTTGTTTCTATTATTGCACCAGGTTAGTTACATTTTGCCGCAAACGCTTTCAAAATGTCTGAGCAAATACTTTTATTATTTTGCCAAACATTCACTGAGATCAGTTTTATATTTTATCAGGAAAATCATTTCAATTCATGGCCACAGCTCTAATAAATGCTTCACATCAACATTTTCTATTTTCTATTTTCTTCGACTTTGTCTATTTTCAAAACTCCTAAAACTGAGTACCATCTCTTATCATCACAGCCAAAACTAGTAATTACTCTCCAAGATAACAGATCAATTTCTGCCTTCAACCCACTAAAGAGCTGCCGTAACATTTCCACTCAGACTCACATTAGAATGGCTTCCCTGCTACCAAAAGAGTACTGAACCCTGAATACCTACTGAATACTGAATCCAAGATGAACACATTCAAGTGCCAGCTAGAGGAACATGTCTTGTGCTTTTTCCTGATTCCCTTTATAACTTACAGTTTGAATGGTCAGTGTAGATGGTTCATTCACTTGACCATCTGCACTGACAATGGTCAGTTTAGTTGAATGGTCAGTGTGGTAGAGCCTTTCTCAGACATACTGAGAAATGTGAGAAACAGAAAGTGGAATCAACGGTGACTAAATGATAGAAAAGTAACTGCTGCACCAAACTGTATGATGTACAGAACCAACAGAACGAAACTTCTTATTTTATTTTATTTTCATGCAGAAGAAAAAATAGTGCATTAAACATCTACTTTCTTAATGGGTTTTTCATACTCTGCCAGTCCCCAGCTGATGGCCAGGGAGTAAGGGCTGCTCTGGAATTTATATGCATGAGCTTTTCTAAGTAATGGAAACCCCATAGTTATCCTTGTGCTACAACCTCTTTCTGCTAAATTAATATTAATGTGGGAGAGCAGTGAGTTCAGTTAAGTTTATGGGTAATGATATTCAGTTTATTCCTCCTAGGAAAGCAGTCACATTGATTAAAAGCAGGACTGATGGTACATCTACCAGCAAGGTGTGCTGAGCCTTGCAGCTAATTTCCCACTGAGCACACTGTACCTTAATCCCCATTCAATTTCCAACACGTGTGCATACTGGTTCCAGTGCACTGCACCAATAAATATACAAGGACGCTTCAGGTTTTCAGGCCACATGCTTCCGAGGGCGGCGATGCTTTAGTGCTCTCACGCTCAACACATATTTTGAGTTATTGTTCCCAATTCGTGTCATCCTGAGCATTATTCATTTATGCAAGTCGCTTATTTACATTTAAAAAAACAAAACAAAACTATGTCGCCTGGCATATGGATTGTGAAAGTGAAAGACTTCTTTATGGAATTGATGAAAAATGCATGGGAATCCTGGAAAAGGCAGCAGGCAGCTCCATAATCACAGTAATTAACTTATTCTCTCTAACCTTTACGAAAGCTCAGTGCCAATAATGTTAGCAGGTAAGAGACAAAACAGGCCACTCAATTCACCATTCACCTAAGCACACAGAAATTCTCCTGGCAGCCAGAATCTAACAATCCATCACTGCCCTAAACAACAATTGGTCGCCTGATTAAAAACTACCACCAGATATTAGCTAAACTGACTTGTGAATCCATTTAGAAATGCTATCATTGGCTTTGCCGTGAAACCCCTATCACAAAGCAGTAGATTTAATGATAAACTTGATTGGATTCTTCAGGCAGAAGGGGACACACTCCAGGCAGGTCCCATTAGACACATAAGCACCGGGAGGCTTTAATAGAGATCGAGAAAAGCTATCCTTGAGACTCTTCTCTCCATAAAATCACTCTGGACTTAATCCTTGATGTCTGGCTTATCACCACCCATAGGCTCCCATTATTTGTCACTCAACACAGTAAAACTGACGTCACCAATGTGGCTGAGAGTAAGTCGAAATTGGGAACATTATTATTAAAACAGAACATTATTATTAAACTAAAAAAATATATATATTTTATGAGAAATGCTGAAATACAGCGTATTGAAAGTTTACGACTCATCCATGGGTTTTCAAAAATATCCTCTTCATCAACCAAATGAGGCACACAGCATATTCTAGTACCTTGTGACTGTTGAATCTAGTTCAGTAGCTTTTCATAAAGGTACATTGTCTACTGAGAGGCTTTTTAATGTAAATGGAAAAGTTTCATAGGTACTTCAAAAACAAGATATAAGAATGTACTGAAAGTATTGTTTGTAAAAAGTGTCAGTCATCTATAAGTTTCCACATAATTTCCAGAAAACATTCAAATCCATTCACTGCTATATCACTGAGTTACAGTTAAGTTACATCAGTGTTGCATCGCTGGTTCTGTTTCTATTACAGCCGGATGCAAGTGTGTGTGTTTTCACTGTACATCACTAATACTGACACATATTGTGGCGTAGAGCAAACTCATTAAACAAAAGGAGTATGTGTGTGCACACATTTCAGCTCCGTGCAGCATGCCAGTCATTAATTCACCATGCCCTTACCCTGGTTGGCTTTGCAGGAGTGTCTGTTAGACTGCAGGCTGTACCCATCTGTGCAGCCACAGCGATATGACCCGTAGGTGTTCACGCAGGTTTGGCTGCAGATCCCATACACGGCACATTCATCATGATCTGCACACGGAGGAAGAGTCATTTATGACAAATTAGGTGTGCTCACACATGACCCAAATACATAAAACCCACTTAATGCGGCCTCTGGATGTGCCATCTCACATCGCTGGACCTGTCCTGCACACAGCGGCCTCCAGAGTTTTAGCCTGTTTAAAAGGGAGCGCAGTATAATCTACCAATAGCTATGTGTTTAAAAGGGAACACGGTATAACCGACCAATAGTGATGTCTTTAAAAGAGAGCATGATATGATCTACCAATAGGGATTTGCTGATTAGTCTCTCCTGATTTAGCTTGAGGAGCAGAGAAGAACTGGCATCGTTATAAAATGAGTTTAAGGGAGTGTTTAACCCCTAATAAGTGAGTCTTTTGCAAACCCAATTTCTTTTATAGTAGAAAATAAATTATGCATCTTTTATTTATGCGATATATGAACCGTAAGCAACATTATTAGTTTTACTCTGGAGAAGTCATTTAGATCAAAACTGCTCTTCAGAAGATAATATTTTAGCTTTTGACAAGTCAGTCCCAAGTGTCAAATAAAGCCAGACAGAGAGTGAGAAAGACACATTCACTCTGTCTTCTCCAGACGATCTTTCACTGGACCAAATGGCCGCGAGCAAAGGCCAGAGTAGGATGACCTGAAGAAGGCCTACCTCTACAGCTGCGCCCGTCCTCGCCCACCTCGAAGCCATCTGCACAGAAGCAGAAGGTGCCGTTCCTGGTCATGATGCAGCCATAACGGCAGTGCAGCTCGTGACAGGCTGACAGGAGCTCTGCAGTGAGAGAGGGTCGAAGGAAGAGAAGCCAGAGAGAGGTGGAGAGACAGAGAGAAAGAGAGAAGGGAGGGAGACAGAGAGAGAGAGAGAGAGAGAGAGAGAGTGAAGGAAAGGGACAGACAGAGAGAGGGAGAGGAAGAGACACAGGGAGAGAGAGAAACAAAGGGAGAGATGTAAATTGCTTTGTGATTTCACACTCTTCCTCAGCCGTCAGCTCTGCCTGGTGTAGGTGCACGATGACAGTCCTGAGGCAGAGGCAGTGATCAATGGAGCCGCATGCAAGAGCATCAGAGAGGTGCTTCCGAAAGAAACAAGGCCATGAAATTACTACAACACTTGTAACTCTTCATTTGAAAAACCAGAAAAACGCAGAAATGTAGAGCATTGCGGATCAAATTTGCTTCTCAAGTCTCAAAAACTTTCAAAAGCAGTCTATGACTTAATATAGTAACTTAGACATATACGAAAACGTATTGTTTTTCAAATCACCATAAATGCAGGAGCACATTCACAGATTTCTGTTCATGATGCCATAGTATTATTGTCATTTTGTTGCAGGGAGTCTGCAGGAGACAGAGGATCATCTTGTGAGAACACCCATGTGACTGTGTACCACCTAGGCATAACAGGCTGCTCAAATTCACAAACTCAGCAGGAATCTCAATACACAATAACTGATTATGCAAAGGCTGTACTCCTGGGAGATAAAAAAAAATGGTTTCCAATTGCTTAAGCCACCTATGAGTTTTGACAATGTGAGAGAAAAACTAAATAAGTGTTATTAATTAATCAGACCAGTAAGGAACAAGATGAGCTGTAAGAAAATTCGTTCCATGCTTAATGTTATTTATCTTTTCAATTGATCTGAACACTAATTTTCCGTTGCGATTTTTATCTATGTTCATCTGAAACACCCCAGTCTCAAACGATAGACTACAGGCCAAATTCATAAAACTTACGACCAGATAAAAAATGACGTAAAAAACGCGTGGAGCGGTGGATTTATAGTGAATTTTTTAAATTTCCTTGATAAATGGCGCATCTTGTCTTAATCACACATGTAAGTCATCAACAAATGTTTTTAAAAGGCACATTTTTAAGATAATGCTTTATAAATGAGTACCAACTCAAAGTTTTGGTTGTTAACGTTGTGACATTTCAGTGGTAGGAATGTACCGAGAAGGAGTTTGAGAACAGAATACCGTGATTTTTGCCATAAGAAATACAAACTTTTCTTACAGAGCAAGAAAGTAAACAGATACAGTATACAGAGTGAGAAGTGAAATTCTGCCATGATCTAGAAGACCTGAAGTCATCAGCTTGGCACAGCCATGCAGCAGCGGTTGGACTGTTACATTTTTAACTCTCACCAATTTTTTTTTTTTTTTTACGGGTTTTCAGAGTACCGCTGGTCTCATGACTGGGGTTAGTCAGCCATCTGTCTCTACGCCTGGGTCTCTACTATGCAAGGGCCTCATTTCATGTCAGTTTTGATTGGCTTTCACCTGCAGCACTGGTGAATTTTCACAGCGGTAAGTTGACATCATTCCGGTTCCTCCCCCGACTACAGACGGCTGCTCTGGCTATGTTCAAAATAACCTAGTGCATACTGTATACTGCATACTGTATACTGCATACTGGCTCCCATAGTACGGCATATGCAGTATTAGCCAGTATGTGACAAACGTGATTTTTTAACTTATTTTTTGAGCAAGGTCTCTCAGTGCCTGCCAAGGAGAGGTGCAGCTTATCTTGAATAAGTCTAACGTCCAGTTCGGATGCCACAGGGTGCAGTCAGAGATGTAATTACAGTTGAAGAAGGCGGGCGCATAGACTGTGAGTAAAGGTTTGTATCACTCAAAATTAAAGAACAAAGCAACAATTCTATTTGGTGATGCAAATGTGCCTCAGCTGTTCATTGGCCAGAGAAAAAAAGTATCAAAGATAAGATGGACCGAAGACCTTGACATTCTGAAGACCCTTAAATGAGTCTTCCTGTTAATTCTGCCTATCTGTTGGAGAAGCATTACTAAACCCTGCTGCCTTCATGTAGTGTTTGCAGAGCATACATGCCACTTCCTTCTCCATCTGTCAGCCCAACTTCAAAAAGGCTCCTCTTTACTGATCAACAACAGTCACCTTCCATGGTGGTTTATTGTGTGTGTTTGTTTAGACTGGGGTATGTTTCATTTGTTCCTTGTTTACTGTACGAGAGAGAGGAGCTTCTGACTTCCTGCTGGAGTAGCTCTGAGCTACAGCTCCCCCTGTAAAACTCCCCCAGTGAAACTCCCCCTGTAAAACTCCCCCAGTGAAACTCCCCCTGTAAAACGCCGCAGTGAAACTCCCTGTGTAAAATTCCGCTGTGAAACTCCCCCAATGAAACACCCCCAGTGAAACTCCCCTTGTAAAACTCCCCCAGTGAAACTCTGCAGTGAAACTCCCCCAGTGAAACTCCACAGTTCCAGGAAACGATGGTGCCAGACGATCCAGAGCCACGATGTGTGAGTCATGGTGTTCATGTATCCACGGTAGGGTTGAATCAGGACTAAAGCCCAGCATGCAGCCATTGCAGATATTATTTCATAGCCATTACGTCGCTGAAGGTTATATTGTTGCGTAGGTATTCTGTGGTTGTGGCCGAGAAATCCATCCATCGTATGTGAGATCTGGAAGAGCTCAACCACTTTATCTGTCATTTCATTCAATCAAACGGAAAGAAGTGAGAAATAGTGAGATACTTCCCAAAGGATTTCAGTGTGCTGCGTTGTTTACGTCAGTAAACTGTGCCGTGTTGTTACAGTTTAAATGTGCGTGAGAGCACACTCAAGAGGATACCTAGCAAGACATGTCCTATCTAATCTGAACAGGAATTAAATACAGTGACGCACATTTTGTGTGATGTAACATGATTGCTGTTGAGATGAATCTGTCCAGTTTGGACTAAAAAAGCCTGCATCAACCAACCCTAGCATTCGCAAACCAAGTCAAACTTGAAAAATGTTTTTTGAAAATCTGAAATTACACTTTTGGTGCTTTTGTACCATGTCTGATGTGAAGATTACAAGGCCGCTGACGTCAAACATCCAACTGTACATTTTTTGCACTTTATGTACAGTACATTTGACTCAATAAACATAGCAATTTTCTAATAAAACAACCCAAAATACACTTTTGGGTTGCCAATTTCTCCCCCCTCCACATGGCAGCTGTCACTCTCTTGCTATGGTCTCTGTAGAGCAGAAGTGTAGCAACCCGCAATTATTTTCCCACGGCGCTGGCAACAAAGGACAAATCAACCCATTTGTGAAATGACTACTTGGCATTACTCTAGAACATGTGGCAGGTCTGGAGAAAAGCAACTGTTCAGCCAAATACAGAAGCTATTGTTCACCGAAGTGTTATTGTGGGTGTGGATTTAAATGTGCACTTACAATTATAACAGACTACCAATTTACCAGTCTGAGAAAACCAGTGAAGACCTTTTCAAAACTAACTCAAATGGGCAAACTTTTCATTATAATTTTTACAAGAACTAAACATTAATTATTCCCAAGTAAACGTATAAAAAATGCTCACATTTTGGTCCATATTATTAGAAGCGTATAATTTGAGAAATGCTACTCGAATGAAATGACATTATTTCTGGCATCCTAGAGTTGAAGATGGAAGGGTGGATGCAGTTATGATATGATGTAATCAAAAATCACTTAGCAATTAGTCCAGACTTTGCTAGGAGCTCTGTTATTGTTTCAGTAATGCTGAAAGCATATGGTGTGCATTTTTATCAAAGTATATGATACAGGTAATATTTCCCTATTTAAAATAAACCAAAATCTCCAGAAGGTTCAGCATTAATCATGATTATCCCTCTCAGGAATATTATGTAATATTGTAATTCTGTCAACCACATCCAGCCACGCTTAATTCAATCTTTACGTGCTGACAAAATAAAATGTTCATCTTAAATGTAAAGGCAGGCTGGTCTTTGCTAAAACTGTCGAAATGATCAGTGATGTCCTTGATCATGTTGTCTGCGCCTTGCATGACTTCAAAATTGCTTTAGTTAGTCTGCATCTCACCCTGAAGAGGAAATGCATCCGCAATGCAAGGAAGCAGTGAGCAGACAGGTTAAATTGCCAAATGTGCTACCAAAGAACAGGTTTGCCCGTGTCCTGGACAGGACACGGAGAGATTCTGATGGACAGCTAGTCCAGGTTGTTTGGCTCAGACCGTTTTTACTGACTGTACTTAAGCACTGCAGCAAAATGTATATATCAGCCCACAGAAAATATTACAGACATATCAAATATTTGACGTTGACTTGTGGGAATAATATACTATACATTATGTGGCGGTAGATAAATTAGCTTTGTGTGATTTATGTTAATTAGGGTTTATAGAACTTCAGAATGAATAAGAGAAATAATATATTCAGTTCTAAATGACAATCCTTATTGTTTTTTCTGCACAGGGGACAATGCTGCCACACAACATCAAACACGTACAATATCTTGAGGCATTTAAACAAAACCTAAAAACAGAGCTTCTGTTTTTATGAAATATCAAAACTTTTCAGCAATGCAAACATTCCTGACATTGTTTTCAGGTTTTATAAATAAAAGCTTCTGCCTTCAGTAGTACCACTTCAGATCACCGAAAACAGACAATTCAAAGAGAAACTCATTTGCTTTTTACTGACTGTTCGTATTTTTCCACTCACTGTTCCTTCGTTTTTCTCGCCGTGTTTGTCAGAGATAATGTCGATGTGTAGTGTGTATCCTGTTTTGCATGATAGACAGTAACCTGAGTGGATTTAGCTTTGTGTGATAGGCGATGACTTGGGTCCTCTCCAGCATGTGGAGACGTGTCCGCTTCCAGCCACAGATGGCAACTGCTTTGCTAGAAATATAACTGCACTCTGAAAACAGTTCCTGTACTGAGATTTCAACCATTGTTCACTAAGAAATTACATTTTATGTTCGATTTTTCACATTTTCTTTTTACACTGGTCAACTCAATACATGACCACACAGACCTAAAGTAAGGCAAACCAAAAAAAAAAAAAAAATCACATGAAAGAAATTTTTATAAATATAAACCAAAGAAAATGTTAAGAAAGTATTACTGTTCAAAATGAACAACAATTATTAAAAAATCAGACTTCTGTGTAATCACTTTAAACTTTTGGTAAAATAAATCTGATAAAACACCAGTTGTAACCCGCAGGGCACCCTAATGACAAAATAGCAACAAAATTCTTTTATTTTTCAGCTTCTATTTTCTGGAGTTAAAATGTAGTGATGAACAGATGGAACACAACGGCATGACGTGTTAAAGGGCTGAAGATCTGAAGCTTGCTTTTCATCACAGATACGCCGTGTTCCTTTAATGCTCTTCTGAAGGTGGCTGTTGGAGCTCTGTGCCAAGAGGCAGCAAAAAGGGGAGCAAATCTGGACTGTCTTTCCATCTTCCAGAAGCAGTGAGACCATTTCTTCATCATAGAGAGGATGATGGGTACAGGCAGACTAGGAGCACATCTCAAGTGAGTGTTTTCCACACTCCCTATTCTGTATGTTATCATTCTTTAAAATATTTTTTTTTGTGTGTTAGAGGAAAGCAAAATTGTTTTCCAGATTCAATAATACGTTTCATCTTTGTTTGCCAACTGGCATCAACAGTGCAGAATGCTTCAAGAAAGTCCTGAGAATTTTTTTCTGCAAATCCTGATGTTTTTTCTTTGTGCATTTGGGAGGTCACATACTGATGTTGGATGAGAAGGCCTGGCTCTCAGTCTCCGCTCTAATTCATCCCAAAGGTGTTCTATCA
>JAOYMR010000023.1:5524365-5542495 GCA_025802075.1 Tenebrosternarchus preto
ACCAGTCGAGAAGACACTGTGTGAATCAGACACTTTACAATACAAAATGCATTAGTATACAGTGTATTTGCTGAACGGTAAACTGCAAATGTATGTATTTATATAAATAAACAGTATATTTTCTTGTTTTGTCCATATAACTGGCATGAAAACCTGTTTGAACAGCACTTGTCATAGCACAAATGTCAGAGGTCGATCCACAATGAAAAGGGGTCAGATGAATGTTTTCTATGAAGCAGTTTGGCTACGCATGATCTCCTGTGACCCACTCTGTCATGACCAAAGTTATAATGCACACTTGACCTATATTCCGGCATACCTGAAAATACATGAGTTTCAGTGTACAGTAAGTAATGTGCAAATAGTCTGACCTTAGTGTTATTCCCATAACTGGCGAGGGTTAGGGTTAGGGTTAGGGTTAGGGTTCTGCTGAAGGTTGCCCTGCACTGGGCAAAAGACCCGTACGTTTAGCCTAGGGGTCCCCTGCTTTTCTGCCGTCGTCTTGTTTAGATAATGGACTGTGTTGTAAACTTTAGTCATCAGTGACAATTCAGTAAATGCTATAAGAAACTCCAGTGCATTAGAGACTCACCAATTACTGTGTTCACTTCGACAGTCCAACGTGTGTAGAAACTGTGAGGATTTGCTGCTGAGCGTTACAGAGCCACAGAGAGATGAAACAGCAGGAAAATAAGGGAGAGAGAAGGAAGACAGAGAGAACGAGAGCAGAACGGCGAGAGAGAATGAGATCATGAGAGAGACAGAGAGAGCGCGAACACACTCTCAGTGATCTCCTCATCGACACACCAACGCCCAGCAGCTGTTTAAAGATTCATAAGGCACATAGGTGACCCTCATCTGCTGAGCAAATCACGCAAGCACATAAAACATGTCTAAGCGAAACATCGGCTTCCGTCTCACACGCTGTGAATGTGACACATTGCACCTTAACTACACCGGTATCAATTACCATAACTGCAACACAGCCACTTAGCATGAGATTTATAGTCCACGTGACAGGTCCTCTTACAAATCTCCCGAGTCCCTGCGACATCAAAGCCCTGATCCTAGGCCACAAAAGACACCCAGAGCAGGCAGTGAATTATTTCACAGTGTTCATTTATGCATCATGAGATAAAAAGATGCTGCAATTAAAGTAATCAAATGAAGGTAGTCATCCCTGTTACGTTGCGCGGACTGGCTAGTTAATCTTTCCTATTACCAAGGTAACACGAAGTATGAGTGCATTTTCCCCCCTCCCACATTTTCATCAAGTAACTTTTTCCTAAGCCCTGAGGATACGCTTTTTTAAGGAAAGTCAACCGTGAGTGACCCTCTACACCCTCTACATTTCAAGCACGAGCACCACGGCAATCAACCATATGGGAGTCTGTGTGAGCGCTACCCTATAGGGAACATGGCAGGAAGATACACTAATAGCTTTTCTAATAGAATGTTATTTGTTTCAAACCACATTTCTGGTGCCCAGTGATGATGATGATGGTGATGATGATGATGATGATGATCACGATGCCCAACAGGTTCTGAGGTATTTAGGTATCCAAAATGTGTACTATTAACCTTGCTAAGTTTCAATTACAAACTGTATATACAACTCGACACCTATTTAATTATACATTCATGTGACAATTTCCGTTTATTCATGAATAAATACAGCATGAGGCCCATGTTATAAACGCCTGTGTCAGGCATGTACCTCGCAGTTAAAACACCGGAGTGAGTATCTGCGACAAACAGTGATTATCTTAATAAAACAGCATTGTCGATTACAGAATCATTTCCAGTTGTAATCTGATTGAGGACTAATCTAATCATCTGAGAGGAAAAGATGAATATTCAACAGTGTAAGATGCACCAGGCATAATAACACAGATGGTGCCTGTGCAGCTGAAGCATGATGGGAAATCATTTCTCATTGCCTTGCGCCAAATATATATGTCATGATACAGGTGATGTTGAAAGATCTCTCAACACCGACCACTCCGCGACAAGAACGAGAAAAATGAAAATACACGGAAATGCAGGCAAACCTGCGTAAACGTCATGTTAAAATCAAACCTGTAATGTATTTATGTTCTTATGCTGAATTATAGATAATAGTCAAAAGGTAAGAAATCTACAATGCCCAGTGGTAGAAGACCTACTCTCCGAATCTCTCCTGAGAGAACTGTAGCATCTGGTGAACCGATGCCAGTTCAGAGGAACTTACATAAGATGACTTGTAAAAGCAGATTAGAGATGTACAATGCCCGATGGTAGAAGACCTGCTCTCCTCTTCTCTCCTGAGAGAACTGTAGCATCTGGTGAACTGATGCCAGTTCAGAGGAACTTACATAAAATGACTTGTAAAAGCAGGTATGGATGGCTTCCGTGGTGACAGGGGTGGATTTGGCACATCCGGCTTATTGTATGTCATCGTTTGTACGAGAATTAACAAAATTCCCCATCTTGCTCTGGTTCTTGAAATCTGAGAGGGTATAAGGCTGTCATTGTCATTTTAAAACTATCCTCTTGGTTATATCGAGACATGAAAAAGTAAATGTTAAGGAGATTACTGCCGCTTCGATTAAACCTTTTCGTAACAGTTCCTGAATTTTCAGTTACACATTTGGAGGTCACGTCAGTGAGGAGGACACCTCAGTGAGGAGGTCACGTCAGTGAGGAAGTCACGTCAGTAAGTAGGACACGTCAGTGAGCGCATATCCAGTGTTGGGAGTGACAGAGCACAAAGTTAGCAAAATGATTTCAAAAGCCCTACATGTCAGGTACAGACACACTATCCCTCCTGTATCCATTTCAGCGGAAGGCCTCCTCGTTGAGATGCCAGCTGTCATGGCTTATTTTAACATGGCCTTCAGAAACAAATGCAAATCCGAGCCTCAATTAGACTCTGGGAGAAACGAAGCCTCTCACACAAGGGTCTCAGGAAATCAAATGTTTCACCAGGAACAATGCAGCATACAGATGAGCCCTGTGCACCCTCTACAGACAAAGCAGACCTGTGACAAATGAAGAATGGTTTGTCCTTTTCATAAAAAAACTTAAGAGAATGGCGGCGATGTCATTGTCAGTCAAGTCTCCTGCCAAAATAAATCTGCAATCTCTTTTCTGCTCACCGCATATTACTTTTAATTAAAAAGCCATAGTGATATTTACTTTCGTTTCACCATGTGAATGAGAAGAAATCACTTGGGACTTTAGCTAATCCATCTATTTAATGTGCATTGAAAGCCTTCTGGCTGAAATCTTAGCTGCTATGTTAATTACGATTATCACTTTAATCAGGGGCATGTGGGGATATATGTGAAATAATGAAATAATGATAAATAATTGAGAATCAATCAGATGGGAGTTTGTTGAAAAACATTTTTTGGGTTGATCCTGTGGTGTTCTGATTTAAGGGCCATATGCCATATAATTACTTCAGAGTTAAGCACTTTTAACACACATCTTTAAGACACTGTCATTTGTAACCCTTTCATCAATTTAGATTAACCAGGGTTGTTCAGATTACATGTGATTATACAACTGGATTAACTTTCTATTTGAAATTCAGAGACTTTAAGCAATTTTAATGGAACATTTTTTTCTTTTTTAAATTAAAATGATATATATTTGTTCGTTTTTACAGAATATGAATTCTCAGAGTTTCCTATGTTTCATGATAACTAATTTACCTGAATTCACAACCTAAAATTACATAATGTACCTAATCAAACTGTGTGTGTGTGTTTGTGTCCATGTGCACAGCTCCAGGACAGAAGCAAAAACAAGTTCATATGTCTACCACTGTGGACTAATTTATTAACTCTTAATTACAGATCCCCTGACTTCCTGACTAATAAGAGTGAATATGCTTTCAGAGTCAGTGGCTCAACAAGGTTCATTTAAATGAACAAGGGTTTCATTCTTCCTGAACTCTGATAACTCTGATAGCTCACAGTTCCTGTAGTCAGACCCAGCAGTACTGCGCCCATCCAGTCAGATCCAGCAGCACTACGCCCATCCAGTCAGATCCAGCAGCACTACGCCCATCCAGTCAGACCCAGCAGCACTGCGCCCATCCAGTCAGACCCAGCAGCACTGCGCCCATCCAGTCAGACCCAGCAGCACTGCGCCCATCCAGTCAGATCCAGCAGTACTGCGCCCATCCAGTCAGACCCAGCAGCACTGCGCCCATCCAGTCAGATCCAGCAGCACGGCGCCCATCCAGTCAGATCCAGCAGCACTGCGCCCATCCAGTCAGATCCAGCAGCACTGCGCCCATCCAGTCAGACCCAGCACCACTGTGCCCATCCAGTCAGATCCAGCACCACTGCGCCCATCCAGTCAGATCCAGCAGCACTGTGCCCATCCAGTTATTCATGCACATGTCAATTCATTTTTTTCTTTCTTTCTTTGTTCTTTTAGCTTTGGGTCTCTGGTTGATACTTTTGGCAATAAAGTGATCTTCCAAGGTGTGCTGACAGTGTGCTTTTGCTCATTAACCTCAAAGGAAAAAAGAAAACCCACATAACCACATTCATTCTTTTTTGTGCAGAGTTTCTATTTGCTATTTGCATGGGGACCCAGGCTTGTCTGTTTGTGTTCTGTCTGATGGCAGCATCCGTGCTCTAAAAGCCAATGGCATTTCACACTGATGTCCATGCGGGTTCATCTTCAAATGTCAAAGAGATTAGCTGCAGGCCTCACTGTCCACGTCCGTCAGCTGCTTCAGCCAGGGCCACAGAGGGGGACACACATGAATTTTCTCCCTTATCTCCACACCGCTCAGCAGAGCTCTAATGAGGACCCTTCTACTGAATGGCTACTAATGCATGATAAAGACAAAGTAGATTTAAAGAGGTGATAGCCTAAATAAAGGCAATGCAATTGGATGCGGTTTTAATTAATCCCCAACCAAGCGCCTAACGGAATTTGTCAGTCTGAGACAATAGCTCAAACATAGTTTTATGTTCACAGAAATCAGATCCGTGCTGTGTTTTCCTTTAACGTGTGAAATTGCACAACAAAAACACAGCGCTAGAAGCCATCCTCCGGTGACAAGAGTACAGTCAAAACACGCGATAGAGATGAAATACAATACTGAAAATAAACACTGGCCATGTTTGTGTAAACAGGTTCCGTCCTAGTTCCTGAGGAAAAAAGTGCAGCTTTAGCCACAGTAACTCGCGCCGAGCCTGTTGTTCCACAGCTTGTGCTGGACACGTTTTCTCCGTAAATCATAGATGGAATTTAATTAAAGACATCCATCATCACCAAGTAATGTAATCAACGTCCAGTGAAATGGAGCCATCACTTCCTCCAACCGGGTACGCCTTCCAAACCACCGAATCTCAATACATCACATTCGAAACTACTCACTGTTCAATAAAGTATCCATACATCATGGCCAAAGCCCTGCAGGGGAATCAGCACCTTCACAGAGTCATGCATTTTTAAACACTGGGCTCCAACCAGTCACATTGCTTCTTATATACAATTCTCCATGGGTTTGTGTTCAGACTCATGGCAAAGCTGATAGAATTTCAATATTTCCAAATGTTCTGGTATTGTCTGCTATTATGTACGTATTCTGTATGGGCTCTATTCCAAGGGGGGCACCTTTGCATTAATGTCAGTCACATAAATAATACATGACTTCTTTGGAACAGGAGAGTGAGAGCCAAAACTGTGACTTTTCGGAAAAAAAAGACCATTCTTTTAACAGCATAGTTTTCAAGTCTGCCAGTCCATTACCATGGGAATGAAGGTACTGTTGAACACAGTAAACCTTGGCTCGTGTCCAACCCCAGTGCATTTGCAGAGAGCAACCCTTACCCCGTTTTGAAAATTAGGTAGGTGCATGAGTCCATCGTCCATTCATTTACAGCATTTCCCATTCTCTAGGCGATTCCGCTACGTTCTTAATTGTTGTCAAATGTACCTTGTTCATCAGTTTTCATAGTGTTGTTTTTAGTTATCATAGTGTTTACGTTTCTCGCCCTCAGGAAGTCATTAGGGAACTGGAGTACAATGATCAAAAAACTTCAAAATTACTGTTAATGATTCTCAGGTTCTTAAATAATATCTGTATGGAACAATGTTCCAAATTGAATCATACATGCAGTCGACTACTGACATAAAATATATCTGTCTCTTGAATATTACAAATATTTAATTTAAAATAAAATAAAAAAATTATGAATGGAAGCCACTAATAAAAACAAAATTATAACTTGTAACAAATGACAAAACATCTAACAAAATGATTCAAAATGAATGCTCTTATGGACAGAACTCTTAATGCCATAATGATTTTAGCCCTAGTCGTAATTAGTCTAAATGTCTGAGTGACTTTACCTAAAGTGTGCTGTGCAGTTGCAGCAATGCTCTTTGTTACTTATCACTGCTAAATAATTGGAGAACTGTTTACTGATTCACAAAATGACCAGTGAATTAATGAGCTGCTAAATTTGCTCAGATCCATTACGATAATGAAACTCCGCAGATGTTGGTGGTTCTAAATGAAGTATACGTAAGTGGGGTCTCATCGATAGATCAGAGTTATGGAGAGAGCAGGTTATCACCTGTCATCAGCTTGGCAGTAGGTGTGTCCCAGCTTTATGTCTTTCTACAGTGGAGTGTTACATAGTGGAGGATCTCCACCCCCAACGTCAATACCACAAATGTGCAGTCCTGCCTCAAAGCACGGTGCATCCATACTTACGTCTCCAGCAATGGGGGGTTAACGGAAGCTTAAGCTGTTTGATGACACCTCATGGTGCCATAGCAGCAAACCTGTCAAGTTTTGAAATATGCTCTTTACCGACAACTTCCAGTGACAAGATGGTGGTTTGAGCTGAGGAGTGTGGGGTTGCAGAGAAGAAAAAAACAACACATGAAAAATAAATGTATCTGGAACTATGGGTAAACCTCACCATTGAACTCAACTGCATATAATGTTGAGAATAACTCAAATGTTCATATATTACTGAGAATAACTCAGATTTGAAAATTAAAATCACATTACTAAGTTTTAGGAGCACCGGGCCCTTCCAGCTTCACAAACAGAAGAGTTTGGATTGTGTTTGTTCGATATTTATTTGCAGTACCAAAGCAGATGGGCACCAGGCTGACGTGAAGAAGGAAGAATGATCTCACACAGCACAGAGACCCTCCAAGTCAATTAAACGGATCATATTCGAATCTTCATCATGCTCACATTCCCATATATTCCCTTAAGTACATATATATATATCTTTATATATATATAAACCGTGTGTGTCTAATGAATTCCAATCCAGAACACAAATGGTAGTTCATTTGCACACTAACAGAGACGCACTAAGAGACTTCCCAGCCATTCTTTCTGCTGAATTTTACTGTTAGCCACAGAGGTAAATATTGCACAATGCAAAATGGTTGTCCTTCAGCTCAGTAACAAGATGCTACGCTACATTACCTCCCAAACCTCTTTCCTTCAGGTGCCACTTCTCCCAGGAAATGGAAACATTTACTATCTATTTATTTTAATATAAGAGTAGCCAGCAGAAGATGCCAACAGCAGAGTGCACAGGAAATTCCACCTGCTTCTGCGTGGGTTAAAAGGCTGACATCATGGCTAATAATATCATTATCTGTAGTTTCTCTGATAGGCCATTTCTCAAGTATATATAACTAAATGTTAGTCACATTTTAATTGAAATGACTGTTCTGTCAGTGCATGCAGTTATAACAATGAAAAAACAAAGAAGGTTGAGTGACAAACCGCACTTTACATGATATATAGAAAAACATAGGATGTTTATTACAGTGTATTTGTAATATTAATTAGCATCTGCAAATCCAGTGTGTTTTTGAGAAAAATAAACAAGTGAGCCTAACCATATATTGTAGCTTGTTATCTCTTCTTCCAATCAACACTTTATGGTCATGTTTAGAGCCCAGATACGATGTGAAACACGCTCATGTTCAGCAGCTAAAACACAGTTCTGAAGAGAAGTGAAAGGTTTCATTCCTGGAGTGTTTCAGGCTTTTCATCACACCTTTCCTTCCCCCATTAGAGGCAAGCAGGAGTCCCAGCAGGCCTGCTGCTCTCACAGGGGCCTGCAGGCCGAGAGGCGAAGTCAGGGCCCCCGGCCACTTGGCACTAGAGGCAGTGTGCAGACTTTCCCCAGAGACCTGAGATGAGGTGATTACATTTCTCTGTGGTGACACAAATCTGACATGCCATCACTGGACTGACCAAATTTAAGAAAAATAACAACAAAAAAAAACCTGAGACAGCAAACACACACACACACACACACACACACACACACACACACACACACACACACACACACACTCACACACACACACCTTAATATCTCAGTCAAGTACAAAATATTCATGCTTCTTAAATATCATAAATAATGCCACATAACTGCCCATAGACCATTATACCTTCACAACTGCAATTATGTACTCTGTCATCACGAGTGAATATACAATGCAGGGACTGGAAACAATTTACTGTCTGACACATTTACATACAAGCTAACCTTGTCTTGCAAAAAGTTCTTCCATATGATTATACACCACATGATGTAGGAACACCTGAACAGTGTTCCTCGTTTACACTGAGAAACATGAGCATATGGTGAGTGAATAAAAACCTTTATTGGGTTTCGTCGGGTTTCAAGGATTCGGAACGTGGAGGCATGTGCAGTGTGACATGGAGTGAAGTTCTGGAGAAGAATGTGAAAGCTCTTCGATTTTTACGCTCTTTTTTAGTTCAACTAAAGAATATAAGTGCCATCAAAAATGGGAGTAATTGCGGCCAAATGAGTTTGGTCTTTTTTGATGTTTTGAGTTCTAACTTATTCCTTCTGATAACAATGTCTTATCAAAGGACAGAAATGGATTACAATATAAAAGCATAAAGAGCACTGTTTCACACGTCAGTAAGGAAGTTCTAAATGTTTAAAACAGGAACGTAGGAACAAAACTACGTTTAAAAATTAATTAGACAGAGAAACTGTCTTTATTATCATTAATCAAAATAATTTTTTTTTTGCAGTTGCGGAGTTACAGCACTCTTGGAAATGAGAAAATTACACCCCATTTTGTAAGGAAAGACAAGTTTAATTCCATTTCCTATCAATACATAATCCATGATAATGAAGTACTCAAAATTCCCATGATAAATAAGTATGGCTTCCATTCAAAGGCTCGGTAAATAAGATGGATCCAGCATGATTAATCTAAATGATAATGGAATATCAGAGTAGAGAAGGGTTGGTCCACTGTGCCAGAGATATAGAATAAATTAACGCTTACAGAAAAGTCCAACACCAACATAAAGTAATTGGGTGTAGTCATAGAACACACACGCTGATCAATCTCTTCATGAATACGCTTAAAAATTACAATAGGAAGGTTCTCGTTTTATTAAAATGTCTCATTACACATTTCTTTAAGTTACAACCTTTATGTTAAATCAGTCATGTTGTATTTTTTCTATAACATGCATTTAGAGGTAATGCTGTTTGTGGTGATATGACAATGTTTGGTGATGGATGGTTTACTTACATCTATCCAGAGTCTCATCAGAGCCATCTGGACAGTCGGGCTCTCCGTCACAAAGCCAGCCCTCAGAGACACAGGTCAGATGGTCAGCACACAGAAACTCCCCGAGATCACACACAACTGGCTCTGATGCAGACCAAAGATTGGACAGAAGAGATGGGATATGAAATGGATGAATAGGCCCGGGTTTAATCTGAAAGTAGACTGTTGAAATGACTGTTATTACCCTGTTATTTATATATTTGAAACAAGTAATTGTGGCAATGAAAATCAACCATAGAGCATTACAGGAACATGGACACAGGTGATCTCAGCAATGGATAAAAATGAAGATGCATCTTATGACATTGGGTTATTTTATTTTATTTTTTTTACCTTTCCAATATCTTTGTATTCAGTTTTACAACAGCCTTGTAATACTGTTCAATGTTGAAGGCATTGCCTGCCCGTTGTACAAAAACCTGAGTCTGACAGCATGTTGACACCTCCTTTGCCAGCAGCTGTCAGAGCCATTAAAGGATCACTAAGGAAAGTGCCTTAGATTCCACTACCAGATTTGACTGCAGATTCTTTCCACAAAAAAAAGGGTCTTTTTGCATTCCCCTTGGGTCAGAATCGCTCACTACTTCTTTAAGGACTCGCATTTTATCTAATACACTTCAATGTCCAGCTGCCCACCTCGAGGTGTAGTTCTAAAAAAATAACTGGAGGTGTCTGGAATCACACACACACACACACACACACACACACACACACACACACACGCACGTGCATACACCTCTGGACAATTGAACAGGAAGTAAGAGCCAGGTTGATTGTAACTAGATTCCTGGTGGTAATTTGGCACATCACTGCTTTCTCCTCTAGTGCCCTGCAGCAAATTCACAATCAAACCCTGAAAAGGTCAAACGGCTTCATCTGCCGTCTCCACACAAAGCTTTTATGTTGTTTACTGTCCTGTTTTCAACCACTATACCAAAATGAGCTGTTTGTACATCCCTCATGTCTACACAGTAAAATCCACTGAAGAGGAGTCTGTGTTGTTAAGAGCAGTCTATGTTGTACAATGCACAAATATAAAATGACAGAATAGGGGGTTTACTTAAATTAACACTTTAGTAAAGGTCAATTATGGTGGGTAATTAAAGTTCCTGGCTTGAGAAGCATTACAAACAAATAGGTAGTCTCTCAGCACATACATTTTCTCTAGGTTAGAGACTAGGGTCGAGACTCGGACATATGCAGAGAAAAAAATCTAGGACATACTCTGGGACACAAAATGTCGGAGCTTTAGAACATTCAGTAAATTTTAAGTAGTTTCACCCAGTCTAAATGACACGGGCTGAAAAGCTTTTGTAAATATTGTCTCAAGGAGTTATGCGGGCATTTCACATCCAGCAGCTGAGATTAGTTCTCTTAACAGCTGTTAAACTGTACAAATGCAGGGATGTTCCACAATTGATTCCATTTCTGTGAAGTCAGAATGGCCCCTGGATCCCAGCTGCTAATCTGTGTTGATTCAATTCAATAGCAGTTTCACATCAGTCAAAAAGCAATTACACAGAATATGATGATAGCTTACTACTGTCCCTCCTCCCTCATCCCAAAGAACAACAGCTTGTACTCTGAATGAATTGTAATGTCAATTTGATCACAACAGCGGCCATAAAGAAGGCATGTTTACATTATCAGATCCGCTATTAACAAAACTATTTTGTGAGTTGATTTTTCCCTGTGCTGAGACCTCCAAACTCTGTCCAGTACAGCAAGTAGCACTAGAATTCAACACAAACAGCAAAAGACAACGGCGGTGTTGCTGATACAGGCCTCTGAAGTGGATGTAACGTCTCTGTCTTACTGAACAAACCCTTGAGATATCTCTACCTTTGCAGCTGAGTTGATTATCATTTGAAACAGCCTGTCCTTGGCCTTGAGTGCCTTCGTCTTTGCTGTTGGTTAAACGCACGAAGAGGACAAACCTCTGGCCTTTGAACCAGAGACCATCCACTGATGTGCCCAGTCTTTCATGTCGAGGAGCTTTAAAAGATTTGAAATATTGTCCTAACTCTTGATGCTGCTCTAAACTTCTGCTCAAATCTAGAAGGTCTCACTCCTTGATTCAAGTGCTGGAAGCTTCCATGGTAATAGTTTTTCTAAATACTGAGCTCTGACCATTTAAAGAAAAAAATGGGTTGGAGAAGAAAACGCCTTGCAAGGCCTGGCCTTCAGAGATCTGAACTGCGTCAATTGTTTTCAAAGCCAAACACAGCATCTGCATGTGAAAGGATGAAACGATACAATGCGCGGCTAAACATTTTAGTCATTTCAAGATAATTTCAAACAAATGTGAAGGAAGGGAGATAAAAATAACAGCACTGCAAAAATGGCACCAGTCTTTAGCGAAGCAAAAGTAAGCCCATTACCATAACAGTGGGAAATGTTCAGCGAAGCCTGGACAGGCATGCTATTATGAGATTCATTCTTGACACCCAACAGCCTCGATGGGCCAAGCACATTGGCTCATTAAAGTCTCCCAGCCTTTGTAATGTCACCAGCTTTCAGCGCGTAATCCTGTCACAAGGAGACAGTGGACAGGTGAGACGCCTTTCAAAACTCCAGGTGGATGCTCAGAAGATGCTCTTCCACAGGCAAAGGGAGAACAAAGCGTCTGCCAATTTCTCCTCTGGTGAATCTGTCAGGAGGAGCAGCCATCTCCTGCTACGTCCATTCACCATGAAGTTAACTCAGTTTTGCACTGCACACTGCAGCCTTGCCCTGACATTCATTATGGAATGGTGTAAGGGCTTCGTACTCAGGTAGGATTTGTACTGTGATAAAAGAAACAGACACAAACCATACGGTGGAAGCGATGTTCAAGTCAATATCTGTGATTGCAGTTCCATTAATGAGGTCGAACCACAGGTGCACCAGCCAACCTCAAATCTGAAGTATCGCACAACTAATTCAGAGTTTCAACTATATGCTCAACAACTGTTAAGCCCCTTCTTCCTAAATCTGTCTCTGTGTTGAGTCTCATTATCCCTCCAACTGTTCCCTGTCACTCAGCATTCCCTGGAACCTTCCTTTACCTTAACAACATGCAGCAGTGTGTGTGCATGTTTCTGATTTTGCCAGCAACAGAGGTAGACAACAGGGCCTCCAGGTTGCGTCCATGTCGTTAAGCTCAAGGTGGGCGACTGTGCCGTGGCAATTACAGGCAATTAAAACAGAACCCACAGAGGACGGAAACGCTCAACACTGAGACTTGCTCCCCGAGAGATACAGCACAACTGTGTGTGTCACTTTCACATAACGTTAGATAGCTACTGATGTCTTTGCTGAAGCAAAGGCAACTGTGTATGACACATTTGATTTCAAAGGCGTTAGAGCACAAACCCATGTGCCGTTAACACAGATATGCATTATGTTGTAGCTTTCTGTGAAAAATAGGCCTGGGGTCAAACACACACACACACACACACACACACACACACACACGCAGCTTTTGATATGTTAGTCTTAATACTTGATGCAACAAACATTTCAATCGATGAAAGCTAAAATGGTTCTTGAACTATTTAATTGTCACCTTGACACACAGCATGATAAGTGACTTTCAGCCTCCTCAGTTTTGATCAGAAAATCAAGATCAATATTAATATTACCAGACACATATTATATAAATGTTCCTGTAATGTCACTTGGCATATTACTCAATACAACTCCATCGAAAGTTAGCATTCATACTAAACAATTTGTTCTGGTCCATGTTATTTTAAATTCCAATTAATCTTCCTTTCCCCCAAAAGCACAAGAAATATTCGACACAGACTACGTTTCAGGCTCCAGTGAGTTCTGTTTCTGCTCGGGGTGGGTGCATGGGATTGGGAGGGGGGCAAGTGGGCAGTGGATAATGATGCTTGAAGGTGCCACACATTTACAAATTCCACACGGCACCCCATCCAGGAAACACATCCTGTGCCAACAGTTCTTTACCATGGCAACTCCGTGTCTGCCGGCCTGCATTCTAACTGTGCAGGGGGAGACATCAATAGAAAAGAAAACCATGCCTTCATTAGGCATTACCTGACCTTCGGTTTCCAAGGAGGTCATTTTTATTTTCCAAACAACAGCGGGGGCATGTCAACAAATTATCAAAGAGAACATGGACAGATTTTTAACAGCCATCTCTAGAATAGCCTCCTACTCCTTGGCAAAATCTACCTCGTAAACAATGAATTATTCATTGGACTGATTTAAAATCTAGGGTCCTCAAAGCTATTTTGCCTTTCATGATCTTAGCCCATGCTAGACAAGGCCTCTGTACATTTAAAAACTTGTTCAAAGGTTTAATATATTTTTTTTCCTTAAAAGTATGGGTTAATACTAACTTCATGAGTAAAATACATAGACATGTATTTCCACCAGTCACTTAAGACACCTTAAAACATATATATGGACTTCCATAGTTCCATTTAACAAATTTACATTTTAGCTCTTTAATAAAGCATTTTTGTGACACACAAAGTCTATGCTAATTTTTGAATGTTCAAGGCCATTTACTATCTACTGATGTTAACATTGTCCAACTAGAGATTTGAACCGTTCCTCGTTTCTTTTATGCAGTCCACAATAGCAACCAGAGCTCACAGGCCCTTTGTCATTTCAGAAAGTGAACAGCCAGTCAAGATTCTTTACAGTATAACTGTGGAATTTTAAACATTTTTTGACATCCCAGGTTGAATCTGAATACTCGGATTTGAAGGTTCTTTTAGCTGTCAAATATAAGGTGAGCTGTGGAATGCTGCAATTAAGAAAAATGAGAGTATATAATTTCTTTGAGAATGTAACAGTCAGTAGAGAAGACTGTCAGTACAATAATAGAATAATCAGAATCATAGAGCAGGTCGCCTACTTTGCAAGAGTTTTTACTATTTCATTAAAACACCTATTGTACAAGTACTATAGACTTTGCATGCAGTATATCATTACACAGTGTAGGATTAGTGAGAATGTAGTTGTCAAATATGAGATGAAATGTCAAATGAAGAGTCATGCAGGAGTTTGTAAATAAAGACTCATTCAGGTGTTGGTAAATAAAGACTTGTGCAGGTGTTTGTAAATAAAGACTCATTCAGGTGTTGGTAAATAAAGACTTGTGCAGGTGTTTGTAAATAAAGACTCATGCAGTTGTTTGTAAATGAAGACTCATGCAGTTGTTTGTACAGCACCAGCAGAACATCAAGCAGCAGCTTCAGGTGGTTCATTTTCTAAAAGACTGGATGGGAGTAGCTGGAGTAATTATCCCTCTCAGTTTCAGACAAAGCTCTGAATGCCCTAACCAATATTCCCTAATATAATATATGTTTACATTAAACCACAATGTACCGCTGTGAGTACTTTGTTTATCCTGCACTTGTTCAACATCTACATTAAATTAAATAAATCTATTTAACTCTAAATGTTTTTAATAGCGTTTTTATGATGTGTGCTGTCACAAAGCAGCTTTACAGAAATAATATAGAATCCAGGTCCAGGCCCCTGAGAATAAAAGGTGCAAAAAACCTCAGGAGGAACCAAAGGCTCGGAAGGAGAACCTATCCTGCTCCAGTTCACTCCAGATAACACATAATGAACAGAGTTGGGTTTGTTTGTTCATTTATTAATTTATTTATTTTTTATCATAAGAATATGAAAACATTTGCAACTCCAGAAACAGAATCTGTAGAAAATGATTAGCCTGGTCATAGCTAACAGTAAATCCAGAGTAAGCAGTTTCCTCTGGTCTTTGTTAGTTCAACTGTTAGGGGATTCTGTATCAATCTGCAGCATTGCTTTAATTTATCATAAAAGCTCTACAGTAAAATAAGTGCCTATTCTTTTTCCATTACATTTGTTGTCACTGGTCATAAAATCAATAGCTGGCACTGATTTGAGAGATGATTCCTGAACCTGACTGGCAGCGAGTCCCACCCAGTTCAGCTTGATGTAATGATGATGCCTATGAAAAACAAACACATATTGCCTATAGCTATTTATCCATATGGAGAAGCCCAGGAAATGCCCAAATGAGTCTGTATAAACAAAAATACCTTTATTTTTATTTTTGTGTTGTCCATCTCCTTAGCACTGTTGTTATTATGTTATCAAATCATGTATAAATCATGTACAGAACTTTTATTTATTTATTCATTTGCAGGAATCCTTTTTAGCATCAAAGTAGCACTTCTAGTACTGTATTCATAATAAAAAACACATAATGTAGATTTTGAGTGAATTTACTAAGTTCTAAATAGAGAGGAGGTAGGAAATTTACTGAAACCATGCCAGTGTTTACAAAATGAAGCAAATATGTACGAAACAAAAAGACAAAGGTTGCTATTGACATGTGGAGAAAAGACAATATTTTCCCAGTTGTGTACAGCTTTTGCCATGAGGCTTCAGGTTTTCCAGAGCAGTTCCTCTACTCAGGCATTCAACGTGTAAATCATTCCAGAATGGATCCAGGCTGCCACAGGTTGAATACAAATGCATTTAAAAGCACAGCAAAGTGTGTTTCAGGTCCAAAATGACGTCGATTCCAACATGTTTTGGATGTGTTTATATGCTGTTCTGGTTATTTATTCAGGAAATATAATCTGCGCAGGATATAGTGTTACTAGTGTGTTATACAATCCAGAGCCCTTAAACTACATCAGGTACCACTACACTGTTTATTTCTGTAATCTTAATCTTTCCAAAAATAACGACTGCAGTCCTCTAAGGTATAATTTGCGCTTTTAATAGTTACATGAAGCAGGTGCTTTCAGACTTAAATATACTTTTATGAACTTATCACCACTGTCTCATTTATCTGGGCTGTAAACATTGCAGAGGTGATTAAAGATTTTCATTTGTCTCTACGTGTTTTTGCTGTAGTGTTTTTTTTTTTCTCTCACTTTCCAAAACAATGGTGAGCCACTCTTGATTTCCTTCATTTGAATGAAGTCGCAGTGATGCTGAAAGCTTTGTTAATTAGCAGTGAGGAAAGAAAAGGTCAACCGCCCAGTTAGGAACCAACCCACTGAGCAGGGGCAAGACCAGACAGGAACTGGCAACTGGGTGTGAATCAAGTGTGGGAGGGTAACAAAAACCACCTAAATGCCCTACTGTCCAGCTGTGTTGCATACTGTCTGATGCTGTCCTGGCAAGTCTGTCCACACACTGTTCACCTACAGTGAGGCCACCTGTGCAAGTCAAAACGGGTACAGAAACAAAACGTTTAGAAATGAAACCATAACTACAAGTTTGTCACCTTAGCAAAATCAAACTCGTTGGCACTGCCACACAAACCCACAGATAACTAGACAGATCAAGTGTGTGTGTGTGTGTGTGTGTGTGTAGCATTACAGAGAGAGGAAACAAGAGAACAGGCACATGAGTTAAATGATAAAATATCATTCTCATTAGCTTATTTTTATATCTTAATGTCTTCAGCTAGAACACAGTCATGATGGTATACTTCTGCAACAAGCCTTAAAGATACTTGACATTTTATTCTGCCTGGATAAAGCTAACTGGACTAGCAATACATATAACCACAAGTTACTTTCATTCGCATCTTATTTGGATTGCTCAGAACTCGTTAGCTTAACGTAGCGATAAAGCTATGCAAATAGCATTAGTTATTTTAACCAATTATTTTTTATGCTGCTTTTATTGTTTATTGGCTGCAACAGACAATCAACATGTAGCTACGCTCATTTTAAACATTTGGCTTCATTTTATGATATGCCTTGGCTAGACACTGGGGCTAAAATGCAGGTGCTTTCTCATTAGAACAAAATAAAAGTCCTGCATTTTATCTGGGTGGAACATGCCCACTCATGCCCACACAGAAGCAGCATCACAGTCCTCCATTGTTCTCTGTGATTACAAGCACTCATTTTCATATCATTTCCCACTTTTTTAACAGGGTCAAATATACTAATCATCTCATTCTCAGCATACAGTTCAGCTTAGAAGCATGTGGGTCTTTTGAGGGTCTTTTCTGTAAAAGTCCTCTTATGAGTGGGGGAAACTTTCCTCACATATTTACCAGTAGTTTTCCCTTAACCTAAGACTATTGATGACAGATAATATGTGATTTGCACTTGTGAGAGAGTTTGTGGTGTGTGAAAATCAAAAGAGAACATCAATACAGTTTAAGCTTTAAGCCTGAAATCTTAAACTAAAAAGAGTCTTTGTTATTCCTGCAAAGTTTCCACATCTCATGATTCTGCACAAGGCTACCTTATCTTAATTAGGTCAGTGCGATTGGCGTTTCTTCTCTAGCTGTTATTAAAGTTAACTCCCATGAGCTGCAGTGTCACTGGGGCTATGATCAAACGAAACGTTTTTCTTTCTCTGTGGGAATGAAATGACACTTTGAGAAAATGTCTAGAACAATCTGTAATTAAAACGCTGCAATTGCATTATACACTTTATCAATCAATAAATGTAGTTTTATATTAAACTTGATATAGTTTTAGTCCAATTCCACATTTCAGTTTTAATCAACAGTGGTGTGTGTGTGTGT
>JAOYMR010000023.1:5554814-5581148 GCA_025802075.1 Tenebrosternarchus preto
GGGGGTTTACTTGAGAAAGAGAAAAACATCACGTCTCACAGTTCTGTTTCAATCCTGCTCGCAGGATCCTAGCAAAGGACACCAGCCTGGTCAGGACAGTCAACGATAGAAGGCTTTCTCTGTTCCACACCTCAGTGATGAAGAGAGACAGGACCAGGCTTATGATATACGGGACGGAAAAGTGCACCAGACTGTCTGCATCAGTAACACAGAACTGCAGGCAGTCGAAGTCGAAAAGTACCAGAAAGAGAAGATCCAGACATTTTACAGCCAGCCGAAAGAGAGCAGATATGCTTGATAACACAGTCAGACAGTAGTCCACCAGCACTGTCCCTCGCAGATGGCCTGTGGTTGTTGTTTATAATGCACTGTATCTAGCTGGGGTCAGCGCGAGCATTCTCTGCCAGAGCCGTACGACGGATGTCTCAAGGCGAGACTCCACTCTACGGATGTGCAGAGGCCTGTGCAGTGAGCTGCAGGTTAAGTGAAGTCACACACACACACACACACACACACACACACACACACACGTCGTGCCGTTCTCTGGAGCACAGACGTCTCAGGAGAAAAGACGAAGGTTTCTCATCTTATGCCAGGGCAACGAAAACAAGGCCACAAAATTGTGCACATAAATACAAATGGTCTATGTGTGGCAAGCACACTGCAGTATTGATATACAGACTATGTGGTGCATAAAATGTAGACTAACACTTCCAATTAGCTTCCATGTTTAGTCTTTCAGTTTTCTTTCTTTCAGTATTGTTATTCTTAAATATTAAACATATTGGACATGTAAATGTACATTGTGCTTTTTTTTTGACAAGTTAATTCATAAAGATTTGGCTGCACTAAACAACAAAACACAAATTCATGCTGTATATTATACTGTCTCTTACGTGCTTCTCTTGGCTGAAGGTAGTTTCAGCAGGTGCTAGCGTTGAATGGTTACACTTCTGGATGTCTCCTGTGTGTCTCTGATCTACCTACATAGACCGGTCCTGTCATGCTGCAAAGCACAGACACACACCACACTAACCCCCTCCCCCAACACACACACATAATATACACACCCCACACCCATGGAAACTTGGGTCTGAATTCCTGCCGAGTTTCATCTGAACCATATGAAAATTTAATACGAATTTTATCTCCCAATCTATGCTCATAAACTTAGCTAAGATATAGCAAACATAAGGAAACTCTTACATCGAAATAATTCAAGAAGTAGTGTGTTATTATCACTGAGTGGGAGCTGTTGTGGTTTCCAGGATGTGCTATCGGCTACACCACCATATGAGAACATCTATTACTGACAAAAAACAACAACAACAAAAAAGAACCAGGCAGAGCATTAGTAAAATCTTCTGCTGTTGGCAAGTACTGAATGAACTTTGGGAGATGGACAGCTGGCATTATCACCTACGATTTGAGCCGTGGCTATGAGTGGGATGTCAGGAGCATGTCTGCACAGAGAGACACAGTTGACCTGATGTTTGTCCCTGAAGACTGGTAGGCAATGCCCAGATGGCTGTACACTACGGGCACAGCGATGCGGTGGCATGGCCAGCCAGAAGGCTTTGAAAGGCTGGGGGGCCAGTGCCAGGCTTGTCAGATGGCAGCTCATCAGGTCTCACCAGGGAGACTGAGACGGGCTGACAGCAGAGGCAGGTGGGGTTGGCTCCCACACCAGCTCCACGCCACAGTTTCTTCAGGCGTGCTCACTGTCCTGGCGTGGTGTCGAGGGCAGGCCTTGTGCCCACTTTAAACAGGCTTCAGCATGTGACTTAACGTCCGAGGGAGCCTTAGCGAGGCACATAAAGGGGGTCACTGAAATCTGCAGGGAAAAGACTGTCAAAACTGAAGAGTTCGCTCTTCTTTGGAAGCATTTTTTGGAGATAAGTTATTTAGAGTATTCTGAAGGTCTTACAAGCACATCAGTGGTTATTGAGCAGGCCGAAGCAGAAAGAGAGAGTCCTAAAGCTATCAAATAATATTTCATCCACATTTTTTTGGATCTTTAATATAGATCAATGATCTGCAATTTATGTGAAATCGTAAGTAGTTGAGAACACTAATGGTGCAGAAGAGATAGGAGTAGGGTTTGAAGCCTTGACTGACTGCATTAATAACAATCACGGATGTCATTAAATCACTTTTATTATGGAAAAATCTTTCTCTGTGTTTGTGCTCATAGATGGATGCATAAGAGAAATTTCTTTTACATATAACTGTGTGAATAGACAGAAAAAAATAACTGCAGTTAATAAAACTTTTGGCTAAAACTTCACTGGAAATGTCTAATTAACATTTAGCAGGGCAATAAAATAATGAAAAATAAAGTATAATGTTCTAATCAAAGCTTGCAAATATTGGCTGCTGCAGTGTGTAAAATGAAGCAATCATGCTGAACTCTCTTATCACTCTTTCAACCAAACTCTCATTGTAACACCAGAAGGACAAATTCTCAGTTTACCGTCTGGAGGACATCATTCGTACTTTCCCTGTCACAATCCAAAGATTCTCCAGCGCGCAGAACTTCCTCCTCATTTCCCCTCAAGGTGATGTAGTGTGTGCATCAGGACAATGAACCTCGGATGTTGAACAAATAACTAACATGCAAGACTGAACTCTACATCATGGCATAGCTCAGGTGGAAAACGACAAAATGTTTTTCACGTTTTCTTTTCAGTGGATGCAGCAGAACTTTCCAATTATTTGGTTAAATAAACATCTAAACTTAGATGCTTGTTCTCTCACCAAAACTAAGTTGGTTTTTTTTTGCAAATAACTTCCTTCTTTACTAAGTTTACTGGCACCTCAACATTGTTTCCCATCTGTGAAAGCCTTGTTAGGTCTGAACATGTTGTGTAACGTCCTCCAAGTACCTGTGTACATGTGATCGTTTACAGCTCCACTCAGCACCATATTCAGGCCAAATGCAAACATTACCATCCTATTTCCCTCCTGCATGACACCATTATCACAAACCTATCGCTTTCCTCACACACACACACACACACACACCCACACACACACACACACACATCAGCCTTGATTCATGTATGATTACACAACTGTCATTTTCCTAATTAGTTTGTAATTAATTAGTCTGTATTACATTTGTTATTTACTAACACTGTGGCATTTATTACAATGCAATTACAATGTAATTAGACTTCATTAATATTAAGTTTCCAACGCTATTTATTACACTAACAAAAGCATAAAATAGGATTTCTAGTTATTTTATATTTTGCTTCCTGGAGAAGCTCAGCTTGAAATCTCATCTTGAAAATAATCCCTCAAAGTTAGGCTAGCAGGTATCTACATCATCCAGTTGAGAGCCTGTGTAAGCACCCGTGTCTGTGCACACATTAACACACCAAGCAGAGGTCAAGGTACATACAGTTTAATTTAAAATACCATGCTGAAGTCCTTTTATTGGAATAAGTCTGCAATGGAAAATAGGATGATGATAACTCTGGGAATATATGGTGTTTTGGTTAAGCTGGTTGTAGTAAAGTAAAGGTTTGAAAATGCGATATACTGCAAGACCATTCCTGGATTGACGTTAAAAACCGAAATAAATTTGTAATACAATTTTTTGAATGTTTGGATGGAATATTAAATAAAACAAAACATAATTACAAAGTAGGCAGTTACAAATCAGCATTTTATGCTATTTGATTTGAAAAGGTCACAAAACAGTGGGAAAGGCTCCTAGCAAACATACAGACATGTTTGCCCAACAGTGCTGTGCATAATTAGTAAGAACCTGTCACGAGTCTGTCTAGTATGAACAGTTACAGAGAGCCTTTGGGCAGAGAGAGATTACAGTTCCACTTTATAGCAGAGATCAGTATCCACAAAAGGTGAAATGCTCGATAAATTGGAGAATGAGTTGGTAAAACTTGCAATTATAGACAGAGTAACTCAAGAGAACAATGTTCTAAGACTGTAGTCCTGGGAAATAGCTGGAGGTTTGCAACCGTTCAAGACACCGTATACTGTATAATGATCCAGTATAAGTCTGGTACATGATGTAGTATAAATCTAGGATTCATCACATCACTTAGACCGCAGTGCCATGTGGGCACCTCAATCTCTGAAACTCCATCTCATTTTTTTTGTTATTTCATTTTAAGGTTTATTGTTCAGTGAATGCTGTGATCTGGTAACAGCACTGTAACCAATATAAGAGGTTACAGTTGTGAGAAATGAGAGCTGGGCCTCTTGGTATGTCCTGGAGAGTTAAGGGCTTGAAGGGAATCCTGAATATTTTCCCATTAAGGTCAGTTCAAAAGAATATATATATATATATATATTAAATCAGCCATACTTTTTTTATATACTGATTCACTCTGACAATTCGTCAGTGGAGAAGCAGCCATGTTCATTAGAGAAGCGCTGAAAGGCAGTGAGGCAGGCGGGAGAGTTTGGCTGCGGCTCTCCGTGCTGTAGGGAGGCCCGACCGGGAGGCTGAGATGGGGAGGAGTCGTGTGGATGGACCCCTCCTGCTCGTCCTTCATTACATATTCCCCACCGCACACACACTGTCCACTGTGGGCTCAGCCAATTAAAAATGTATGTATAATTTAGCAAGTCATTTGGCGACAGAATCAGATTGAATATGATTTGTGGTTATGAGGTATTTTCCTGAGGGGGAAAAAATCCTATAAATTGTCTTTTTTTTAGTTTCTGTGTCATACTTGTCTTAAAATACAAAAATGCATCAAAATGCACACAGATAATATGATTAATTGGTAAGATATTTATTGAAAGAAATGTAAATATTAAACCTTAAAGAAACACAAGGCTGAGATCTATTACATTTTACACAATTAATAACAGTAGTCTGCAAATCCTTATGTCCCAGTGGCACTAAATCAGCACAAAGGCACTATCTGCCTTTTCAAATGAATGAAAACCTCGATGGGAAAACCCTATCCCCAACTATTAAAAATGTGGCCTTGGGAAAAATTACATTACTCAACACCAGGAGATTTTCTTCCATTCCGATTCTATTCTCAGCATTGCTATTGGTGAGTGGAACATATGTTCTCCTCTATCTTTAGAAAATGATTCCCTTTTCCTTCAATTAAAAGATAGGGCTAAAAAGTAGTCAAAGAAAAGATGGAGGGTCTCTGGAAGTGCTGACTGGCACTGACCTCAACTTTTCGTTTGATTGTAGCACATAAAGCTAAAATTTGCAGGGATAAGAACATTTACACTCCAGTAATCTTTATCTTTGCGGTCATGGAAACAGAAGCGGACCTAAAGATTAGATCCATGAGAAAAATGTACCAGTGTATAGAAGCACAACAACAGGTAGAAAATTAGCCTGTCAGTTCCTGAATGAGGCTGTTTACCAGCCTGATCTACTAATTAACATTTGACTGCTAATAGTAATGAACATTCATTAGTATTTAACAACAAAACAAGTTTCTGAGTTTGCCAACGGCTCTATCAGTCCAACAGACACTTGAAATCCAATCTGGGGTGAGATGGGAGGTGCCACCTCCCTTCATCACTCTCAGTGACTGGTACTCCCCTTTCTCTCTCCTCCTTGGCCAAGATGAGGAAGCTGAATAGCAAGCTAAGTGCTTGGAATTCAGCCTCGGCAGGATCAGCTCTCCAGGGATCGAACTCGCTCCGCTGGGTGGTCGGTCTGCGGTGCTCTCCCGCTTCATCACGGACGTCCGTCCCCCCCGCCTCGCTCCTCCGCACCTCCTTCACCCATCTGTGAGGACAATCAACATCAAGTTCCCCTCTCCCCGCCTCTGTACATCTCCACTGGACTCTCAGACTCGGCCGATCGTGAGGTAAATACTGCGTGGAATTCACATGCAGGATTATTTCAAGGCTGCTTCGCTGAATGGCACAAAAAAAAAAAAAGTCTTTTAATTACCACAGCCTTATTTTCACACGCTATACATAAAAAAGGCCATTTTTTAGCCTGTGAAAGAGATTGTTGAACCAAAAGTTTAATTATCTTGCCGTATTTTGTGGCCACCTTGAAGAATGTGAACAATGCTGACAGATCCAAACGAAACAGTGACAGATAAAATGTCAAATGTATCAACTTTTTTCATCTATGACAAATCCCCAAATCTATCTATCCATGTCCATAATTGCTTTACTACAACTTTGATTCCACTTTCCTCAATATAACTAAAAGGCAAAATGAAATTCTTCCCAAACTTTGGACATCATTCACAAATGATTTTTCACAGGGCCTCTTCTCTTTATTCTCTAATGGAGCACGGAAATCCTTTGTTCCCGAACGAACGCATAATGATATTCAGGACTATGAAGTGAGACTCCTACACAATTGATAGAGGAAGCAAATGTGTTTACAGCTACAAGATAAGCCTCTGCAAATCCCACAAATCTGCGGCCACTAATTCAATAGAAGGCAAGTGCAGCTCCTTGTTCAAGCGTATCTCTGTCTTCACATTTCATCCACTTCCTTTTTTACTGACATTTTGACACAGTCCAATCGGACCTCAAGACTCTCTTTATTAATAGCTCTGCCCTGGTGTCCTGTTATGACAAACAGCTCTGCTCTTTGTCCTTCTTACAGATTCGCATTTTGACCGCCGGCTCCATTTGTTGTCTCCAGTTGTCACAGGGGACAAATAATGGCCATTAAGAGCCCAGCCTGTAGTCTTCACTGGGAGTTCGAGGACTGCATTTGAACTTGTGATGGAATTTAACACCAAGGGACAGCTGCACTGAGCACTGTCTCGGCACAATAGTGAACTTTTGAGCTGGTCACTTTTAATGAGAACAGGTCTAGAGAACAAAAGAAAATCTGACGTTTAGATTACGTTATACTTTTGGAGCAAATTATCAAATACTATTTAATGAGGCTCTATCTTCTACCAGTGGTGCTCAAACCAGAGAGCGGACTGACAACTAACTCTATCTGACTTATCGTGTCAGCTGTCATCTTCATTTGCAGTTACCTTAAGAAAAGGTCGCACAAGTAGAAGAGATCTTGGTTCAGTCTGAACTCTAATGAAGTGAGCACAACTTTGGAGAAGTTGATGTGGTAGGACTCTGCTTCTCACCACTGGACGCCTTACGGGCCTGGTGTGACATTTAATCCCCTTCACTTTCACTGGACCAGGATGGGCTTTGAAAGTACTTTAATACCCGACACACTGGGTGAATAATATAGGAAAGCTCACATATGTTAGAAACGGAAATACCTGAATCAGAAGGAAAACATGGTTCTTCTGAATTTCAGGTTACCTTCCTCTGTTTTTTCTGGCTTAAGACATTGTAAGAGCACATATAAATTCCCTAGAAACTCAACAGTGAGGAACATAAATATGCAGACAATAAACTTTAAAAAGCCAAAGGAATCTGGTAGGTTTTTTTCTAGTTTGGACATGAGTAAAGCAATTGAGGAAGGAAAAAAGTAATGTAATTGATGTCTATTTGCCAGTGCTTACTTCGGCATTTTCTTCAAAGTCACAATCCATCCTTCTTTGTGTTGGCTTAATCATGTTTGACAGGATGACAAGGCGTCTCTTTGGAAATTTCCTATATGAAAACAGTGGCGTCTATTGATCAACGGTTCTAAATACCATTTGGCCAATGCATAATTTATTAGTTTGCACAAAAGGAACCCAGCACAGAACAGTCTTGTTGGTTTGACGGCAGCCCAGTAAAAGTAGAGCCGATCTGGGTGGAGATGATTACACTGGAGTGGCTGAGAAAAAAAACAAGGTGTTGCAGTAAAGCAGTGCAGTCAGGGTGGATGTTTCATTTAAAACCGCGCTTTTGAGCAGAGATGGAAAAGATACTGCGGGCGGAGACGGGTTAAATTAGGCTTAAAATCACACCGCACTCTCACAGCTCCAGAGCTTATGTCCTGTGACAATGACGTGAAACCTTGAAATCTGGTCGCAAGGTCCAGGAGCAGAGAAGAAAGCATATCCATTTTTTTTTTTTTTTTTGCAGGGTTATGGGAGGAAATTTTGCTGCAAATATCTCCACTCCATTGGGATTCAGTACCTGAGCAAAGTCTCTCCAAGGTGATATCTGGCTGAATTGGACATTGGGTGTCTCTTGACTCTTCATTATTAATTCAGACTTTGGCTCATGGGTGCAACGGTATCATTTCAAAGGCCGAGAATGAGAAATTGAAGTGCTTGGGCAGTAATACTCCAGCTGTGCTTTCTGACCTGCCTCTTGCCTGTCAATATAGATGCTCGAATGATGAGGGCCACTGGGCTCAACCAGATCTGCTGCAGCATGTGTCTCTGGTGCTCTCACACCTGGGTCATCAACGACCCTGGACACAGAGTGGCATTTCAAATGAAGCAAATGAAGAATGCCTGGTCAGGGTAATCACGACAGAGATGTTGAGCATTAGGATAAATTGTGCAGCCGTTATATTACTGGCTGGTCCCCTCATGAAACCAAACCCTAGTCATTTTCCAAAAGCAACTATGCAGTGTTTGAGAGATGAGGTGTAGTAGTGTGTTGTCATCTTGCTTAGAGATTAAAATAAAAGCTATTTCTTCAAGTACTGCCAGACTTATCAAATGGGGAAAAACTCATTTCTCACTGTGAATTATGGAGTACTGCTCATAAACATTAGCAAACGATGCTGGCAGAGAGATGAGCCAGGAAATTGTACTCTGTAACTGATATATAGTCACTCCTGGAGTGTTTGTCCAACTGCAGCAAACATATATTTGACCACAAACGCAGATGATGGACAGAGGTAAACTACACGTCACTCTTGGGGAGTCATAATGGGTATTTCTGTGTACAGCTAACATTTTAGGCATCCAATCAACTCCCAATTTAAACAATTATGCCTGAAAAATCAACAGTGATTGGGCATTTGTTATGTACAGCTCTGGGAGCTGAAATGCTCCTAACGGTTGCCAGCTTGTTGTACATGCCGAGACATGGCTTGAAATGGGGCTCTTCCATCTAGATTATTTGATATAGGATGCCAAAGTAGTTGGCACCAAATTTGGGTATAGAGGATCGTTCCAACAACTGTCTCCACAAAAATACATTTCCTAAGTAAAGACATATCTTTAACACTGGGTGCATTCTTTTAGTCACAGTAAATCCACAATTAATCAGAACAATAAATCACCAAGAATCACAACTGAGTAACAGAAGCCAGGCTAAAGTGATGATGCACACTACATACTGTAGGCGTATTATTTCAGTTTGACCCCATTGAGAAGAAGAGTGGCTGGTAAAGATCCGGTCTGGGTCTGTCCGTCAGTAGATCCATAAAGTGTTATTACAGGTTATGATGTGTCTTTGCTGTAATGTCTGGTTTAAGATACCCACAGAGGTAGCAGAACTACACTTCGCAGACAAACAAGCAATAATCTTGTTTACCCAAAATCACTACCACAAGTCAGCTGAGCTCCAAATGGAATTTCATTTACCGACCCATTGCACGGCTACGGAAGAAAGATAAGAAACCGTGAGAGTATAACCTAATATTGCTGAATTACAATTCAGTGATAGTGATGTATAGGTCCTTAAGCCAAGGGGTTGCTCTCTTAGCCAGTGAGAACTTTGCAGAGTGATGTCACATTCTGCCACATACACTATTTGCATAAAAATTGTGTCCTGATTTGCATTAATCAAAAATTGCAACACAGTAAGCCTAACATTCAGAGCGGCCTAGTGCCTCTCCTACTGAATGTCCCTGAAAATAACCAAGGAGTGGTCCTCCAGGTAGAGGTGATTAAATTACTGCCACCTCTTGACTGAGCAAAGTCACTTGCAACTAGGGTGAGTGGCCCTTCCTCTGTGCATAAACCAGTGTAACATGGCTGCAGCAAGACTTGGAAAGGCACTCTATCACCCTGCATCCAGGGCTTAATGGTGGGAAATGTCACAGGGAATAAGTTCACGCACTGTGAAGCTGGCTGGGAGAGCAAAACAACAAATGCACATTCTGCAGTCTGGCCGGCGCATCCCGGCCTGAACAGGACTCAGCCTGCACATGGAAGAGACAAGGAGAGACAGGAGGCTTTTATATGGAACATTAAAGATAATGGGAGACTATTCACTCATAGGTTTTCTGATATTGCACCACATGTGCACAATGGTGTGTCCAGAAAACAGAGCGAGGGAAAAAAACAAAAAAAACAAAACACACACACACACACACACAGAAAAAACCCAACAAAGTGTGTCAAATGATACTGTGCAACAGTATATCAAACCTAGTTTCTGGTTATTGTGTTTGCAGCCCCAAACAATGACTTGAAAGCAAGGCTTCAGGGAGACGATACGTTTCTTTGAGCAGAAGTGTGACTTGCATCTAGAGCATTTGCTGCTGAACCTCATTAAGAAGGTTAGTGGTCCCATCAAGGACCAATATGCCATTAGATTCACTACACTGATCTTTCATTTATGAAGATGGGGGAGAAGACCTTCTAGTCATGGAACCTTTCACATCCTCCACCTACTGGCAATCGGGCATTTTAGGGTCTCTTGCAGTATTATGGTTTAGTCTGACCATAGTGGTGTGGTGTCCAGCTAGCCAGGGTTGTCCATGTGTGGCCTCTCTGAGTAAAATTTTCACTATAAATCCTCAATCTACACCATTCCTCCCAGTGTGATGATTAAGGACGAGGACTGAAAGTAATCCTTACACCAATGCCCCGTCGCAAAGTAAAGATAAATCACTTCACAAATAGGCTCCACTCTCTGTTTACACGTGGATGGCCCCGTGATGATTGATTGGAGCTTGTTAGGGCTGGTGCCGTTGTGTTACGAATGAACGGCGGAGAGGACGTGGATCTCCGTCAGGGCTCCCGGAAGCTGCTGATTTCCACATTTAAACGGAGCCAGGCCAGGCTGACAGATGATCCAGCTCCAGCATCCTGCTTACGCTGCAATACACCCAGCGCAAAATAGATAAATAGCTTTAAAAATCCCCACTCCTTTCATGCAAAGCTACCACTTAATGTGTATAGATATTTAAAATGATGCTCAGCATAAAAGTTAAATTGAATTTCTGTCACATCACACCACCTTTAAAATAGCTTCCTGGGATACCACAATGGCCTATATTGCTTTGGAAACACGCAGGACAATGTGAATCAGATTTCGGTTTCATATTTGAAGTAGTGGAACCGTATCACAATGACTCATGTGTTACTCATCCCCTGCTTTAACAGACAAGTGATGGTGATAACATTCACTCTGTTTACATGAAACCTAAAAGTCCATTAATAATCAGAGTAATCAGGTCAAGGCGAATACAAATGGATTTTCAATCAGAATGTAGAAGCACTTTAAAATTTGATTAACATCTTATTAAGACCTACCTCACTTTGTTGCATCAGACTATTCTCTTGCACAGGAGAGCGAGGGGTCCTCCAACATGCATTAACTGGAGGAGAGAAAATGCTACACAAAGGTCTGAGTTGCATCAGTCTCGTTATGCTACAGAAAATGCTCTAACCTATCCCATACGTACTGGGAAGGCCACATCTTCTGCTTCACTTCCTGGTTTGCTTCCTCGTCGTCTTTACAGATGATACACATTCATGACATGTTCTTTAGACTAAACAAATGCAGGTATGTTTCCACGTCATTTTGAAAGAGACGACGTGAGAAATAATCACCAGGTTCCAAATGTCATTTAATGGACCTAAAATACAGTCGAAAGAAGAGGAATGTAAAGTCTATTTGACCTCTGTGATCTGCAACAAATAGAGGAAGCAGACATGAACCAAAGACTCTCCTATGATCATATTTGCCTTAGAAAATTAAATTCAGTCAGTTATCTGCAGCTGATCAGGGCTGGTAAGAACTGAACATGCTGTAGGCAGGGAGTTGGCATGAGCTGAATGTAAACATCCAGTTTCACACTCTGAATTGGCTGGTGAAAGACATTGGCATGTACTGTTGAGCCCAGCATTGCTCTTTCATTTTGGAAGTTTGGGCAACATCACCAGATTATCAGAAAATCCGATGACAGAGAAGCTACCACAGCCAGCCTGGACCACAAATGTAGCCAGTCTCCAAAAAGTCACATCTGTGTGCCAAAGTATGACAAGAGAGAATGGCTGAGAGTGACAGAACGAGAGACAAGCTGTTGTCCTGCACTCAATAAGGAAGCAACGATAACTTTATAAAAAAAAAAAAATTATCACTCCCTCAGCGGGTTTGGAACAGTTTAGACACAGACTGCAATTCGCCTTGATTACTCCCCCATTTGGTGCACCTTGTACAAGTACCGGAGAAGTGTGGAGCTTTGGCCAGTGAAAGGATCCAGTTTTGACTCCCAGTTCCGCCGTGTACTCCCTTAGCCAAAGTCCCACCCCCCCCCCACAAAAAAAATCAACTGGCTACGATCATCTGGTTAAAAGAGAAGAGAGTGTGCCTTTGCCTCTCTCTCCAGCTGCTATGTGTGTTAGCAGCCAACTGGGCATCTGTGTGGTTGTACTGTATAACCAGACACCTGAGGAGCACCACATTGCTGTGTGGAGAGCAGCACATTGGGTACAATGACAGGCTTCATGTGCACTGATGGGACTGGGTGCAGGTTCTGTTCTCCAGACACTAATGAACAACCTGGAGAAACCCCATTATCTAAAATCTCTAAAAAAATTGCTTTCACTAGATTGATAGAAAACAGTAATGGTTATAGTCAATATTTTATATTTATGAGTCAAAATGACCTTCATAACATGCAATAATGAACGTGTGGGAGGTTCTGAAACTCTCTAACTAAACATTCCATACTCATCATTCTCATTCTGTGCCACAAGTTTTACCAAATTGCTACTTGTCCATAACCTTCTCATAGGCAGAGGCTGTCCAGAACTCCTTCACAAATCTTCTGCGTTCTCTCCATCTTCTACAGATCTTTACTGTAGCTGTAGTGTTTAACTTCCCATCTGACTAAGAGAAGTACGTATCCACAAATTGCCCTAATGACACCTCAAGACTTTGATGCTTTTTACTCTCGAGCTTTATTTCTAGTTTATAAAGATTTATATACAAACAAATGCACTGGGAGGTGAAAAAAAAAATAAAACATCTCAACCTTTCCTACCTTTAAAATATCCTCAAGACTGACCAGCTCAACTGGCACTGAAGGACAAAGTAACCTTTACCGTGGCCAACTCACAGCAATATGGAAACATTACTAGAAGTGAAAAATTCTCCCATAGTTGAGTTTTTCAGACATAAGGGGCACAAGGCCCCTCTCTGGAAATATGCAGACCCGGGTTTTATGGGTCTGTTCTAAGAGGTGCCTCCAGGCAATGACTGTTCTGGTCTGGGACTTGTGAAGGAGTCTTTAAAGTCAAAGCCATGTGTAATTTCATTGGAGTGTTTTGTGTACTGAGAGACATGACACATTACCTCCACCAGAATCTCTGTCAACTGGTGAGGTGTAGAGAAAATAAACAGCTGATGGAAAAGCATTGAGTCTCAGGTTGGGAAAAAAAAACAGGTTAAGCTGAAAATGGAACCTCTAGGGATAGAAATATGATTGTCACTCTCATCTATTTTTTTTTTTCTGTGGCACATGTAGGCACTGGCAGCATAATGACATCAGTAACATGAAATGACAGAACCTGGGCTCAAATAAATAGTCTAAACCAAATAAATAAACACTGTCTGAAGTTGGAGGAGCGGTGGTAAATTCTGTATGGTGCCGTTGTCCTCTGCTCTGCGGCCTTCTATTTTTTTATGATCAGTTTTGGCCATGTTGTGTAGAACTAACGGTTCAGACCCCAGTCTCTTTCTGGTCGAGATATGCCAGAGAGCTTCTAAGACCTTGGGGAAATTTTCGCCCTCTAGTAACAGGCTCCTTCTGTTCCAGTCACTGTCCCCCATCCCGAACCAGAGCAGCCAGTGGCTTGCGTATCTTCTCACAGCCAATGACTATAGAAGCAAGAGAGCTTCTGTTGTGAAACTTGAAATGATCCAAGCACAAACCAACAAAGCAGAAAGCAGCTGACTTACTACTGTACATTACATACAGGGAGTGTGAAAAGAGAGACTGTCATCTATACCATCTCTATACCACAAGAACGTGCTTCCATGATTGTCACACAGGCTAAAGCCGCACATATTCCTGTATAACGTTCTGAGCACTCCCATACACTGCGCTTTGACCTGTTTCACTTATATGAAAGTGACCTAAATATTGTCAAGAAATTTAATGCATAGGTAAACTGATAAATAATCAAACAAACAAATAAATAAATACAGTTTTGCCAAGAAAATAGAATTATGAAAGTAATATTGTACAGTTATAATCCTTGCCTTTATAAAATCTGACCAACTGAATCTTTGGTTGTTAAATTGTTATTGTCCATACCATAGTCATCACAAAACAGGATAAAGCCTTCAGGTTCTTTACTGACCTTTGGTTCTACAACAATAGGTATGTACACCTTACATAAGTCTATGAGACCATTGCCATTGTACGTTTATAAAGAAGGGATTTTGTGAATGGTATGTTTAATATTATTCTATAACTTTGATTCAAAGTTCAACTCTTTCCTTCAAGGACCTTTACACAACTTGACGCAAACTGTTCAAATCAGTGGATCAGAATTGGGAAGAAATTTCCATTAGGGGACTTCTGTAAAGGATCATGAACGTTCTGTGCATCACAGAAAGCTAGCAGCTCAAATTAATCCAGAGTGGTGCATAAAAAGACTTCTTTCATTGTAATCATTTTAGATGAAACCAGACTAATATAAAAAGGTGAAAATTCAATTTTCTCACTGGGAGAAATGATCACTGTCTGTGATCAGGTAGCAAAAGAGATGACGGGTGATGGTTCACAGCCAAATAAAACGGTTTGTAAAATGAAATGTGAGCCACTACATTTCCCTAAAGGCACTGTCTTATTATAACTTGGATTCTTCTTTTAATTAAAGGTGGTGGAGGAACGTGATTGGCAGGTGATCTTAATGTCATCATATGAATCCTATTACTGCAAATTGCTTTCCCCTGGATGTTGATTGTCAGTTGTGGATTACATGCCTTACCACCTACCCTTCAGCACCAGAAGCAGTGAAAGGATTCAATCTCCTCTCTCAACCTTCAAACTCTTCCAAGCGTTCCCACCTTACCCCACCCACCTTTATATGTGTTGCACAGACTCTTCGAAATCTCATAAATCTTGTGTCTATAAAGTGAGTTTAAGTATCACCATGTTCTTACAAAACACATCTCAACAGCTGAACATACACCCTGCAACAGATTTAACAGTTGTTTTTTCTCTCTCTTTTGCTCTACTGATCTACAATGATCATATTCTTGTTGCAATAAAGTTGAACTTACGAATTAGAGTGTAACTCATATTACTGAAGTAAACGTGACACAAACTTTATTTATTTATGCCTTTGAAAATTTGTAAACAACAATTGGTATTGTGCTCCACCCTGTCTTGGTGGGCGTAGTCATTCATATCCAGAGCCCTGCAGTACTTTCCTTGACGGCCCAGCTGGGCTTCACCCTAGCAGTGCTCCAGTTTACAGCATGCAGCCATTACTCACTGTGCCACAGTTGTACGTTTGGTAGCAATTGTTATCTAAATAAAATCCATTTACTACAGGACATGCTTTGAAAAATTATGCATGCAAAAGAGATCTAGAACATTGGCACACGGTCTGTTCCAGTATCTTTAATCACATCGTCTCAGAATGTCAGTCATAACGAAAGAACCCGAAAGATGTGCTGTATTTTATATATTCTCTTCTGCTAGACTTGCAGAGCTCCCTACCACACTAATGACTGCCTGAGACACATCAGTGAAAAACACTGGTCATAAAACATTAGGTCCCAACAACAGACAGGCAATTTGTTGACTTATTTGCTGCCTGGGGTTTGTTTTTAAGACCGGAGTGTTGGATGTGCTCTGTCGATCAAAGTCAGATATGGTTAAAACAACTGTGTGCAAGGGTTCAATGCGTGGATGGTAATTTCACAGTACACGCCGCCCGAGAGATATGCTGCGCAACTACCAAACAACTACTGAGCAATACCACGAGCCTTTACATTTGCATGCGGAGCTGAAGCAGGATGCTCTAAGTGTTATCACAGTGGCATAGCAGACCTACGAAACAGCAGCGTCAACTCTTCAAAGCGTTATTGGCTCACAGCTGAGTAGATGTGATCGCTTTTGTTCACATGTTCTCCTAATGAGCTCGAGAGGCTTCCCACTTCAGGTTTTATCCATCACCTGTACAAAAAGCACAGTTTTGTCTTGCCAGCAAGTTAACATGCATGGCTTAGTAAGGGTAATAGAGCTGTGGGTACAGTCACTGAAGCATGCAGCAGTGGTATATAACAGCACAATAACACAGTCATGTTACATTCCAGTTTTCAATTATCCTACCCTGGTCCTTCACTGTGTCAAAATGAAGACAGAGAGAGAGAGAAAGAGAGAGGGAGAGAGAGAGAAAGGGAGAGAGAGAGAGAGAGAGAGGGAGAGAGAGAGAAAGGGAGAGAGAGAGAGAGAGAGAGAGGGAGAGAGAGCGGGAGACTATTCTCTCTCCTTCCTTCTCTTAACCTTTCAAATGATTTGCAAGAACAATACGAGTCCATTAATGAACCTTATTGACATGCTCCACATAAATGATTTGAATCATGTAAATGCTACTGTGGTATGATGTCAGACTTTGTTAATTATTTGACAGCAGCCTTCCTCATGATACAGTCCTGCATGTTCAGCTACAATAATTTACTCTTAGTATATACAGTACATGAAGTTTCTTATCTCATACATATTACCTCTTCTATGCAAAGCTTGATCCAGTGTTTCTGCATTTTGAAGACTAACTTCCACTTTCATCTAGGCTTCAAGGCCAAAACTCCTTTCCACTGTGACAATTTTACAAGAAGATGACTTAGTCTTTCCTCTCCCCTGCAGCCACATTGAAATGACTGCGATACCAGCAAAGAGATATAATCAATGGGTAATGTAGCAAATAGCAATGCAGGTTGTTCACAGGGCAAAAATAAATACGAGACTGGCAGGCTATGTGAGCTGTCAGAGAAGAATGAGGATGGCCTCTTCTCCTTCCACACATCTCTTCGAAAGTCATTAGGTCAAAGGAGTGTGGAGGATGGTGTGTGAAGGCTTTTTTATAATGAAGCTTTGGAGGCTCCTCCGGGAAACAATGCTGGAGGCCAGTGCTGCGTTCGGCAGATCTGAAAATTAATGTTTTGAAGTGCGATCTGCAAAGGGTCCCCACAGGCACCTGCTGGCTGCCATATCTGAGAGAATTCAAATCGCAAGGCATTTTGATTACAGGCATGCTGTCAGTCCATATCTACACATCAGTCTATATCAGAAATATTGGACCTGACAGATAGGATGTGCTAAATAATTCAGTCAAATTTTGGCACCCGGAGACAAGCTATTTTGACAAGAACTCTTTATCGTATTCAGCTGGGAAAGAGCAAAAAATGGCTTGAACTGAAAGACTATTCAAGAGGAATGAGCTCATTTGGCATTAGTTACATACATTGTACAATTGTAGCTTTTTATTTACTTGAAATACTTTCGTGAGAAAATACATTAAGAACAGAGATGCTGTTTTGCAACATGTGCAATCAGCAGCTGGAGAGAAAACCTGCAGTTCCCTCCCAGCCTGAAGCACATGCTAATTGTCACAGGTGTAGAAAATGCAGAAGAAAAGCCAGTAACATCCAGGGTCGTTTAACGAATCAAAGGAAAACAAAACCAAACATAAAAGTGCAGTAACCAGACCCACAGAAAACTGATGTAACAGTAACAAAGAGGCAAAATAAGCACCTCCTGAAAGGGGCGTGGCCATAAATCAAAACATGTGAAACAGAACAGGAAAACAAGACAATGCTACAGCTGTCTAATGGAGTCTACTGGTTGGGGGGGGGGACCATTACACTAATAATCTTTGTAAAGTACTTCTCCTCTGAAAAGCACTACTTCTTAAGATAGAAACTGAGTGGTCAATTTTGCATGGGGCTTGAATTAAGGTACAGAAATGACCTTTGACATGTTCTTGTTGACTCCTCTACTTTATATGTCCATTGGTAAAACATGGAATATCTATACTGTTGTGTAGCTAATGGAGATTTATCTTGTATCTAGCTGGTTAAGATCTTCTCGCATAAAATAAAAATCACCTTAATGTTTAATTTGATGGGGGTCGTAATGGTCCTTCTCTCTGTTAAATAAAAAAAATATGCAGGAGTGGATCTTTATGTGCCTTGACCTCAAAGGAGAGCTTTGTTAAGGTCCTGTGTTGCCTGTGAAGGATTTTGAGCTGGGTTTTAGTGAGCATATTCAAGCAAAATGTAATATAGCCTGATGGGATATTCACAAGCCAGGTAGCTTTGTCACACTCAGACCCAGATTCGTGCTCGTACTCTTATTACTGAAGATCCACTGTGCACATCTGTTAAAATCCATATACAAATTTGACTCACCACACCATCTTGGTGAAATGTCAAATATTTTGTGGTGAGGTTTATAAGGGGTTTATAAGGGGTTTATAAGGGGTTTATAAGCAGCAACACAGCAAAAACAAGAACCATGAATGATCAACATGTCACATTTCTGTGAATTTTTAAGCAATAAAAAAAGTCGAATTCACTTCAGTCAACGCTTTTTTGTTGTTGTTGTTGTTGACACGTGTCGTTACTGTTTGTTTTTGACACAATACATCTGTTATTTTAACCAGTCCTTCACACTGGTGCCCACAACACCACTGCTGGTAGGACCTCAACGGTTTAATGACATCAGGATGCAAACAAAACCACGACTGTACTGTTCCTGGGCCTGTGCACATTAAAGCGTCAACAGCCCAAATGAAAAGTCACGCCTTCCTCGTGGTCATGGTCATGTGAGAACCAATCAGAAACCTGGTGGCAATTATGGCACTGAATGCTGATAACACCAGATTTTGAGGCGGGAGATATTTGCACCGTTACAGCCTGGTCTTAGGCCCCACTGGAAAGACTTTCAATATATTCCTCACACAATGGCCTTCACCAAAAAAAAAAAAAGAAGAAGTGAATACAAGAGGAGTCCAAAGAGCTACAAAGGGCCAAAATATAAGTGCCTCACACAGCTGTTATATGTAGCTGAACCACAACAATGAGTTGAAAAGGTGTTTATTTCCAAAGATTTCCAACCATATGTAACAAAAAAGTACACACACAAAAAAACTTTCTATTGTACTTCTGCTCTTCACAGGGGATTCTGTGCTCCTGTATCTCTCCTCACTCAACCCATATATCCCTGCTTCAGCATTACCCATAATGCTCTTGGTGTACATTGTTCTGCTGTTGCATGCATTTAGAAACTTATTTTTATACTGTTGGGTTTTGACTGTGGTTCCTGAAACAGTGGGTGATAATAGAGCTTTAAAATCACTCCTCACTCTCTGTACATGTGTAGAAAGTTAATATCTGCAAATGTCCACTTTACAGTAATTTATTGTGTGATTGGCTTTGTTACTGCTCTGTTCTTCCGATCTTTCATAATAGACCAGCCACTTAAATTCATTCTGAAAATCAACTCCATCTTTAAATGAACCTTTTAAAGCTTCACATGGGGTGTGTACTTGCAATGACAAATCTTTAGTTCTGCAAAGAGTCTATTTATGTTCCTGGTCTTAAATCATAACATCATGCTTTTCAAGATAAAAAAGACATTATTTTCTTTCATAACCAACATAACAAAGGCTATCGAAAGAAAAGCACAAATATTTACTCTCTTGATAAACAGCTTGAAACACACTTTTCTTAGGTCCCTAAGAACACGTAGGGCCCTTTCAGAGCAGGGCCCAGTACAAGATCACTACATGCATGTGTGGGAAACGGCAGAAATGTTGTTTGTAATTTTCAAGCTTGGTCCAAGATGCACTAATACTGTGCAGAGTGGTGCACTTACAAAAAATGTTTAGGCTAGACTGAACACATGGTCAGTAGGTGTGGTGAAGCATGCCTCAACATTATACAGGTAAATATCAAATTCCTCTTTTTCCTTTTAAAAGCCAAGTGTATGCTGGCAGCACAGGGCAGCCACAAATTCTGAATGGCAGCAGAGAAAAAAAATCCCAGATGAGGAAACAAACATATTTTCCACAGAAATATAGTTGCCACAGCAGAATATTTGGAACTCAGTGATAATGTACATATTATTATTATTGTTGTTGTTGTTATTATTATTATTATTATTGCTGTTCATTGTGATAAAAAATGTAAATAATGTTTACATAATTGTGGTATGACTAATTATTTAAATTATATTGCATGATCCCATGCCAGCGTGACAGGTACAGAGGCAGGAGAACATGCAGTTTTAAGTCAAAACATGTATTCAACAAATGCTGCACTGGTGGATTTTCAGTCTCCACCCACCTTCTCGCAGGCACATTTATTTCTATCTACCAAATTAACAAATGGCAATAAATGTGCATGTACCCTGCAAAATTACAAAAATATGGAGTTAGATGGCTTCAACGTCCCAGAGCAGACATGACTTTAGGGCTCATAGAGTCATTCTGGCTCAGACATGGCCCGGATTAAGAAGATATGCCTGGGATGTCGGGGAACCAGGGCAATTTGAAGGTAAGTGGGTTACTGGAACAAACCATAGATGTACAAGGTGAGATAATGTGGAGGTAATGGAATGTTACTTCACCATCAAACCCAATGAAAGACTACATAAAGCACCTTGTGGACAAAGAGAAAGCTTTTTCCCATACAAGATAGACAAATAATCAAGTGCGCAAATATTGTCAAATGAAATCTATTCTCATAACTTTAAATAAATTAACTAAAGGAAAATGAAAGATCACATTATTGAAACTACCCCTGCATTAGTGGTAGAAATATCCAAAACTAAGAATTCCAGTGTGAGATTGACTGATTCTTTGACATATCAGCCTAGCTTCTGATATCTCTCTTCAAAAAAAATATAATGACTAAATTAACTTTAGTCAGACTGATTTGATGGCAATTACCATCGGACATTACACAAGTAACATATTTGAACTACCCCAGTTTCAACCTCCAGTATAACTGACAGACAAAAAGCTGACAGAGATCCTGAAGGGAATAGATAAAAAAAAATTGGTCTCCCTGATCGGGGAAGCAGCCAGCATCACAGATGTCCAAGAGCAGGTTATAAACATTAAGAACTGGGCACCACCTGGGCTTGCTTTGATTCATGCCTACTAAAGAAACTAACATCTCTGCACAGCCATCCAGCAGAGCAAATAAACCAGCTGCTAGCTACCAGCTCCCATCAGGGCTGTTTAACACAAGTCAGGACAGTACTGGTCATGAAAGTCCCCAACAAGGGAAAAGCACCATCCACTTACAAACCCATAATCCGGCTATCCACAACATGGAAACTCCTGTCAAGAAAACTATTCACCAAGCTACCATTAAACACCTCCTGGATGACCTCTGTACACTAAGACAGAGACACTGACTCACTGATACACCTGAAAAGGATCTAGAACATTGGAATATCAATCTGGCTAGAGAAGTGTGACTTCCTGATAGTAAAATGAGAAAAAGTGAACAGGGCAAAGGGAAATGATCTACAACACACTATATTGCAGACTTGGAGGACGGCTACAAATGAGTGAAGGTATTCTCCATTCTTCCTGCACACAGGAACAAACGGACAGAAAGCAGGACTGTGACAACCTAAGTTTCACCTCAAGGTAAGACAAGTATTCAAGAACTGAGCCAAAATGGTATAAAACATGTATATCGTTGTTTGTTTTCTCTGTAATTAAGTCATATTGATCACCGAAGCCAGGCAAACATTTCTGTAAGATATATGCTGAGGCCTTAAGAAAGTTCAGTACCTAGTGGAAGGGTTCAAGATGCCGGAGGAGACATGTGCTGAGAGGCATGACCAAGTGTCTCCTAAGAGCATAATTCTGGCAGAGATCATGTTGAGGAACACACACACACACACACACACATATATATATATGAGCGCATAATTCTGGCAGAGATCATGTTCAGGAACACACACACACACACACACACACACACACACATATATATATGAGCGCATAATTCTGGCAGAGATCATGTTCAGGAACACACACACACATATATATATATGAGCGCATAATTCTGACCCTAACCTTTTTTTTAAACCCCAGGGTTTAATCCCCCTACTGAATTAAATCTGATATTTTTCAATTCGCAGCTCATAAGTTTTACAGTTTTCAGTGATTTTGAACTGACTTCTCTAGAGTGATCTGTAAAATTTGCACCTATGAGTCCTTTACTGATACTATCAGTTTTTTCCAACATTTAAGTGTAGAATGCTCACTAGATGCTCACAAAAATGGCCAGGATACTCTATACGTATTATGGCCTTCTTCTCAAGTCTAACTTCTTCCTCCCTCTGCCTTCCTGGACTCCTACAGGAGTATCTGAAGCCCTACATTTTTGTATTAATACTTGCGAAAGAAAAATTAACATAAATTTCAACAAATATTCCAAAGGAAGAATACTCTGCACTTTTAAACAAAAGAAGTATTATTATTATTATTATGTTTCAGCTGGACAATACCAGTCCAACATAGAATCGTATTGTAGCTATCTTTTGCTATAGCCATTTTTATCTTCTACCTAAAATTCATAAGGAAAACAACCCTGGTCGTCCTGTTGTTCATGCCCAAGAGAAATACCAATTTGTGGATGACATTTTGAAACCAGCTGTTCAGTCCTTACCTACATATGTTAAAGGATTCACATTTTCTTAAAAACAATTCCTGAATCATACAATACCTGAATGTTATCTGTCAACTATCAAATTTTCTTCAGTAAAAATTAAAATTATACATGGTAAACCATAATGAAGATGGTTTGAGAGTATTAAAACATCTGAAAAGAATCCTCCCACAGATATACTCTTAAGAGTGTCAAAACTGTCGAAAGTCTGTAAACTCTAAAGTTTCACCTCTGATTCTGAGTACTTCTCACAAATAAAACGAGTTTGTATGAGTACAAAAATAGAGCTGTCCTATGCAAACCTATACTGGACCTGTACCTTTAGTATTTCTGAGATAGATTTTCAGCTCTAGAATATACATATACAATATAGAATGTCCTGGCATGTTTAGATGTTTCAGTTAAGTCTGAAAATTCTGGATTAAATACCACTATATATTATAAACCTACAAACTCTCATTCATATTTGCAATACAACTCTTCACATTCCAAGACCTGCAAAACTCCACACCCACCTCACAGCATTTGGAGTGAGAATTAAAAAAAAAGAAATAGAAAAACATCTTCCTGAAAATGTGTGAATATTTTCATAATTGTGCATTTCCTTGTGTTCTACCTGTTCAGAGAATGGACGTATTGGCCTATAAAAAAAATTACTGTTAAAACTTCTATTAATAAGAATTCCTTTAGTGCTCTCTTATTCTACAAATAAAACAGTGGCTAATATTATACTTAAATACTTCAGAACACTCCAGCATGATGCTCTGTACACATCTCTTTTTTAGGATCCTCTGTTGATCTCCTACAGAAGAGACAAATATATCAAAGATATGCTTGTCGAGAGTGACATAAATGACATAAAATCAGTCAGATACCTTTGGTTCTGTAGCCTGCAACCACAACACTAGCTGTGCTACACGTACATTTTTATTAACACAACCACTAAAATAATTAGGATTAATTGTTCTCACCCTTTCCTCCTCATGCATTACTGTGGGAGTTAGGGTTAGGGTTCTGCTGTTTACTTGCAAGAGATATAATCAGTTTTACGTTGGAGAAATCAAGAGAAGACTTGAAGATTGTTTTTCTGAAAACCAACAGAATTAAAGATTTATTTCCAAAAAAATGAAACTGGCTTTTAGAAAGAAAATGTTCTTAAATGTGCTTTTTTACTTTTAGTTTCATACGTAGACTTAATGTTTAGTAAAAATGCTATCCTTCATAAGAATTTATCTACACTCTGAACTTTTAAACACCATGGAATAACGGTTATAAGTTAAACATCTGCTTCATGTAACTGTAGCAATGTTATATTATATATTTGTATTTTATTTAAACTCTAAAATCCTAATGTTTTCCGGGGGGATTGTTTTCATGTTATGAATCAGTACCGGGGAATCATTTTAAGAGTACGTGGTTTATTCCGTTATTGCTGTAGTATCCTCAGTCTTTGGAAAGCAAACTGACCCTGCATTTCAATAGTCTTTCCCACCCACACCCACTAGGCCTCGCCGATTGCTCTCAGTGGAATCTTTTACGCCATCTTAAGGGCTGTTCCATTATAATATTAATTAAAGTGTCTTAGAAAACCCTCGGAAGGGCGAGGGAACGAGTGAACGAGTGTCCACTTCAGCGGCAGAACTTGGCCAGAAAGAACTGCAACCTAAGCTTTGTGACAATGTTTCGGTTATAGTGTAAATCTGGTTATCTGATTATAGTGTAAAAGATTTGTATACAATTATTTTACATTATATATACATTCGAATTGTATGCTTTGTACAATCCTAGCCAATTTGTTAGGATACATTGCTAACGATGTTTGTAATCACCTGATTAGCTGATTAGCAATGCTTAATAGTATTATATTTAGCTCACATGGGTCTTGTCTGGCAAAGTTCTGTGTTACTAAGCAAGATAAAGCAATTAATAATCAATGAAGGCTAATGGACAGCACGTTTACTTAGCTAGCTAGCGATTTAGCACAACGTGGCTGCAGTGGCATAGACAGAAGTGGGGTTTGGACAGCACCAGTAAACCCTGGAATTTGATTGGACACTCTGGGTGCCACTCCAACTTTTCTTTTACATTATTTGCTGATTAATTGAGTGGGTATTTTCCACCCACACATATTGCAATGTTCTCTTTTGTTTATTTGCACTGCTAGATGGCTGTGCAGAGATGCTAGATTTTTTTTTTATCTTAAGTTGTCTGCTCATCTAGTTGAGCTTTTAGTTACGGATCATGTTATTTTAGAACAATGTCATCTTCATCTGTTAGCTTTTATGTTAGATATAACTCTAGTTAGCTAGCATAGTTTTCATACAAATACTAATGAACGCGTGGGTGTACATTTGTATAATGCTATAGTATCAGCACAAAGAAAGACTCGGATGATGTCATAGTTCCTGTGGGTGCTTTATTCACAGCAGCAGATATCCACACTCTGAGGGTAATAATCTAAGACAGACCAAGCTTATTTGAATGCATACTCACACAAATCAAACACTCTCTTAAGCAACATTAAACATAATTTTTAACTAGATTAGAAGCTGCAGGGAGGCGCACGGCATCCTGGGAGTTTTTGCCGTGTCCTCACCACCCAGTGAGTCGGGTTGCCTTCCATCACAAAAACACTCCCTGCTGTTAATAAGATGAAACTAAAATTCGGCACTGAAGGTTCAAAAGTCTCATGATGCGACTTGAACATGCTGTGTCTCTAAATTATGTTATTCTGATTTGTCTTGTTATTGTTGACCTCTTACTGACAATGTAATTCTAACAATAGAGATTTTTCAAAAAGCTTATGCATTTGTATTCTATTGTGTTCTTTAAAAACTAAAAAGAAAAAATAAATAAAACAATTTGAAACATGTTTTCTTGGTAGTTTAAGAAATATTATTATTATTATTATTATATATTTTTTGCTTTATGGACCATCTATGGTTGCCCTGGCTACATAATGGCCAGTCCATTTATAAACTGTGGTAAACAGAGCCGGTTAGGGAATAAACGAATGAGAAATAATCTCCTCCAGTGTTCGGTTATTGCGATCATTCTTTTAAACTGTCACCTTGACATCAATATGATTGTGAACACAGTCTGTAACAAACATAATGTGCAAATCGCCAAAGAAGTGAGTTCGTTTGGACGCACGTTTGTGTTTTATTGCCGAGGGCGAGTGTGTTCTGACTGAAAAACCTCGCTCCTCGTTCTGCCCTCCTCTCCTTGTACTGTAAATGCCGCATTTGTGTGTAATGCAGGTGTTTGGGAGACTAGAGAGCTAGAGCAATGTTAAAAAGACCTACTGAAACACAGGGTTTGAGGAGGGGTTCATGACCTGCAGTATGAGAGAGGGGGGTGAGCAGTGTGAATGTTCACTCCAGACCTACATCTTCCATGCAGCGCACACAGAACACAACGCACATTATTTACAAGTAAATCGATGTGCAGTTGGGCCATGCTAACCATGCTAACAATGCTAACCATGCTAACAATGCTCAAAGTTCACACACACCCAAACTGTCTTTTTTCTCCTGAAACCTGTTTTGAATCTCTCTCTCTATCTCTCTCTCTCTCTCTCTCTCTCTCTCTCTCTATATA